>CM050888.1:103743528-104281028 GCA_027725995.1 Rhynchospora tenuis | reverse complement strand
TATCTAATGATATATTTAATTTCAATATAAAAAATATGCTATGTCAGTTTCGCCCTTAAGTACCGCCATCGCTCCTAAACTATCGGATGCGATCATACCAGCACTAAAGCACCGGATCCCATCAGAACTCCGCAGTTAAGCGTGCTTGGGCAGGAGTAGTACTAGGATGGGTGACCTCCTGGGAAGTCCCTGTGTTGCATCCCTTTTTCATTTTCCTTTTCTTATTTATTAATTTTCTTCCCCTTACAAAATATCGAAAAACCGAGGAAAATAATTTAGATCAATTATTCTGGATTTTTTTGGCCACCGTCTATCTATTTTTTTTTTTTTTTTTTTTTCATTTTTTCATTTTATCTAATGATATATTTAATTTCAATATAAAAAATATGCTATGTCAGTTTCGCCCTTAAGTACCGCCATCGCTCCTAAACTATCGGATGCGATCATACCAGCACTAAAGCACCGGATCCCATCAGTTAAGCGTGCTTGGGCAGGAGTAGTACTAGGATGGGTGACCTCCTGGGAAGTCCCTGTGTTGCATCCCTTTTTCATTTTCCTTTTCTTATTTATTAATTTTCTTCCCCTTACAAAATATCGAAAAACCGAGGAAAATAATTTAGATCAATTATTCTGGATTTTTTTAGCCACCGTCTATCTATTATTTTTTTTTTTTTTTCATTTTTTCATTTTATCTAATGATATATTTAATTTCAATATAAAAAATATGCTATGTCAGTTTCGCCCTTAAGTACCGCCATCGCTCCTAAACTATCGGATGCGATCATACCAGCACTAAAGCACCGGATCCCATCAGAACTCCGCAGTTAAGCGTGCTTGGGCAGGAGTAGTACTAGGATGGGTGACCTCCTGGGAAGTCCCTGTGTTGCATCCCTTTTTCATTTTCCTTTTCTTATTTATTAATTTTCTTCCCCTTACAAAATATCGAAAAACCGAGGAAAATAATTTAGATCAATTATTCTGGATTTTTTTGGCCACCGTCTATCTATTTTTTTTTTTTTTTTTTTTTCATTTTTTCATTTTATCTAATGATATATTTAATTTCAATATAAAAAATATGCTATGTCAGTTTCGCCCTTAAGTACCGCCATCGCTCCTAAACTATCGGATGCGATCATACCAGCACTAAAGCACCGGATCCCATCAGTTAAGCGTGCTTGGGCAGGAGTAGTACTAGGATGGGTGACCTCCTGGGAAGTCCCTGTGTTGCATCCCTTTTTCATTTTCCTTTTCTTATTTATTAATTTTCTTCCCTTTACAAAATATCGAAAAACCGAGGAAAATAATTTAGATCAATTATTCTGGATTTTTTTAGCCACCGTCTATCTATTATTTTTTTTTTTTTTCATTTTTTCATTTTATCTAATGATATATTTAATTTCAATATAAAAAATATGCTATGTCAGTTTCGCCCTTAAGTACCGCCATCGCTCCTAAACTATCGGATGCGATCATACCAGCACTAAAGCACCGGATCCCATCAGAACTCCGCAGTTAAGCGTGCTTGGGCAGGAGTAGTACTAGGATGGGTGACCTCCTGGGAAGTCCCTGTGTTGCATCCCTTTTTCATTTTCCTTTTCTTATTTATTAATTTTCTTCCCCTTACAAAATATCGAAAAACCGAGGAAAATAATTTAGATCAATTATTCTGGATTTTTTTGGCCACCGTCTATCTATTTTTTTTTTTTTTTTTTTTCATTTTTTCATTTTATCTAATGATATATTTAATTTCAATATAAAAAATATGCTATGTCAGTTTCGCCCTTAAGTACCGCCATCGCTCCTAAACTATCGGATGCGATCATACCAGCACTAAAGCACCGGATCCCATCAGTTAAGCGTGCTTGGGCAGGAGTAGTACTAGGATGGGTGACCTCCTGGGAAGTCCCTGTGTTGCATCCCTTTTTCATTTTCCTTTTCTTATTTATTAATTTTCTTCCCCTTACAAAATATCGAAAAACCGAGGAAAATAATTTAGATCAATTATTCTAGATTTTTTTAGCCACCGTCTATCTATTATTTTTTTTTTTTTTCATTTTTTCATTTTATCTAATGATATATTTAATTTCAATATAAAAAATATGCTATGTCAGTTTCGCCCTTAAGTACCGCCATCGCTCCTAAACTATCGGATGCGATCATACCAGCACTAAAGCACCGGATCCCATCAGAACTCCGCAGTTAAGCGTGCTTGGGCAGGAGTAGTACTAGGATGGGTGACCTCCTGGGAAGTCCCTGTGTTGCATCCCTTTTTCATTTTCCTTTTCTTATTTATTAATTTTCTTCCCCTTACAAAATATCGAAAAACCGAGGAAAATAATTTAGATCAATTATTCTGGATTTTTTTGGCCACCGTCTATCTATTTTTTTTTTTTTTTTTTTTTCATTTTTTCATTTTATCTAATGATATATTTAATTTCAATATAAAAAATATGCTATGTCAGTTTCGCCCTTAAGTACCGCCATCGCTCCTAAACTATCGGATGCGATCATACCAGCACTAAAGCACCGGATCCCATCAGTTAAGCGTGCTTGGGCAGGAGTAGTACTAGGATGGGTGACCTCCTGGGAAGTCCCTGTGTTGCATCCCTTTTTCATTTTCCTTTTCTTATTTATTAATTTTCTTCCCCTTACAAAATATCGAAAAACCGAGGAAAATAATTTAGATCAATTATTCTGGATTTTTTTAGCCACCGTCTATCTATTATTTTTTTTTTTTTTTCATTTTTTCATTTTATCTAATGATATATTTAATTTCAATATAAAAAATATGCTATGTCAGTTTCGCCCTTAAGTACCGCCATCGCTCCTAAACTATCGGATGCGATCATACCAGCACTAAAGCACCGGATCCCATCAGAACTCCGCAGTTAAGCGTGCTTGGGCAGGAGTAGTACTAGGATGGGTGACCTCCTGGGAAGTCCCTGTGTTGCATCCCTTTTTCATTTTCCTTTTCTTATTTATTAATTTTCTTCCCCTTACAAAATATCGAAAAACCGAGGAAAATAATTTAGATCAATTATTCTGGATTTTTTTGGCCACCGTCTATCTATTTTTTTTTTTTTTTTTTTTTCATTTTTTCATTTTATCTAATGATATATTTAATTTCAATATAAAAAATATGCTATGTCAGTTTCGCCCTTAAGTACCGCCATCGCTCCTAAACTATCGGATGCGATCATACCAGCACTAAAGCACCGGATCCCATCAGTTAAGCGTGCTTGGGCAGGAGTAGTACTAGGATGGGTGACCTCCTGGGAAGTCCCTGTGTTGCATCCCTTTTTCATTTTCCTTTTCTTATTTATTAATTTTCTTCCCCTTACAAAATATCGAAAAACCGAGGAAAATAATTTAGATCAATTATTCTGGATTTTTTTAGCCACCGTCTATCTATTATTTTTTTTTTTTTTCATTTTTTCATTTTATCTAATGATATATTTAATTTCAATATAAAAAATATGCTATGTCAGTTTCGCCCTTAAGTACCGCCATCGCTCCTAAACTATCGGATGCGATCATACCAGCACTAAAGCACCGGATCCCATCAGTTAAGCGTGCTTGGGCAGGAGTAGTACTAGGATGGGTGACCTCCTGGGAAGTCCCTGTGTTGCATCCCTTTTTCATTTTCCTTTTCTTATTTATTAATTTTCTTCCCCTTACAAAATATCGAAAAACCGAGGAAAATAATTTAGATCAATTATTCTGGATTTTTTTGGCCACCGTCTATCTATTTTTTTTTTTTTTTTTTTTTTTCATTTTTTCATTTTATCTAATGATATATTTAATTTCAATATAAAAAATATGCTATGTCAGTTTCGCCCTTAAGTACCGCCATCGCTCCTAAACTATCGGATGCGATCATACCAGCACTAAAGCACCGGATCCCATCAGTTAAGCGTGCTTGGGCAGGAGTAGTACTAGGATGGGTGACCTCCTGGGAAGTCCCTGTGTTGCATCCCTTTTTCATTTTCCTTTTCTTATTTATTAATTTTCTTCCCCTTACAAAATATCGAAAAACCGAGGAAAATAATTTAGATCAATTATTCTGGATTTTTTTAGCCACCGTCTATCTATTATTTTTTTTTTTTTTTCATTTTTTCATTTTATCTAATGATATATTTAATTTCAATATAAAAAATATGCTATGTCAGTTTCGCCCTTAAGTACCGCCATCGCTCCTAAACTATCGGATGCGATCATACCAGCACTAAAGCACCGGATCCCATCAGAACTCCGCAGTTAAGCGTGCTTGGGCAGGAGTAGTACTAGGATGGGTGACCTCCTGGGAAGTCCCTGTGTTGCATCCCTTTTTCATTTTCCTTTTCTTATTTATTAATTTTCTTCCCCTTACAAAATATCGAAAAACCGAGGAAAATAATTTAGATCAATTATTCTGGATTTTTTTGGCCACCGTCTATCTATTTTTTTTTTTTTTTTTTTTTTTCATTTTTTCATTTTATCTAACGATATATTTAATTTCAATATAAAAAATATGCTATGTCAGTTTCGCCCTTAAGTACCGCCATCGCTCCTAAACTATCGGATGCGATCATACCAGCACTAAAGCACCGGATCCCATCAGTTAAGCGTGCTTGGGCAGGAGTAGTACTAGGATGGGTGACCTCCTGGGAAGTCCCTGTGTTGCATCCCTTTTTCATTTTCCTTTTCTTATTTATTAATTTTCTTCCCCTTACAAAATATCGAAAAACCGAGGAAAATAATTTAGATCAATTATTCTGGATTTTTTTAGCCACCGTCTATCTATTATTTTTTTTTTTTTTTTCATTTTTTCATTTTATCTAATGATATATTTAATTTCAATATAAAAAATATGCTATGTCAGTTTCGCCCTTAAGTACCGCCATCGCTCCTAAACTATCGGATGCGATCATACCAGCACTAAAGCACCGGATCCCATCAGAACTCCGCAGTTAAGCGTGCTTGGGCAGGAGTAGTACTAGGATGGGTGACCTCCTGGGAAGTCCCTGTGTTGCATCCCTTTTTCATTTTCCTTTTCTTATTTATTAATTTTCTTCCCCTTACAAAATATCGAAAAACCGAGGAAAATAATTTAGATCAATTATTCTGGATTTTTTTGGCCACCGTCTATCTATTTTTTTTTTTTTTTTTTTTTCATTTTTTCATTTTATCTAATGATATATTTAATTTCAATATAAAAAATATGCTATGTCAGTTTCGCCCTTAAGTACCGCCATCGCTCCTAAACTATCGGATGCGATCATACCAGCACTAAAGCACCGGATCCCATCAGTTAAGCGTGCTTGGGCAGGAGTAGTACTAGGATGGGTGACCTCCTGGGAAGTCCCTGTGTTGCATCCCTTTTTCATTTTCCTTTTCTTATTTATTAATTTTCTTCCCCTTACAAAATATCGAAAAACCGAGGAAAATAATTTAGATCAATTATTCTGGATTTTTTTAGCCACCGTCTATCTATTATTTTTTTTTTTTTTCATTTTTTCATTTTATCTAATGATATATTTAATTTCAATATAAAAAATATGCTATGTCAGTTTCGCCCTTAAGTACCGCCATCGCTCCTAAACTATCGGATGCGATCATACCAGCACTAAAGCACCGGATCCCATCAGAACTCCGCAGTTAAGCGTGCTTGGGCAGGAGTAGTACTAGGATGGGTGACCTCCTGGGAAGTCCCTGTGTTGCATCCCTTTTTCATTTTCCTTTTCTTATTTATTAATTTTCTTCCCCTTACAAAATATCGAAAAACCGAGGAAAATAATTTAGATCAATTATTCTGGATTTTTTTGGCCACCGTCTATCTATTTTTTTTTTTTTTTTTTTTTTCATTTTTTCATTTTATCTAATGATATATTTAATTTCAATATAAAAAATATGCTATGTCAGTTTCGCCCTTAAGTACCGCCATCGCTCCTAAACTATCGGATGCGATCATACCAGCACTAAAGCACCGGATCCCATCAGTTAAGCGTGCTTGGGCAGGAGTAGTACTAGGATGGGTGACCTCCTGGGAAGTCCCTGTGTTGCATCCTTTTTCATTTTCCTTTTCTTATTTATTAATTTTCTTCCCCTTACAAAATATCGAAAAACCGAGGAAAATAATTTAGATCAATTATTCTGGATTTTTTTAGCCACCGTCTATCTATTATTTTTTTTTTTTTTTCATTTTTTCATTTTATCTAATGATATATTTAATTTCAATATAAAAAATATGCTATGTCAGTTTCGCCCTTAAGTACCGCCATCGCTCCTAAACTATCGGATGCGATCATACCAGCACTAAAGCACCGGATCCCATCAGAACTCCGCAGTTAAGCGTGCTTGGGCAGGAGTAGTACTAGGATGGGTGACCTCCTGGGAAGTCCCTGTGTTGCATCCCTTTTTCATTTTCCTTTTCTTATTTATTAATTTTCTTCCCCTTACAAAATATCGAAAAACCGAGGAAAATAATTTAGATCAATTATTCTGGATTTTTTTGGCCACCGTCTATCTATTTTTTTTTTTTTTTTTTTTTTCATTTTTTCATTTTATCTAATGATATATTTAATTTCAATATAAAAAATATGCTATGTCAGTTTCGCCCTTAAGTACCGCCATCGCTCCTAAACTATCGGATGCGATCATACCAGCACTAAAGCACCGGATCCCATCAGTTAAGCGTGCTTGGGCAGGAGTAGTACTAGGATGGGTGACCTCCTGGGAAGTCCCTGTGTTGCATCCCTTTTTCATTTTCCTTTTCTTATTTATTAATTTTCTTCCCCTTACAAAATATCGAAAAACCGAGGAAAATAATTTAGATCAATTATTCTGGATTTTTTTAGCCACCGTCTATCTATTATTTTTTTTTTTTTTTTCATTTTTTCATTTTATCTAATGATATATTTAATTTCAATATAAAAAATATGCTATGTCAGTTTCGCCCTTAAGTACCGCCATCGCTCCTAAACTATCGGATGCGATCATACCAGCACTAAAGCACCGGATCCCATCAGAACTCCGCAGTTAAGCGTGCTTGGGCAGGAGTAGTACTAGGATGGGTGACCTCCTGGGAAGTCCCTGTGTTGCATCCCTTTTTCATTTTCCTTTTCTTATTTATTAATTTTCTTCCCCTTACAAAATATCGAAAAACCGAGGAAAATAATTTAGATCAATTATTCTGGATTTTTTTGGCCACCGTCTATCTATTTTTTTTTTTTTTTTTTTTTCATTTTTTCATTTTATCTAATGATATATTTAATTTCAATATAAAAAATATGCTATGTCAGTTTCGCCCTTAAGTACCGCCATCGCTCCTAAACTATCGGATGCGATCATACCAGCACTAAAGCACCGGATCCCATCAGTTAAGCGTGCTTGGGCAGGAGTAGTACTAGGATGGGTGACCTCCTGGGAAGTCCCTGTGTTGCATCCCTTTTTCATTTTCCTTTTCTTATTTATTAATTTTCTTCCCCTTACAAAATATCGAAAAACAGAGGAAAATAATTTAGATCAATTATTCTGGATTTTTTTAACCACCGTCTATCTATTATTTTTTTTTTTTTTTTCATTTTTTCATTTTATCTAATGATATATTTAATTTCAATATAAAAAATATGCTATGTCAGTTTCGCCCTTAAGTACCGCCATCGCTCCTGAACTATCGGATGCGATCATACCAGCACTAAAGCACCGGATCCCATCAGAACTCCGCAGTTAAGCGTGCTTGGGCAGGAGTAGTACTAGGATGGGTGACCTCCTGGGAAGTCCCTGTGTTGCATCCCTTTTTCATTTTCCTTTTCTTATTTATTAATTTTCTTCCCCTTACAAAATATCGAAAAACCGAGGAAAATAATTTAGATCAATTATTCTGGATTTTTTTGGCCACCGTCTATCTATTTTTTTTTTTTTTTTTTTTTTCATTTTTTCATTTTATCTAATGATATATTTAATTTCAATATAAAAAATATGCTATGTCAGTTTCGCCCTTAAGTACCGCCATCGCTCCTAAACTATCGGATGCGATCATACCAGCACTAAAGCACCGGATCCCATCAGTTAAGCGTGCTTGGGCAGGAGTAGTACTAGGATGGGTGACCTCCTGGGAAGTCCCTGTGTTGCATCCCTTTTTCATTTTCCTTTTCTTATTTATTAATTTTCTTCCCCTTACAAAATATCGAAAAACCGAGGAAAATAATTTAGATCAATTATTCTGGATTTTTTTGGCCACCGTCTATCTATTTTTTTTTTTTTTTTTTTTTCATTTTTTCATTTTATCTAATGATATATTTAATTTCAATATAAAAAATATGCTATGTCAGTTTCGCCCTTAAGTACCGCCATCGCTCCTAAACTATCGGATGCGATCATACCAGCACTAAAGCACCGGATCCCATCAGTTAAGCGTGCTTGGGCAGGAGTAGTACTAGGATGGGTGACCTCCTGGGAAGTCCCTGTGTTGCATCCCTTTTTCATTTTCCTTTTCTTATTTATTAATTTTCTTCCCCTTACAAAATATCGAAAAACCGAGGAAAATAATTTAGATCAATTATTCTGGATTTTTTTAGCCACCGTCTATCTATTATTTTTTTTTTTTTTCATTTTTTCATTTTATCTAATGATATATTTAATTTCAATATAAAAAATATGCTATGTCAGTTTCGCCCTTAAGTACCGCCATCGCTCCTAAACTATCGGATGCGATCATACCAGCACTAAAGCACCGGATCCCATCAGAACTCCGCAGTTAAGCGTGCTTGGGCAGGAGTAGTACTAGGATGGGTGACCTCCTGGGAAGTCCCTGTGTTGCATCCCTTTTTCATTTTCCTTTTCTTATTTATTAATTTTCTTCCCCTTACAAAATATCGAAAAACCGAGGAAAATAATTTAGATCAATTATTCTGGATTTTTTTGGCCACCGTCTATCTATTTTTTTTTTTTTTTTTTTTTTCATTTTTTCATTTTATCTAATGATATATTTAATTTCAATATAAAAAATATGCTATGTCAGTTTCGCCCTTAAGTACCGCCATCGCTCCTAAACTATCGGATGCGATCATACCAGCACTAAAGCACCGGATCCCATCAGTTAAGCGTGCTTGGGCAGGAGTAGTACTAGGATGGGTGACCTCCTGGGAAGTCCCTGTGTTGCATCCCTTTTTCATTTTCCTTTTCTTATTTATTAATTTTCTTCCCCTTACAAAATATCGAAAAACCGAGGAAAATAATTTAGATCAATTATTCTGGATTTTTTTAGCCACCGTCTATCTATTATTTTTTTTTTTTTTTTCATTTTTTCATTTTATCTAATGATATATTTAATTTCAATATAAAAAATATGCTATGTCAGTTTCGCCCTTAAGTACCGCCATCGCTCCTAAACTATCGGATGCGATCATACCAGCACTAAAGCACCGGATCCCATCAGAACTCCGCAGTTAAGCGTGCTTGGGCAGGAGTAGTACTAGGATGGGTGACCTCCTGGGAAGTCCCTGTGTTGCATCCCTTTTTCATTTTCCTTTTCTTATTTATTAATTTTCTTCCCCTTACAAAATATCGAAAAACCGAGGAAAATAATTTAGATCAATTATTCTGGATTTTTTTGGCCACCGTCTATCTATTTTTTTTTTTTTTTTTTTTTTTTCATTTTTTCATTTTATCTAATGATATATTTAATTTCAATATAAAAAATATGCTATGTCAGTTTCGCCCTTAAGTACCGCCATCGCTCCTAAACTATCGGATGCGATCATACCAGCACTAAAGCACCGGATCCCATCAGTTAAGCGTGCTTGGGCAGGAGTAGTACTAGGATGGGTGACCTCCTGGGAAGTCCCTGTGTTGCATCCCTTTTTCATTTTCCTTTTCTTATTTATTAATTTTCTTCCCCTTACAAAATATCGAAAAACCGAGGAAAATAATTTAGATCAATTATTCTGGATTTTTTTAGCCACCGTCTATCTATTATTTTTTTTTTTTTTTCATTTTTTCATTTTATCTAATGATATATTTAATTTCAATATAAAAAATATGCTATGTCAGTTTCGCCCTTAAGTACCGCCATCGCTCCTAAACTATCGGATGCGATCATACCAGCACTAAAGCACCGGATCCCATCAGAACTCCGCAGTTAAGCGTGCTTGGGCAGGAGTAGTACTAGGATGGGTGACCTCCTGGGAAGTCCCTGTGTTGCATCCCTTTTTCATTTTCCTTTTCTTATTTATTAATTTTCTTCCCCTTACAAAATATCGAAAAACCGAGGAAAATAATTTAGATCAATTATTCTGGATTTTTTTGGCCACCGTCTATCTATTTTTTTTTTTTTTTTTTTTTTTCATTTTTTCATTTTATCTAATGATATATTTAATTTCAATATAAAAAATATGCTATGTCAGTTTCGCCCTTAAGTACCGCCATCGCTCCTAAACTATCGGATGCGATCATACCAGCACTAAAGCACCGGATCCCATCAGTTAAGCGTGCTTGGGCAGGAGTAGTACTAGGATGGGTGACCTCCTGGGAAGTCCCTGTGTTGCATCCCTTTTTCATTTTCCTTTTCTTATTTATTAATTTTCTTCCCCTTACAAAATATCGAAAAACCGAGGAAAATAATTTAGATCAATTATTCTGGATTTTTTTAGCCACCGTCTATCTATTATTTTTTTTTTTTTTTTCATTTTTTCATTTTATCTAATGATATATTTAATTTCAATATAAAAAATATGCTATGTCAGTTTCGCCCTTAAGTACCGCCATCGCTCCTAAACTATCGGATGCGATCATACCAGCACTAAAGCACCGGATCCCATCAGAACTCCGCAGTTAAGCGTGCTTGGGCAGGAGTAGTACTAGGATGGGTGACCTCCTGGGAAGTCCCTGTGTTGCATCCCTTTTTCATTTTCCTTTTCTTATTTATTAATTTTCTTCCCCTTACAAAATATCGAAAAACCGAGGAAAATAATTTAGATCAATTATTCTGGATTTTTTTGGCCACCGTCTATCTATTTTTTTTTTTTTTTTTTTTCATTTTTTCATTTTATCTAATGATATATTTAATTTCAATATAAAAAATATGCTATGTCAGTTTCGCCCTTAAGTACCGCCATCGCTCCTAAACTATCGGATGCGATCATACCAGCACTAAAGCACCGGATCCCATCAGTTAAGCGTGCTTGGGCAGGAGTAGTACTAGGATGGGTGACCTCCTGGGAAGTCCCTGTGTTGCATCCCTTTTTCATTTTCCTTTTCTTATTTATTAATTTTCTTCCCCTTACAAAATATCGAAAAACCGAGGAAAATAATTTAGATCAATTATTCTGGATTTTTTTAGCCACCGTCTATCTATTATTTTTTTTTTTTTTTTCATTTTTTCATTTTATCTAATGATATATTTAATTTCAATATAAAAAATATGCTATGTCAGTTTCGCCCTTAAGTACCGCCATCGCTCCTAAACTATCGGATGCGATCATACCAGCACTAAAGCACCGGATCCCATCAGAACTCCGCAGTTAAGCGTGCTTGGGCAGGAGTAGTACTAGGATGGGTGACCTCCTGGGAAGTCCCTGTGTTGCATCCCTTTTTCATTTTCCTTTTCTTATTTATTAATTTTCTTCCCCTTACAAAATATCGAAAAACCGAGGAAAATAATTTAGATCAATTATTCTGGATTTTTTTGGCCACCGTCTATCTATTTTTTTTTTTTTTTTTTTTTTTCATTTTTTCATTTTATCTAATGATATATTTAATTTCAATATAAAAAATATGCTATGTCAGTTTCGCCCTTAAGTACCGCCATCGCTCCTAAACTATCGGATGCGATCATACCAGCACTAAAGCACCGGATCCCATCAGTTAAGCGTGCTTGGGCAGGAGTAGTACTAGGATGGGTGACCTCCTGGGAAGTCCCTGTGTTGCATCCCTTTTTCATTTTCCTTTTCTTATTTATTAATTTTCTTCCCCTTACAAAATATCGAAAAACCGAGGAAAATAATTTAGATCAATTATTCTGGATTTTTTTAGCCACCGTCTATCTATTATTTTTTTTTTTTTTTTCATTTTTTCATTTTATCTAATGATATATTTAATTTCAATATAAAAAATATGCTATGTCAGTTTCGCCCTTAAGTACCGCCATCGCTCCTAAACTATCGGATGCGATCATACCAGCACTAAAGCACCGGATCCCATCAGAACTCCGCAGTTAAGCGTGCTTGGGCAGGAGTAGTACTAGGATGGGTGACCTCCTGGGAAGTCCCTGTGTTGCATCCCTTTTTCATTTTCCTTTTCTTATTTATTAATTTTCTTCCCCTTACAAAATATCGAAAAACCGAGGAAAATAATTTAGATCAATTATTCTGGATTTTTTTGGCCACCGTCTATCTATTTTTTTTTTTTTTTTTTTTTTTCATTTTTTCATTTTATCTAATGATATATTTAATTTCAATATAAAAAATATGCTATGTCAGTTTCGCCCTTAAGTACCGCCATCGCTCCTAAACTATCGGATGCGATCATACCAGCACTAAAGCACCGGATCCCATCAGTTAAGCGTGCTTGGGCAGGAGTAGTACTAGGATGGGTGACCTCCTGGGAAGTCCCTGTGTTGCATCCCTTTTTCATTTTCCTTTTCTTATTTATTAATTTTCTTCCCCTTACAAAATATCGAAAAACCGAGGAAAATAATTTAGATCAATTATTCTGGATTTTTTTAGCCACCGTCTATCTATTATTTTTTTTTTTTTTTTCATTTTTTCATTTTATCTAATGATATATTTAATTTCAATATAAAAAATATGCTATGTCAGTTTCGCCCTTAAGTACCGCCATCGCTCCTAAACTATCGGATGCGATCATACCAGCACTAAAGCACCGGATCCCATCAGAACTCCGCAGTTAAGCGTGCTTGGGCAGGAGTAGTACTAGGATGGGTGACCTCCTGGGAAGTCCCTGTGTTGCATCCCTTTTTCATTTTCCTTTTCTTATTTATTAATTTTCTTCCCCTTACAAAATATCGAAAAACCGAGGAAAATAATTTAGATCAATTATTCTGGATTTTTTTGGCCACCGTCTATCTATTTTTTTTTTTTTTTTTTTTTTTCATTTTTTCATTTTATCTAATGATATATTTAATTTCAATATAAAAAATATGCTATGTCAGTTTCGCCCTTAAGTACCGCCATCGCTCCTAAACTATCGGATGCGATCATACCAGCACTAAAGCACCGGATCCCATCAGTTAAGCGTGCTTGGGCAGGAGTAGTACTAGGATGGGTGACCTCCTGGGAAGTCCCTGTGTTGCATCCCTTTTTCATTTTCCTTTTCTTATTTATTAATTTTCTTCCCCTTACAAAATATCGAAAAACCGAGGAAAATAATTTAGATCAATTATTCTGGATTTTTTTAGCCACCGTCTATCTATTATTTTTTTTTTTTTTTTCATTTTTTCATTTTATCTAATGATATATTTAATTTCAATATAAAAAATATGCTATGTCAGTTTCGCCCTTAAGTACCGCCATCGCTCCTAAACTATCGGATGCGATCATACCAGCACTAAAGCACCGGATCCCATCAGAACTCCGCAGTTAAGCGTGCTTGGGCAGGAGTAGTACTAGGATGGGTGACCTCCTGGGAAGTCCCTGTGTTGCATCCCTTTTTCATTTTCCTTTTCTTATTTATTAATTTTCTTCCCCTTACAAAATATCGAAAAACCGAGGAAAATAATTTAGATCAATTATTCTGGATTTTTTTGGCCACCGTCTATCTATTTTTTTTTTTTTTTTTTTTTTTCATTTTTTCATTTTATCTAATGATATATTTAATTTCAATATAAAAAATATGCTATGTCAGTTTCGCCCTTAAGTACCGCCATCGCTCCTAAACTATCGGATGCGATCATACCAGCACTAAAGCACCGGATCCCATCAGTTAAGCGTGCTTGGGCAGGAGTAGTACTAGGATGGGTGACCTCCTGGGAAGTCCCTGTGTTGCATCCCTTTTTCATTTTCCTTTTCTTATTTATTAATTTTCTTCCCCTTACAAAATATCGAAAAACCGAGGAAAATAATTTAGATCAATTATTCTGGATTTTTTTAGCCACCGTCTATCTATTATTTTTTTTTTTTTTTTCATTTTTTCATTTTATCTAATGATATATTTAATTTCAATATAAAAAATATGCTATGTCAGTTTCGCCCTTAAGTACCGCCATCGCTCCTAAACTATCGGATGCGATCATACCAGCACTAAAGCACCGGATCCCATCAGAACTCCGCAGTTAAGCGTGCTTGGGCAGGAGTAGTACTAGGATGGGTGACCTCCTGGGAAGTCCCTGTGTTGCATCCCTTTTTCATTTTCCTTTTCTTATTTATTAATTTTCTTCCCCTTACAAAATATCGAAAAACCGAGGAAAATAATTTAGATCAATTATTCTGGATTTTTTTGGCCACCGTCTATCTATTTTTTTTTTTTTTTTTTTTTTCATTTTTTCATTTTATCTAATGATATATTTAATTTCAATATAAAAAATATGCTATGTCAGTTTCGCCCTTAAGTACCGCCATCGCTCCTAAACTATCGGATGCGATCATACCAGCACTAAAGCACCGGATCCCATCAGTTAAGCGTGCTTGGGCAGGAGTAGTACTAGGATGGGTGACCTCCTGGGAAGTCCCTGTGTTGCATCCCTTTTTCATTTTCCTTTTCTTATTTATTAATTTTCTTCCCCTTACAAAATATCGAAAAACCGAGGAAAATAATTTAGATCAATTATTCTGGATTTTTTTAGCCACCGTCTATCTATTATTTTTTTTTTTTTTTTCATTTTTTCATTTTATCTAATGATATATTTAATTTCAATATAAAAAATATGCTATGTCAGTTTCGCCCTTAAGTACCGCCATCGCTCCTAAACTATCGGATGCGATCATACCAGCACTAAAGCACCGGATCCCATCAGAACTCCGCAGTTAAGCGTGCTTGGGCAGGAGTAGTACTAGGATGGGTGACCTCCTGGGAAGTCCCTGTGTTGCATCCCTTTTTCATTTTCCTTTTCTTATTTATTAATTTTCTTCCCCTTACAAAATATCGAAAAACCGAGGAAAATAATTTAGATCAATTATTCTGGATTTTTTTGGCCACCGTCTATCTATTTTTTTTTTTTTTTTTTTTTCATTTTTTCATTTTATCTAATGATATATTTAATTTCAATATAAAAAATATGCTATGTCAGTTTCGCCCTTAAGTACCGCCATCGCTCCTAAACTATCGGATGCGATCATACCAGCACTAAAGCACCGGATCCCATCAGTTAAGCGTGCTTGGGCAGGAGTAGTACTAGGATGGGTGACCTCCTGGGAAGTCCCTGTGTTGCATCCCTTTTTCATTTTCCTTTTCTTATTTATTAATTTTCTTCCCCTTACAAAATATCGAAAAACCGAGGAAAATAATTTAGATCAATTATTCTGGATTTTTTTAGCCACCGTCTATCTATTATTTTTTTTTTTTTTTCATTTTTTCATTTTATCTAATGATATATTTAATTTCAATATAAAAAATATGCTATGTCAGTTTCGCCCTTAAGTACCGCCATCGCTCCTAAACTATCGGATGCGATCATACCAGCACTAAAGCACCGGATCCCATCAGAACTCCGCAGTTAAGCGTGCTTGGGCAGGAGTAGTACTAGGATGGGTGACCTCCTGGGAAGTCCCTGTGTTGCATCCCTTTTTCATTTTCCTTTTCTTATTTATTAATTTTCTTCCCCTTACAAAATATCGAAAAACCGAGGAAAATAATTTAGATCAATTATTCTGGATTTTTTTGGCCACCGTCTATCTATTTTTTTTTTTTTTTTTTTTTTTCATTTTTTCATTTTATCTAATGATATATTTAATTTCAATATAAAAAATATGCTATGTCAGTTTCGCCCTTAAGTACCGCCATCGCTCCTAAACTATCGGATGCGATCATACCAGCACTAAAGCACCGGATCCCATCAGTTAAGCGTGCTTGGGCAGGAGTAGTACTAGGATGGGTGACCTCCTGGGAAGTCCCTGTGTTGCATCCCTTTTTCATTTTCCTTTTCTTATTTATTAATTTTCTTCCCCTTACAAAATATCGAAAAACCGAGGAAAATAATTTAGATCAATTATTCTGGATTTTTTTAGCCACCGTCTATCTATTATTTTTTTTTTTTTTTTCATTTTTTCATTTTATCTAATGATATATTTAATTTCAATATAAAAAATATGCTATGTCAGTTTCGCCCTTAAGTACCGCCATCGCTCCTAAACTATCGGATGCGATCATACCAGCACTAAAGCACCGGATCCCATCAGAACTCCGCAGTTAAGCGTGCTTGGGCAGGAGTAGTACTAGGATGGGTGACCTCCTGGGAAGTCCCTGTGTTGCATCCCTTTTTCATTTTCCTTTTCTTATTTATTAATTTTCTTCCCCTTACAAAATATCGAAAAACCGAGGAAAATAATTTAGATCAATTATTCTGGATTTTTTTGGCCACCGTCTATCTATTTTTTTTTTTTTTTTTTTTTCATTTTTTCATTTTATCTAATGATATATTTAATTTCAATATAAAAAATATGCTATGTCAGTTTCGCCCTTAAGTACCGCCATCGCTCCTAAACTATCGGATGCGATCATACCAGCACTAAAGCACCGGATCCCATCAGTTAAGCGTGCTTAGGCAGGAGTAGTACTAGGATGGGTGACCTCCTGGGAAGTCCCTGTGTTGCATCCCTTTTTCATTTTCCTTTTCTTATTTATTAATTTTCTTCCCCTTACAAAATATCGAAAAACCGAGGAAAATAATTTAGATCAATTATTCTGGATTTTTTTAGCCACCGTCTATCTATTATTTTTTTTTTTTTTTTCATTTTTTCATTTTATCTAATGATATATTTAATTTCAATATAAAAAATATGCTATGTCAGTTTCGCCCTTAAGTACCGCCATCGCTCCTAAACTATCGGATGCGATCATACCAGCACTAAAGCACCGGATCCCATCAGAACTCCGCAGTTAAGCGTGCTTGGGCAGGAGTAGTACTAGGATGGGTGACCTCCTGGGAAGTCCCTGTGTTGCATCCCTTTTTCATTTTCCTTTTCTTATTTATTAATTTTCTTCCCCTTACAAAATATCGAAAAACCGAGGAAAATAATTTAGATCAATTATTCTGGATTTTTTTGGCCACCGTCTATCTATTTTTTTTTTTTTTTTTTTTTTCATTTTTTCATTTTATCTAATGATATATTTAATTTCAATATAAAAAATATGCTATGTCAGTTTCGCCCTTAAGTACCGCCATCGCTCCTAAACTATCGGATGCGATCATACCAGCACTAAAGCACCGGATCCCATCAGTTAAGCGTGCTTGGGCAGGAGTAGTACTAGGATGGGTGACCTCCTGGGAAGTCCCTGTGTTGCATCCCTTTTTCATTTTCCTTTTCTTATTTATTAATTTTCTTCCCCTTACAAAATATCGAAAAACCGAGGAAAATAATTTAGATCAATTATTCTGGATTTTTTTAGCCACCGTCTATCTATTATTTTTTTTTTTTTTTTCATTTTTTCATTTTATCTAATGATATATTTAATTTCAATATAAAAAATATGCTATGTCAGTTTCGCCCTTAAGTACCGCCATCGCTCCTAAACTATCGGATGCGATCATACCAGCACTAAAGCACCGGATCCCATCAGAACTCCGCAGTTAAGCGTGCTTGGGCAGGAGTAGTACTAGGATGGGTGACCTCCTGGGAAGTCCCTGTGTTGCATCCCTTTTTCATTTTCCTTTTCTTATTTATTAATTTTCTTCCCCTTACAAAATATCGAAAAACCGAGGAAAATAATTTAGATCAATTATTCTGGATTTTTTTGGCCACCGTCTATCTATTTTTTTTTTTTTTTTTTTTTTCATTTTTTCATTTTATCTAATGATATATTTAATTTCAATATAAAAAATATGCTATGTCAGTTTCGCCCTTAAGTACCGCCATCGCTCCTAAACTATCGGATGCGATCATACCAGCACTAAAGCACCGGATCCCATCAGTTAAGCGTGCTTGGGCAGGAGTAGTACTAGGATGGGTGACCTCCTGGGAAGTCCCTGTGTTGCATCCCTTTTTCATTTTCCTTTTCTTATTTATTAATTTTCTTCCCCTTACAAAATATCGAAAAACCGAGGAAAATAATTTAGATCAATTATTCTGGATTTTTTTAGCCACCGTCTATCTATTATTTTTTTTTTTTTTTCATTTTTTCATTTTATCTAATGATATATTTAATTTCAATATAAAAAATATGCTATGTCAGTTTCGCCCTTAAGTACCGCCATCGCTCCTAAACTATCGGATGCGATCATACCAGCACTAAAGCACCGGATCCCATCAGAACTCCGCAGTTAAGCGTGCTTGGGCAGGAGTAGTACTAGGATGGGTGACCTCCTGGGAAGTCCCTGTGTTGCATCCCTTTTTCATTTTCCTTTTCTTATTTATTAATTTTCTTCCCCTTACAAAATATCGAAAAACCGAGGAAAATAATTTAGATCAATTATTCTGGATTTTTTTGGCCACCGTCTATCTATTTTTTTTTTTTTTTTTTTTTCATTTTTTCATTTTATCTAATGATATATTTAATTTCAATATAAAAAATATGCTATGTCAGTTTCGCCCTTAAGTACCGCCATCGCTCCTAAACTATCGGATGCGATCATACCAGCACTAAAGCACCGGATCCCATCAGTTAAGCGTGCTTGGGCAGGAGTAGTACTAGGATGGGTGACCTCCTGGGAAGTCCCTGTGTTGCATCCCTTTTTCATTTTCCTTTTCTTATTTATTAATTTTCTTCCCCTTACAAAATATCGAAAAACCGAGGAAAATAATTTAGATCAATTATTCTGGATTTTTTTAGCCACCGTCTATCTATTATTTTTTTTTTTTTTTTCATTTTTTCATTTTATCTAATGATATATTTAATTTCAATATAAAAAATATGCTATGTCAGTTTCGCCCTTAAGTACCGCCATCGCTCCTAAACTATCGGATGCGATCATACCAGCACTAAAGCACCGGATCCCATCAGAACTCCGCAGTTAAGCGTGCTTGGGCAGGAGTAGTACTAGGATGGGTGACCTCCTGGGAAGTCCCTGTGTTGCATCCCTTTTTCATTTTCCTTTTCTTATTTATTAATTTTCTTCCCCTTACAAAATATCGAAAAACCGAGGAAAATAATTTAGATCAATTATTCTGGATTTTTTTGGCCACCGTCTATCTATTTTTTTTTTTTTTTTTTTTCATTTTTTCATTTTATCTAATGATATATTTAATTTCAATATAAAAAATATGCTATGTCAGTTTCGCCCTTAAGTACCGCCATCGCTCCTAAACTATCGGATGCGATCATACCAGCACTAAAGCACCGGATCCCATCAGTTAAGCGTGCTTGGGCAGGAGTAGTACTAGGATGGGTGACCTCCTGGAAAGTCCCTGTGTTGCATCCCTTTTTCATTTTCCTTTTCTTATTTATTAATTTTCTTCCCCTTACAAAATATCGAAAAACCGAGGAAAATAATTTAGATCAATTATTCTGGATTTTTTTAGCCACCGTCTATCTATTATTTTTTTTTTTTTTTCATTTTTTCATTTTATCTAATGATATATTTAATTTCAATATAAAAAATATGCTATGTCAGTTTCGCCCTTAAGTACCGCCATCGCTCCTAAACTATCGGATGCGATCATACCAGCACTAAAGCACCGGATCCCATCAGAACTCCGCAGTTAAGCGTGCTTGGGCAGGAGTAGTACTAGGATGGGTGACCTCCTGGGAAGTCCCTGTGTTGCATCCCTTTTTCATTTTCCTTTTCTTATTTATTAATTTTCTTCCCCTTACAAAATATCGAAAAACCGAGGAAAATAATTTAGATCAATTATTCTGGATTTTTTTGGCCACCGTCTATCTATTTTTTTTTTTTTTTTTTTTTTTCATTTTTTCATTTTATCTAATGATATATTTAATTTCAATATAAAAAATATGCTATGTCAGTTTCGCCCTTAAGTACCGCCATCGCTCCTAAACTATCGGATGCGATCATACCAGCACTAAAGCACCGGATCCCATCAGTTAAGCGTGCTTGGGCATGAGTAGTACTAGGATGGGTGACCTCCTGGGAAGTCCCTGTGTTGCATCCCTTTTTCATTTTCCTTTTCTTATTTATTAATTTTCTTCCCCTTACAAAATATCGAAAAACCGAGGAAAATAATTTAGATCAATTATTCTGGATTTTTTTAGCCACCGTCTATCTATTATTTTTTTTTTTTTTTTCATTTTTTCATTTTATCTAATGATATATTTAATTTCAATATAAAAAATATGCTATGTCAGTTTCGCCCTTAAGTACCGCCATCGCTCCTAAACTATCGGATGCGATCATACCAGCACTAAAGCACCGGATCCCATCAGAACTCCGCAGTTAAGCGTGCTTGGGCAGGAGTAGTACTAGGATGGGTGACCTCCTGGGAAGTCCCTGTGTTGCATCCCTTTTTCATTTTCCTTTTCTTATTTATTAATTTTCTTCCCCTTACAAAATATCGAAAAACCGAGGAAAATAATTTAGATCAATTATTCTGGATTTTTTTGGCCACCGTCTATCTATTTTTTTTTTTTTTTTTTTTTTCATTTTTTCATTTTATCTAATGATATATTTAATTTCAATATAAAAAATATGCTATGTCAGTTTCGCCCTTAAGTACCGCCATCGCTCCTAAACTATCGGATGCGATCATACCAGCACTAAAGCACCGGATCCCATCAGTTAAGCGTGCTTGGGCAGGAGTAGTACTAGGATGGGTGACCTCCTGGGAAGTCCCTGTGTTGCATCCCTTTTTCATTTTCCTTTTCTTATTTATTAATTTTCTTCCCCTTACAAAATATCGAAAAACCGAGGAAAATAATTTAGATCAATTATTCTGGATTTTTTTAGCCACCGTCTATCTATTATTTTTTTTTTTTTTTCATTTTTTCATTTTATCTAATGATATATTTAATTTCAATATAAAAAATATGCTATGTCAGTTTCGCCCTTAAGTACCGCCATCGCTCCTAAACTATCGGATGCGATCATACCAGCACTAAAGCACCGGATCCCATCAGAACTCCGCAGTTAAGCGTGCTTGGGCAGGAGTAGTACTAGGATGGGTGACCTCCTGGGAAGTCCCTGTGTTGCATCCCTTTTTCATTTTCCTTTTCTTATTTATTAATTTTCTTCCCCTTACAAAATATCGAAAAACCGAGGAAAATAATTTAGATCAATTATTCTGGATTTTTTTGGCCACCGTCTATCTATTTTTTTTTTTTTTTTTTTTTCATTTTTTCATTTTATCTAATGATATATTTAATTTCAATATAAAAAATATGCTATGTCAGTTTCGCCCTTAAGTACCGCCATCGCTCCTAAACTATCGGATGCGATCATACCAGCACTAAAGCACCGGATCCCATCAGTTAAGCGTGCTTGGGCAGGAGTAGTACTAGGATGGGTGACCTCCTGGGAAGTCCCTGTGTTGCATCCCTTTTTCATTTTCCTTTTCTTATTTATTAATTTTCTTCCCCTTACAAAATATCGAAAAACCGAGGAAAATAATTTAGATCAATTATTCTGGATTTTTTTAGCCACCGTCTATCTATTATTATTTTTTTTTTTTTCATTTTTTCATTTTATCTAATGATATATTTAATTTCAATATAAAAAATATGCTATGTCAGTTTCGCCCTTAAGTACCGCCATCGCTCCTAAACTATCGGATGCGATCATACCAGCACTAAAGCACCGGATCCCATCAGAACTCCGCAGTTAAGCGTGCTTGGGCAGGAGTAGTACTAGGATGGGTGACCTCCTGGGAAGTCCCTGTGTTGCATCCCTTTTTCATTTTCCTTTTCTTATTTATTAATTTTCTTCCCCTTACAAAATATCGAAAAACCGAGAAAAATAATTTAGATCAATTATTCTGGATTTTTTTGGCCACCGTCTATCTATTTTTTTTTTTTTTTTTTTTTCATTTTTTCATTTTATCTAATGATATATTTAATTTCAATATAAAAAATATGCTATGTCAGTTTCGCCCTTAAGTACCGCCATCGCTCCTAAACTATCGGATGCGATCATACCAGCACTAAAGCACCGGATCCCATCAGTTAAGCGTGCTTGGGCAGGAGTAGTACTAGGATGGGTGACCTCCTGGGAAGTCCCTGTGTTGCATCCCTTTTTCATTTTCCTTTTCTTATTTATTAATTTTCTTCCCCTTACAAAATATCGAAAAACCGAGGAAAATAATTTAGATCAATTATTCTGGATTTTTTTAGCCACCGTCTATCTATTATTTTTTTTTTTTTTTTCATTTTTTCATTTTATCTAATGATATATTTAATTTCAATATAAAAAATATGCTATGTCAGTTTCGCCCTTAAGTACCGCCATCGCTCCTAAACTATCGGATGCGATCATACCAGCACTAAAGCACCGGATCCCATCAGAACTCCGCAGTTAAGCGTGCTTGGGCAGGAGTAGTACTAGGATGGGTGACCTCCTGGGAAGTCCCTGTGTTGCATCCCTTTTTCATTTTCCTTTTCTTATTTATTAATTTTCTTCCCCTTACAAAATATCGAAAAACCGAGGAAAATAATTTAGATCAATTATTCTGGATTTTTTTGGCCACCGTCTATCTATTTTTTTTTTTTTTTTTTTTTTTTCATTTTTTCATTTTATCTAATGATATATTTAATTTCAATATAAAAAATATGCTATGTCAGTTTCGCCCTTAAGTACCGCCATCGCTCCTAAACTATCGGATGCGATCATACCAGCACTAAAGCACCGGATCCCATCAGTTAAGCGTGCTTGGGCAGGAGTAGTACTAGGATGGGTGACCTCCTGGGAAGTCCCTGTGTTGCATCCCTTTTTCATTTTCCTTTTCTTATTTATTAATTTTCTTCCCCTTACAAAATATCGAAAAACCGAGGAAAATAATTTAGATCAATTATTCTGGATTTTTTTAGCCACCGTCTATCTATTATTTTTTTTTTTTTTTCATTTTTTCATTTTATCTAATGATATATTTAATTTCAATATAAAAAATATGCTATGTCAGTTTCGCCCTTAAGTACCGCCATCGCTCCTAAACTATCGGATGCGATCATACCAGCACTAAAGCACCGGATCCCATCAGAACTCCGCAGTTAAGCGTGCTTGGGCAGGAGTAGTACTAGGATGGGTGACCTCCTGGGAAGTCCCTGTGTTGCATCCCTTTTTCATTTTCCTTTTCTTATTTATTAATTTTCTTCCCCTTACAAAATATCGAAAAACCGAGGAAAATAATTTAGATCAATTATTCTGGATTTTTTTGGCCACCGTCTATCTATTTTTTTTTTTTTTTTTTTTTTTTTCATTTTTTCATTTTATCTAATGATATATTTAATTTCAATATAAAAAATATGCTATGTCAGTTTCGCCCTTAAGTACCGCCATCGCTCCTAAACTATCGGATGCGATCATAGCAGCACTAAAGCACCGGATCCCATCAGTTAAGCGTGCTTGGGCAGGAGTAGTACTAGGATGGGTGACCTCCTGGGAAGTCCCTGTGTTGCATCCCTTTTTCATTTTCCTTTTCTTATTTATTAATTTTCTTCCCCTTACAAAATATCGAAAAACCGAGGAAAATAATTTAGATCAATTATTCTGGATTTTTTTAGCCACCGTCTATCTATTATTTATTTTTTTTTTTCATTTTTTCATTTTATCTAATGATATATTTAATTTCAATATAAAAAATATGCTATGTCAGTTTCGCCCTTAAGTACCGCCATCGCTCCTAAACTATCGGATGCGATCATACCAGCACTAAAGCACCGGATCCCATCAGAACTCCGCAGTTAAGCGTGCTTGGGCAGGAGTAGTACTAGGATGGGTGACCTCCTGGGAAGTCCCTGTGTTGCATCCCTTTTTCATTTTCCTTTTCTTATTTATTAATTTTCTTCCCCTTACAAAATATCGAAAAACCGAGGAAAATAATTTAGATCAATTATTCTGGATTTTTTTGGCCACCGTCTATCTATTTTTTTTTTTTTTTTTTTTTTCATTTTTTCATTTTATCTAATGATATATTTAATTTCAATATAAAAAATATGCTATGTCAGTTTCGCCCTTAAGTACCGCCATCGCTCCTAAACTATCGGATGCGATCATACCAGCACTAAAGCACCGGATCCCATCAGTTAAGCGTGCTTGGGCATGAGTAGTACTAGGATGGGTGACCTCCTGGGAAGTCCCTGTGTTGCATCCCTTTTTCATTTTCCTTTTCTTATTTATTAATTTTCTTCCCCTTACAAAATATCGAAAAACCGAGGAAAATAATTTAGATCAATTATTCTGGATTTTTTTAGCCACCGTCTATCTATTATTTTTTTTTTTTTTTTCATTTTTTCATTTTATCTAATGATATATTTAATTTCAATATAAAAAATATGCTATGTCAGTTTCGCCCTTAAGTACCGCCATCGCTCCTAAACTATCGGATGCGATCATACCAGCACTAAAGCACCGGATCCCATCAGAACTCCGCAGTTAAGCGTGCTTGGGCAGGAGTAGTACTAGGATGGGTGACCTCCTGGGAAGTCCCTGTGTTGCATCCCTTTTTCATTTTCCTTTTCTTATTTATTAATTTTCTTCCCCTTACAAAATATCGAAAAACCGAGGAAAATAATTTAGATCAATTATTCTGGATTTTTTTGGCCACCGTCTATCTATTTTTTTTTTTTTTTTTTTTTTCATTTTTTCATTTTATCTAATGATATATTTAATTTCAATATAAAAAATATGCTATGTCAGTTTCGCCCTTAAGTACCGCCATCGCTCCTAAACTATCGGATGCGATCATACCAGCACTAAAGCACCGGATCCCATCAGTTAAGCGTGCTTGGGCAGGAGTAGTACTAGGATGGGTGACCTCCTGGGAAGTCCCTGTGTTGCATCCCTTTTTCATTTTCCTTTTCTTATTTATTAATTTTCTTCCCCTTACAAAATATCGAAAAACCGAGGAAAATAATTTAGATCAATTATTCTGGATTTTTTTAGCCACCGTCTATCTATTATTTTTTTTTTTTTTTTCATTTTTTCATTTTATCTAATGATATATTTAATTTCAATATAAAAAATATGCTATGTCAGTTTCGCCCTTAAGTACCGCCATCGCTCCTAAACTATCGGATGCGATCATACCAGCACTAAAGCACCGGATCCCATCAGAACTCCGCAGTTAAGCGTGCTTGGGCAGGAGTAGTACTAGGATGGGTGACCTCCTGGGAAGTCCCTGTGTTGCATCCCTTTTTCATTTTCCTTTTCTTATTTATTAATTTTCTTCCCCTTACAAAATATCGAAAAACCGAGGAAAATAATTTAGATCAATTATTCTGGATTTTTTTGGCCACCGTCTATCTATTTTTTTTTTTTTTTTTTTTTTCATTTTTTCATTTTATCTAATGATATATTTAATTTCAATATAAAAAATATGCTATGTCAGTTTCGCCCTTAAGTACCGCCATCGCTCCTAAACTATCGGATGCGATCATACCAGCACTAAAGCACCGGATCCCATCAGTTAAGCGTGCTTGGGCATGAGTAGTACTAGGATGGGTGACCTCCTGGGAAGTCCCTGTGTTGCATCCCTTTTTCATTTTCCTTTTCTTATTTATTAATTTTCTTCCCCTTACAAAATATCGAAAAACCGAGGAAAATAATTTAGATCAATTATTCTGGATTTTTTTAGCCACCGTCTATCTATTATTTTTTTTTTTTTTTTCATTTTTTCATTTTATCTAATGATATATTTAATTTCAATATAAAAAATATGCTATGTCAGTTTCGCCCTTAAGTACCGCCATCGCTCCTAAACTATCGGATGCGATCATACCAGCACTAAAGCACCGGATCCCATCAGAACTCCGCAGTTAAGCGTGCTTGGGCAGGAGTAGTACTAGGATGGGTGACCTCCTGGGAAGTCCCTGTGTTGCATCCCTTTTTCATTTTCCTTTTCTTATTTATTAATTTTCTTCCCCTTACAAAATATCGAAAAACCGAGGAAAATAATTTAGATCAATTATTCTGGATTTTTTTGGCCACCGTCTATCTATTTTTTTTTTTTTTTTTTTTTCATTTTTTCATTTTATCTAATGATATATTTAATTTCAATATAAAAAATATGCTATGTCAGTTTCGCCCTTAAGTACCGCCATCGCTCCTAAACTATCGGATGCGATCATACCAGCACTAAAGCACCGGATCCCATCAGTTAAGCGTGCTTGGGCAGGAGTAGTACTAGGATGGGTGACCTCCTGGGAAGTCCCTGTGTTGCATCCCTTTTTCATTTTCCTTTTCTTATTTATTAATTTTCTTCCCCTTACAAAATATCGAAAAACCGAGGAAAATAATTTAGATCAATTATTCTGGATTTTTTTAGCCACCGTCTATCTATTATTTTTTTTTTTTTTTCATTTTTTCATTTTATCTAATGATATATTTAATTTCAATATAAAAAATATGCTATGTCAGTTTCGCCCTTAAGTACCGCCATCGCTCCTAAACTATCGGATGCGATCATACCAGCACTAAAGCACCGGATCCCATCAGAACTTCGCAGTTAAGCGTGCTTGGGCAGGAGTAGTACTAGGATGGGTGACCTCCTGGGAAGTCCCTGTGTTGCATCCCTTTTTCATTTTCCTTTTCTTATTTATTAATTTTCTTCCCCTTACAAAATATCGAAAAACCGAGGAAAATAATTTAGATCAATTATTCTGGATTTTTTTGGCCACCGTCTATCTATTTTTCTTTTTTTTTTTTTTTTTCATTTTTTCATTTTATCTAATGATATATTTAATTTCAATATAAAAAATATGCTATGTCAGTTTCGCCCTTAAGTACCGCCATCGCTCCTAAACTATCGGATGCGATCATACCAGCACTAAAGCACCGGATCCCATCAGTTAAGCGTGCTTGGGCAGGAGTAGTACTAGGATGGGTGACCTCCTGGGAAGTCCCTGTGTTGCATCCCTTTTTCATTTTCCTTTTCTTATTTATTAATTTTCTTCCCCTTACAAAATATCGAAAAACCGAGGAAAATAATTTAGATCAATTATTCTGGATTTTTTTAGCCACCGTCTATCTATTATTTTTTTTTTTTTTTCATTTTTTCATTTTATCTAATGATATATTTAATTTCAATATAAAAAATATGCTATGTCAGTTTCGCCCTTAAGTACCGCCATCGCTCCTAAACTATCGGATGCGATCATACCAGCACTAAAGCACCGGATCCCATCAGAACTCCGCAGTTAAGCGTGCTTGGGCAGGAGTAGTACTAGGATGGGTGACCTCCTGGGAAGTCCCTGTGTTGCATCCCTTTTTCATTTTCCTTTTCTTATTTATTAATTTTCTTCCCCTTACAAAATATCGAAAAACCGAGGAAAATAATTTAGATCAATTATTCTGGATTTTTTTGGCCACCGTCTATCTATTTTTTTTTTTTTTTTTTTTTTTCATTTTTTCATTTTATCTAATGATATATTTAATTTCAATATAAAAAATATGCTATGTCAGTTTCGCCCTTAAGTACCGCCATCGCTCCTAAACTATCGGATGCGATCATACCAGCACTAAAGCACCGGATCCCATCAGTTAAGCGTGCTTGGGCATGAGTAGTACTAGGATGGGTGACCTCCTGGGAAGTCCCTGTGTTGCATCCCTTTTTCATTTTCCTTTTCTTATTTATTAATTTTCTTCCCCTTACAAAATATCGAAAAACCGAGGAAAATAATTTAGATCAATTATTCTGGATTTTTTTAGCCACCGTCTATCTATTATTTTTTTTTTTTTTTTCATTTTTTCATTTTATCTAATGATATATTTAATTTCAATATAAAAAATATGCTATGTCAGTTTCGCCCTTAAGTACCGCCATCGCTCCTAAACTATCGGATGCGATCATACCAGCACTAAAGCACCGGATCCCATCAGAACTCCGCAGTTAAGCGTGCTTGGGCAGGAGTAGTACTAGGATGGGTGACCTCCTGGGAAGTCCCTGTGTTGCATCCCTTTTTCATTTTCCTTTTCTTATTTATTAATTTTCTTCCCCTTACAAAATATCGAAAAACCGAGGAAAATAATTTAGATCAATTATTCTGGATTTTTTTGGCCACCGTCTATCTATTTTTTTTTTTTTTTTTTTTTTCATTTTTTCATTTTATCTAATGATATATTTAATTTCAATATAAAAAATATGCTATGTCAGTTTCGCCCTTAAGTACCGCCATCGCTCCTAAACTATCGGATGCGATCATACCAGCACTAAAGCACCGGATCCCATCAGTTAAGCGTGCTTGGGCAGGAGTAGTACTAGGATGGGTGACCTCCTGGGAAGTCCCTGTGTTGCATCCCTTTTTCATTTTCCTTTTCTTATTTATTAATTTTCTTCCCCTTACAAAATATCGAAAAACCGAGGAAAATGATTTAGATCAATTATTCTGGATTTTTTTAGCCACCGTCTATCTATTATTTTTTTTTTTTTTTTCATTTTTTCATTTTATCTAATGATATATTTAATTTCAATATAAAAAATATGCTATGTCAGTTTCGCCCTTAAGTACCGCCATCGCTCCTAAACTATCGGATGCGATCATACCAGCACTAAAGCACCGGATCCCATCAGAACTCCGCAGTTAAGCGTGCTTGGGCAGGAGTAGTACTAGGATGGGTGACCTCCTGGGAAGTCCCTGTGTTGCATCCCTTTTTCATTTTCCTTTTCTTATTTATTAATTTTCTTCCCCTTACAAAATATCGAAAAACCGAGGAAAATAATTTAGATCAATTATTCTGGATTTTTTTGGCCACCGTCTATCTATTTTTTTTTTTTTTTTTTTTTTCATTTTTTCATTTTATCTAATGATATATTTAATTTCAATATAAAAAATATGCTATGTCAGTTTCGCCCTTAAGTACCGCCATCGCTCCTAAACTATCGGATGCGATCATACCAGCACTAAAGCACCGGATCCCATCAGTTAAGCGTGCTTGGGCATGAGTAGTACTAGGATGGGTGACCTCCTGGGAAGTCCCTGTGTTGCATCCCTTTTTCATTTTCCTTTTCTTATTTATTAATTTTCTTCCCCTTACAAAATATCGAAAAACCGAGGAAAATAATTTAGATCAATTATTCTGGATTTTTTTAGCCACCGTCTATCTATTATTTTTTTTTTTTTTTTCATTTTTTCATTTTATCTAATGATATATTTAATTTCAATATAAAAAATATGCTATGTCAGTTTCGCCCTTAAGTACCGCCATCGCTCCTAAACTATCGGATGCGATCATACCAGCACTAAAGCACCGGATCCCATCAGAACTCCGCAGTTAAGCGTGCTTGGGCAGGAGTAGTACTAGGATGGGTGACCTCCTGGGAAGTCCCTGTGTTGCATCCCTTTTTCATTTTCCTTTTCTTATTTATTAATTTTCTTCCCCTTACAAAATATCGAAAAACCGAGGAAAATAATTTAGATCAATTATTCTGGATTTTTTTGGCCACCGTCTATCTATTTTTTTTTTTTTTTTTTTTTTCATTTTTTCATTTTATCTAATGATATATTTAATTTCAATATAAAAAATATGCTATGTCAGTTTCGCCCTTAAGTACCGCCATCGCTCCTAAACTATCGGATGCGATCATACCAGCACTAAAGCACCGGATCCCATCAGAACTCCGCAGTTAAGCGTGCTTGGGCAGGAGTAGTACTAGGATGGGTGACCTCCTGGGAAGTCCCTGTGTTGCATCCCTTTTTCATTTTCCTTTTCTTATTTATTAATTTTCTTCCCCTTACAAAATATCGAAAAACCGAGGAAAATAATTTAGATCAATTATTCTGGATTTTTTTGGCCACCGTCTATCTATTTTTTTTTTTTTTTTTTTTTCATTTTTTCATTTTATCTAATGATATATTTAATTTCAATATAAAAAATATGCTATGTCAGTTTCGCCCTTAAGTACCGCCATCGCTCCTAAACTATCGGATGCGATCATACCAGCACTAAAGCACCGGATCCCATCAGTTAAGCGTGCTTGGGCATGAGTAGTACTAGGATGGGTGACCTCCTGGGAAGTCCCTGTGTTGCATCCCTTTTTCATTTTCCTTTTCTTATTTATTAATTTTCTTCCCCTTACAAAATATCGAAAAACCGAGGAAAATAATTTAGATCAATTATTCTGGATTTTTTTAGCCACCGTCTATCTATTATTTTTTTTTTTTTTCATTTTTTCATTTTATCTAATGATATATTTAATTTCAATATAAAAAATATGCTATGTCAGTTTCGCCCTTAAGTACCGCCATCGCTCCTAAACTATCGGATGCGATCATACCAGCACTAAAGCACCGGATCCCATCAGAACTCCGCAGTTAAGCGTGCTTGGGCAGGAGTAGTACTAGGATGGGTGACCTCCTGGGAAGTCCCTGTGTTGCATCCCTTTTTCATTTTCCTTTTCTTATTTATTAATTTTCTTCCCCTTACAAAATATCGAAAAACCGAGGAAAATAATTTAGATCAATTATTCTGGATTTTTTTGGCCACCGTCTATCTATTTTTTTTTTTTTTTTTTTTTCATTTTTTCATTTTATCTAATGATATATTTAATTTCAATATAAAAAATATGCTATGTCAGTTTCGCCCTTAAGTACCGCCATCGCTCCTAAACTATCGGATGCGATCATACCAGCACTAAAGCACCGGATCCCATCAGTTAAGCGTGCTTGGGCAGGAGTAGTACTAGGATGGGTGACCTCCTGGGAAGTCCCTGTGTTGCATCCCTTTTTCATTTTCCTTTTCTTATTTATTAATTTTCTTCCCCTTACAAAATATCGAAAAACCGAGGAAAATAATTTAGATCAATTATTCTGGATTTTTTTAGCCACCGTCTATCTATTATTTTTTTTTTTTTTTTCATTTTTTCATTTTATCTAATGATATATTTAATTTCAATATAAAAAATATGCTATGTCAGTTTCGCCCTTAAGTACCGCCATCGCTCCTAAACTATCGGATGCGATCATACCAGCACTAAAGCACCGGATCCCATCAGAACTCCGCAGTTAAGCGTGCTTGGGCAGGAGTAGTACTAGGATGGGTGACCTCCTGGGAAGTCCCTGTGTTGCATCCCTTTTTCATTTTCCTTTTCTTATTTATTAATTTTCTTCCCCTTACAAAATATCGAAAAACCGAGGAAAATAATTTAGATCAATTATTCTGGATTTTTTTGGCCACCGTCTATCTATTTTTTTTTTTTTTTTTTTTTTTCATTTTTTCATTTTATCTAATGATATATTTAATTTCAATATAAAAAATATGCTATGTCAGTTTCGCCCTTAAGTACCGCCATCGCTCCTAAACTATCGGATGCGATCATACCAGCACTAAAGCACCGGATCCCATCAGTTAAGCGTGCTTGGGCAGGAGTAGTACTAGGATGGGTGACCTCCTGGGAAGTCCCTGTGTTGCATCCCTTTTTCATTTTCCTTTTCTTATTTATTAATTTTCTTCCCCTTACAAAATATCGAAAAACCGAGGAAAATAATTTAGATCAATTATTCTGGATTTTTTTAGCCACCGTCTATCTATTATTTTTTTTTTTTTTTTCATTTTTTCATTTTATCTAATGATATATTTAATTTCAATATAAAAAATATGCTATGTCAGTTTCGCCCTTAAGTACCGCCATCGCTCCTAAACTATCGGATGCGATCATACCAGCACTAAAGCACCGGATCCCATCAGAACTCCGCAGTTAAGCGTGCTTGGGCAGGAGTAGTACTAGGATGGGTGACCTCCTGGGAAGTCCCTGTGTTGCATCCCTTTTTCATTTTCCTTTTCTTATTTATTAATTTTCTTCCCCTTACAAAATATCGAAAAACCGAGGAAAATAATTTAGATCAATTATTCTGGATTTTTTTGGCCACCGTCTATCTATTTTTTTTTTTTTTTTTTTTTTTCATTTTTTCATTTTATCTAATGATATATTTAATTTCAATATAAAAAATATGCTATGTCAGTTTCGCCCTTAAGTACCGCCATCGCTCCTAAACTATCGGATGCGATCATACCAGCACTAAAGCACCGGATCCCATCAGTTAAGCGTGCTTGGGCAGGAGTAGTACTAGGATGGGTGACCTCCTGGGAAGTCCCTGTGTTGCATCCCTTTTTCATTTTCCTTTTCTTATTTATTAATTTTCTTCCCCTTACAAAATATCGAAAAACCGAGGAAAATAATTTAGATCAATTATTCTGGATTTTTTTAGCCACTGTCTATCTATTATTATTTTTTTTTTTTTCATTTTTTCATTTTATCTAATGATATATTTAATTTCAATATAAAAAATATGCTATGTCAGTTTCGCCCTTAAGTACCGCCATCGCTCCTAAACTATCGGATGCGATCATACCAGCACTAAAGCACCGGATCCCATCAGAACTCCGCAGTTAAGCGTGCTTGGGCAGGAGTAGTACTAGGATGGGTGACCTCCTGGGAAGTCCCTGTGTTGCATCCCTTTTTCATTTTCCTTTTCTTATTTATTAATTTTCTTCCCCTTACAAAATATCGAAAAACCGAGGAAAATAATTTAGATCAATTATTCTGGATTTTTTTGGCCACCGTCTATCTATTTTTTTTTTTTTTTTTTTTTTTCATTTTTTCATTTTATCTAATGATATATTTAATTTCAATATAAAAAATATGCTATGTCAGTTTCGCCCTTAAGTACCGCCATCGCTCCTAAACTATCGGATGCGATCATACCAGCACTAAAGCACCGGATCCCATCAGAACTCCGCAGTTAAGCGTGCTTGGGCAGGAGTAGTACTAGGATGGGTGACCTCCTGGGAAGTCCCTGTGTTGCATCCCTTTTTCATTTTCCTTTTCTTATTTATTAATTTTCTTCCCCTTACAAAATATCGAAAAACCGAGGAAAATAATTTAGATCAATTATTCTGGATTTTTTTGGCCACCGTCTATCTATTTTTTTTTTTTTTTTTTTTTTCATTTTTTCATTTTATCTAATGATATATTTAATTTCAATATAAAAAATATGCTATGTCAGTTTCGCCCTTAAGTACCGCCATCGCTCCTAAACTATCGGATGCGATCATACCAGCACTAAAGCACCGGATCCCATCAGAACTCCGCAGTTAAGCGTGCTTGGGCAGGAGTAGTACTAGGATGGGTGACCTCCTGGGAAGTCCCTGTGTTGCATCCCTTTTTCATTTTCCTTTTCTTATTTATTAATTTTCTTCCCCTTACAAAATATCGAAAAACCGAGGAAAATAATTTAGATCAATTATTCTGGATTTTTTTGGCCACCGTCTATCTATTTTTTTTTTTTTTTTTTTTTTTCATTTTTTCATTTTATCTAATGATATATTTAATTTCAATATAAAAAATATGCTATGTCAGTTTCGCCCTTAAGTACCGCCATCGCTCCTAAACTATCGGATGCGATCATACCAGCACTAAAGCACCGGATCCCATCAGAACTCCGCAGTTAAGCGTGCTTGGGCAGGAGTAGTACTAGGATGGGTGACCTCCTGGGAAGTCCCTGTGTTGCATCCCTTTTTCATTTTCCTTTTCTTATTTATTAATTTTCTTCCCCTTACAAAATATCGAAAAACCGAGGAAAATAATTTAGATCAATTATTCTGGATTTTTTTGGCCACCGTCTATCTATTTTTTTTTTTTTTTTTTTTTTTCATTTTTTCATTTTATCTAATGATATATTTAATTTCAATATAAAAAATATGCTATGTCAGTTTCGCCCTTAAGTACCGCCATCGCTCCTAAACTATCGGATGCGATCATACCAGCACTAAAGCACCGGATCCCATCAGTTAAGCGTGCTTGGGCAGGAGTAGTACTAGGATGGGTGACCTCCTGGGAAGTCCCTGTGTTGCATCCCTTTTTCATTTTCCTTTTCTTATTTATTAATTTTCTTCCCCTTACAAAATATCGAAAAACCGAGGAAAATAATTTAGATCAATTATTCTGGATTTTTTTAGCCACCGTCTATCTATTATTTTTTTTTTTTTTTTCATTTTTTCATTTTATCTAATGATATATTTAATTTCAATATAAAAAATATGCTATGTCAGTTTCGCCCTTAAGTACCGCCATCGCTCCTAAACTATCGGATGCGATCATACCAGCACTAAAGCACCGGATCCCATCAGAACTCCGCAGTTAAGCGTGCTTGGGCAGGAGTAGTACTAGGATGGGTGACCTCCTGGGAAGTCCCTGTGTTGCATCCCTTTTTCATTTTCCTTTTCTTATTTATTAATTTTCTTCCCCTTACAAAATATCGAAAAACCGAGGAAAATAATTTAGATCAATTATTCTGGATTTTTTTGGCCACCGTCTATCTATTTTTTTTTTTTTTTTTTTTTTTTCATTTTTTCATTTTATCTAATGATATATTTAATTTCAATATAAAAAATATGCTATGTCAGTTTCGCCCTTAAGTACCGCCATCGCTCCTAAACTATCGGATGCGATCATACCAGCACTAAAGCACCGGATCCCATCAGTTAAGCGTGCTTGGGCAGGAGTAGTACTAGGATGGGTGACCTCCTGGGAAGTCCCTGTGTTGCATCCCTTTTTCATTTTCCTTTTCTTATTTATTAATTTTCTTCCCCTTACAAAATATCGAAAAACCGAGGAAAATAATTTAGATCAATTATTCTGGATTTTTTTAGCCACCGTCTATCTATTATTTTTTTTTTTTTTTTCATTTTTTCATTTTATCTAATGATATATTTAATTTCAATATAAAAAATATGCTATGTCAGTTTCGCCCTTAAGTACCGCCATCGCTCCTAAACTATCGGATGCGATCATACCAGCACTAAAGCACCGGATCCCATCAGAACTCCGCAGTTAAGCGTGCTTGGGCAGGAGTAGTACTAGGATGGGTGACCTCCTGGGAAGTCCCTGTGTTGCATCCCTTTTTCATTTTCCTTTTCTTATTTATTAATTTTCTTCCCCTTACAAAATATCGAAAAACCGAGGAAAATAATTTAGATCAATTATTCTGGATTTTTTTGGCCACCGTCTATCTATTTTTTTTTTTTTTTTTTTTTTTCATTTTTTCATTTTATCTAATGATATATTTAATTTCAATATAAAAAATATGCTATGTCAGTTTCGCCCTTAAGTACCGCCATCGCTCCTAAACTATCGGATGCGATCATACCAGCACTAAAGCACCGGATCCCATCAGTTAAGCGTGCTTGGGCAGGAGTAGTACTAGGATGGGTGACCTCCTGGGAAGTCCCTGTGTTGCATCCCTTTTTCATTTTCCTTTTCTTATTTATTAATTTTCTTCCCCTTACAAAATATCGAAAAACCGAGGAAAATAATTTAGATCAATTATTCTGGATTTTTTTAGCCACCGTCTATCTATTATTATTTTTTTTTTTTTCATTTTTTCATTTTATCTAATGATATATTTAATTTCAATATAAAAAATATGCTATGTCAGTTTCGCCCTTAAGTACCGCCATCGCTCCTAAACTATCGGATGCGATCATACCAGCACTAAAGCACCGGATCCCATCAGAACTCCGCAGTTAAGCGTGCTTGGGCAGGAGTAGTACTAGGATGGGTGACCTCCTGGGAAGTCCCTGTGTTGCATCCCTTTTTCATTTTCCTTTTCTTATTTATTAATTTTCTTCCCCTTACAAAATATCGAAAAACCGAGGAAAATAATTTAGATCAATTATTCTGGATTTTTTTGGCCACCGTCTATCTATTTTTTTTTTTTTTTTTTTTTCATTTTTTCATTTTATCTAATGATATATTTAATTTCAATATAAAAAATATGCTATGTCAGTTTCGCCCTTAAGTACCGCCATCGCTCCTAAACTATCGGATGCGATCATACCAGCACTAAAGCACCGGATCCCATCAGAACTCCGCAGTTAAGCGTGCTTGGGCAGGAGTAGTACTAGGATGGGTGACCTCCTGGGAAGTCCCTGTGTTGCATCCCTTTTTCATTTTCCTTTTCTTATTTATTAATTTTCTTCCCCTTACAAAATATCGAAAAACCGAGGAAAATAATTTAGATCAATTATTCTGGATTTTTTTGGCCACCGTCTATCTATTTTTTTTTTTTTTTTTTTTTCATTTTTTCATTTTATCTAATGATATATTTAATTTCAATATAAAAAATATGCTATGTCAGTTTCGCCCTTAAGTACCGCCATCGCTCCTAAACTATCGGATGCGATCATACCAGCACTAAAGCACCGGATCCCATCAGTTAAGCGTGCTTGGGCATGAGTAGTACTAGGATGGGTGACCTCCTGGGAAGTCCCTGTGTTGCATCCCTTTTTCATTTTCCTTTTCTTATTTATTAATTTTCTTCCCCTTACAAAATATCGAAAAACCGAGGAAAATAATTTAGATCAATTATTCTGGATTTTTTTAGCCACCGTCTATCTATTATTTTTTTTTTTTTTTCATTTTTTCATTTTATCTAATGATATATTTAATTTCAATATAAAAAATATGCTATGTCAGTTTCGCCCTTAAGTACCGCCATCGCTCCTAAACTATCGGATGCGATCATACCAGCACTAAAGCACCGGATCCCATCAGAACTCCGCAGTTAAGCGTGCTTGGGCAGGAGTAGTACTAGGATGGGTGACCTCCTGGGAAGTCCCTGTGTTGCATCCCTTTTTCATTTTCCTTTTCTTATTTATTAATTTTCTTCCCCTTACAAAATATCGAAAAACCGAGGAAAATAATTTAGATCAATTATTCTGGATTTTTTTGGCCACCGTCTATCTATTTTTTTTTTTTTTTTTTTTTCATTTTTTCATTTTATCTAATGATATATTTAATTTCAATATAAAAAATATGCTATGTCAGTTTCGCCCTTAAGTACCGCCATCGCTCCTAAACTATCGGATGCGATCATACCAGCACTAAAGCACCGGATCCCATCAGTTAAGCGTGCTTGGGCAGGAGTAGTACTAGGATGGGTGACCTCCTGGGAAGTCCCTGTGTTGCATCCCTTTTTCATTTTCCTTTTCTTATTTATTAATTTTCTTCCCCTTACAAAATATCGAAAAACCGAGGAAAATAATTTAGATCAATTATTCTGGATTTTTTTAGCCACCGTCTATCTATTATTTTTTTTTTTTTTTTCATTTTTTCATTTTATCTAATGATATATTTAATTTCAATATAAAAAATATGCTATGTCAGTTTCGCCCTTAAGTACCGCCATCGCTCCTAAACTATCGGATGCGATCATACCAGCACTAAAGCACCGGATCCCATCAGAACTCCGCAGTTAAGCGTGCTTGGGCAGGAGTAGTACTAGGATGGGTGACCTCCTGGGAAGTCCCTGTGTTGCATCCCTTTTTCATTTTCCTTTTCTTATTTATTAATTTTCTTCCCCTTACAAAATATCGAAAAACCGAGGAAAATAATTTAGATCAATTATTCTGGATTTTTTTGGCCACCGTCTATCTATTTTTTTTTTTTTTTTTTTTTTCATTTTTTCATTTTATCTAATGATATATTTAATTTCAATATAAAAAATATGCTATGTCAGTTTCGCCCTTAAGTACCGCCATCGCTCCTAAACTATCGGATGCGATCATACCAGCACTAAAGCACCGGATCCCATCAGTTAAGCGTGCTTGGGCAGGAGTAGTACTAGGATGGGTGACCTCCTGGGAAGTCCCTGTGTTGCATCCCTTTTTCATTTTCCTTTTCTTATTTATTAATTTTCTTCCCCTTACAAAATATCGAAAAACCGAGGAAAATAATTTAGATCAATTATTCTGGATTTTTTTAGCCACCGTCTATCTATTATTTTTTTTTTTTTTTTCATTTTTTCATTTTATCTAATGATATATTTAATTTCAATATAAAAAATATGCTATGTCAGTTTCGCCCTTAAGTACCGCCATCGCTCCTAAACTATCGGATGCGATCATACCAGCACTAAAGCACCGGATCCCATCAGAACTCCGCAGTTAAGCGTGCTTGGGCAGGAGTAGTACTAGGATGGGTGACCTCCTGGGAAGTCCCTGTGTTGCATCCCTTTTTCATTTTCCTTTTCTTATTTATTAATTTTCTTCCCCTTACAAAATATCGAAAAACCGAGGAAAATAATTTAGATCAATTATTCTGGATTTTTTTGGCCACCGTCTATCTATTTTTTTTTTTTTTTTTTTTTCATTTTTTCATTTTATCTAATGATATATTTAATTTCAATATAAAAAATATGCTATGTCAGTTTCGCCCTTAAGTACCGCCATCGCTCCTAAACTATCGGATGCGATCATACCAGCACTAAAGCACCGGATCCCATCAGTTAAGCGTGCTTGGGCAGGAGTAGTACTAGGATGGGTGACCTCCTGGGAAGTCCCTGTGTTGCATCCCTTTTTCATTTTCCTTTTCTTATTTATTAATTTTCTTCCCCTTACAAAATATCGAAAAACCGAGGAAAATAATTTAGATCAATTATTCTGGATTTTTTTAGCCACCGTCTATCTATTATTTTTTTTTTTTTTTTCATTTTTTCATTTTATCTAATGATATATTTAATTTCAATATAAAAAATATGCTATGTCAGTTTCGCCCTTAAGTACCGCCATCGCTCCTAAACTATCGGATGCGATCATACCAGCACTAAAGCACCGGATCCCATCAGAACTCCGCAGTTAAGCGTGCTTGGGCAGGAGTAGTACTAGGATGGGTGACCTCCTGGGAAGTCCCTGTGTTGCATCCCTTTTTCATTTTCCTTTTCTTATTTATTAATTTTCTTCCCCTTACAAAATATCGAAAAACCGAGGAAAATAATTTAGATCAATTATTCTGGATTTTTTTGGCCACCGTCTATCTATTTTTTTTTTTTTTTTTTTTTTTTCATTTTTTCATTTTATCTAATGATATATTTAATTTCAATATAAAAAATATGCTATGTCAGTTTCGCCCTTAAGTACCGCCATCGCTCCTAAACTATCGGATGCGATCATACCAGCACTAAAGCACCGGATCCCATCAGTTAAGCGTGCTTGGGCAGGAGTAGTACTAGGATGGGTGACCTCCTGGGAAGTCCCTGTGTTGCATCCCTTTTTCATTTTCCTTTTCTTATTTATTAATTTTCTTCCCCTTACAAAATATCGAAAAACCGAGGAAAATAATTTAGATCAATTATTCTGGATTTTTTTAGCCACCGTCTATCTATTATTTTTTTTTTTTTTTTCATTTTTTCATTTTATCTAATGATATATTTAATTTCAATATAAAAAATATGCTATGTCAGTTTCGCCCTTAAGTACCGCCATCGCTCCTAAACTATCGGATGCGATCATACCAGCACTAAAGCACCGGATCCCATCAGAACTCCGCAGTTAAGCGTGCTTGGGCAGGAGTAGTACTAGGATGGGTGACCTCCTGGGAAGTCCCTGTGTTGCATCCCTTTTTCATTTTCCTTTTCTTATTTATTAATTTTCTTCCCCTTACAAAATATCGAAAAACCGAGGAAAATAATTTAGATCAATTATTCTGGATTTTTTTGGCCACCGTCTATCTATTTTTTTTTTTTTTTTTTTTTTTTCATTTTTTCATTTTATCTAATGATATATTTAATTTCAATATAAAAAATATGCTATGTCAGTTTCGCCCTTAAGTACCGCCATCGCTCCTAAACTATCGGATGCGATCATACCAGCACTAAAGCACCGGATCCCATCAGTTAAGCGTGCTTGGGCAGGAGTAGTACTAGGATGGGTGACCTCCTGGGAAGTCCCTGTGTTGCATCCCTTTTTCATTTTCCTTTTCTTATTTATTAATTTTCTTCCCCTTACAAAATATCGAAAAACCGAGGAAAATAATTTAGATCAATTATTCTGGATTTTTTTAGCCACCGTCTATCTATTATTTTTTTTTTTTTTTTCATTTTTTCATTTTATCTAATGATATATTTAATTTCAATATAAAAAATATGCTATGTCAGTTTCGCCCTTAAGTACCGCCATCGCTCCTAAACTATCGGATGCGATCATACCAGCACTAAAGCACCGGATCCCATCAGAACTCCGCAGTTAAGCGTGCTTGGGCAGGAGTAGTACTAGGATGGGTGACCTCCTGGGAAGTCCCTGTGTTGCATCCCTTTTTCATTTTCCTTTTCTTATTTATTAATTTTCTTCCCCTTACAAAATATCGAAAAATCGAGGAAAATAATTTAGATCAATTATTCTGGATTTTTTTGGCCACCGTCTATCTATTTTTTTTTTTTTTTTTTTTTTCATTTTTTCATTTTATCTAATGATATATTTAATTTCAATATAAAAAATATGCTATGTCAGTTTCGCCCTTAAGTACCGCCATCGCTCCTAAACTATCGGATGCGATCATACCAGCACTAAAGCACCGGATCCCATCAGAACTCCGCAGTTAAGCGTGCTTGGGCAGGAGTAGTACTAGGATGGGTGACCTCCTGGGAAGTCCCTGTGTTGCATCCTTTTTTCATTTTTCTTTTCTTATTTATTAATTTTCTTCCCCTTACAAAATATCGAAAAACCGAGGAAAATAATTTAGATCAATTATTCTGGATTTTTTTGGCCACCGTCTATCTATTTTTTTTTTTTTTTTTTTTTTCATTTTTTCATTTTATCTAATGATATATTTAATTTCAATATAAAAAATATGCTATGTCAGTTTCGCCCTTAAGTACCGCCATCGCTCCTAAACTATCGGATGCGATCATACCAGCACTAAAGCACCGGATCCCATCAGAACTCCGCAGTTAAGCGTGCTTGGGCAGGAGTAGTACTAGGATGGGTGACCTCCTGGGAAGTCCCTGTGTTGCATCCCTTTTTCATTTTCCTTTTCTTATTTATTAATTTTCTTCCCCTTACAAAATATCGAAAAACCGAGGAAAATAATTTAGATCAATTATTCTGGATTTTTTTGGCCACCGTCTATCTATTTTTTTTTTTTTTTTTTTTTCATTTTTTCATTTTATCTAATGATATATTTAATTTCAATATAAAAAATATGCTATGTCAGTTTCGCCCTTAAGTACCGCCATCGCTCCTAAACTATCGGATGCGATCATACCAGCACTAAAGCACCGGATCCCATCAGAACTCCGCAGTTAAGCGTGCTTGGGCAGGAGTAGTACTAGGATGGGTGACCTCCTGGGAAGTCCCTGTGTTGCATTCCTTTTTCATTTTCCTTTTCTTATTTATTAATTTTCTTCCCCTTACAAAATATCGAAAAACCGAGGAAAATAATTTAGATCAATTATTCTGGATTTTTTTGGCCACCGTCTATCTATTTTTTTTTTTTTTTTTTTTTTTTCATTTTTTCATTTTATCTAATGATATATTTAATTTCAATATAAAAAATATGCTATGTCAGTTTCGCCCTTAAGTACCGCCATCGCTCCTAAACTATCGGATGCGATCATACCAGCACTAAAGCACCGGATCCCATCAGTTAAGCGTGCTTGGGCAGGAGTAGTACTAGGATGGGTGACCTCCTGGGAAGTCCCTGTGTTGCATCCCTTTTTCATTTTCCTTTTCTTATTTATTAATTTTCTTCCCCTTACAAAATATCGAAAAACCGAGGAAAATAATTTAGATCAATTATTCTGGATTTTTTTAGCCACCGTCTATCTATTATTTTTTTTTTTTTTTTCATTTTTTCATTTTATCTAATGATATATTTAATTTCAATATAAAAAATATGCTATGTCAGTTTCGCCCTTAAGTACCGCCATCGCTCCTAAACTATCGGATGCGATCATACCAGCACTAAAGCACCGGATCCCATCAGAACTCCGCAGTTAAGCGTGCTTGGGCAGGAGTAGTACTAGGATGGGTGACCTCCTGGGAAGTCCCTGTGTTGCATCCCTTTTTCATTTTCCTTTTCTTATTTATTAATTTTCTTCCCCTTACAAAATATCGAAAAACCGAGGAAAATAATTTAGATCAATTATTCTGGATTTTTTTGGCCACCGTCTATCTATTTTTTTTTTTTTTTTTTTTTTCATTTTTTCATTTTATCTAATGATATATTTAATTTCAATATAAAAAATATGCTATGTCAGTTTCGCCCTTAAGTACCGCCATCGCTCCTAAACTATCGGATGCGATCATACCAGCACTAAAGCACCGGATCCCATCAGTTAAGCGTGCTTGGGCATGAGTAGTACTAGGATGGGTGACCTCCTGGGAAGTCCCTGTGTTGCATCCCTTTTTCATTTTCCTTTTCTTATTTATTAATTTTCTTCCCCTTACAAAATATCGAAAAACCGAGGAAAATAATTTAGATCAATTATTCTGGATTTTTTTAGCCACCGTCTATCTATTATTTTTTTTTTTTTTTCATTTTTTCATTTTATCTAATGATATATTTAATTTCAATATAAAAAATATGCTATGTCAGTTTCGCCCTTAAGTACCGCCATCGCTCCTAAACTATCGGATGCGATCATACCAGCACTAAAGCACCGGATCCCATCAGAACTCCGCAGTTAAGCGTGCTTGGGCAGGAGTAGTACTAGGATGGGTGACCTCCTGGGAAGTCCCTGTGTTGCATCCCTTTTTCATTTTCCTTTTCTTATTTATTAATTTTCTTCCCCTTACAAAATATCGAAAAACCGAGGAAAATAATTTAGATCAATTATTCTGGATTTTTTTGGCCACCGTCTATCTATTTTTTTTTTTTTTTTTTTTTCATTTTTTCATTTTATCTAATGATATATTTAATTTCAATATAAAAAATATGCTATGTCAGTTTCGCCCTTAAGTACCGCCATCGCTCCTAAACTATCGGATGCGATCATACCAGCACTAAAGCACCGGATCCCATCAGTTAAGCGTGCTTGGGCAGGAGTAGTACTAGGATGGGTGACCTCCTGGGAAGTCCCTGTGTTGCATCCCTTTTTCATTTTCCTTTTCTTATTTATTAATTTTCTTCCCCTTACAAAATATCGAAAAACCGAGGAAAATAATTTAGATCAATTATTCTGGATTTTTTTAGCCACCGTCTATCTATTATTATTTTTTTTTTTTTCATTTTTTCATTTTATCTAATGATATATTTAATTTCAATATAAAAAATATGCTATGTCAGTTTCGCCCTTAAGTACCGCCATCGCTCCTAAACTATCGGATGCGATCATACCAGCACTAAAGCACCGGATCCCATCAGAACTCCGCAGTTAAGCGTGCTTGGGCAGGAGTAGTACTAGGATGGGTGACCTCCTGGGAAGTCCCTGTGTTGCATCCCTTTTTCATTTTCCTTTTCTTATTTATTAATTTTCTTCCCCTTACAAAATATCGAAAAACCGAGGAAAATAATTTAGATCAATTATTCTGGATTTTTTTGGCCACCGTCTATCTATTTTTTTTTTTTTTTTTTTTTTTCATTTTTTCATTTTATCTAATGATATATTTAATTTCAATATAAAAAATATGCTATGTCAGTTTCGCCCTTAAGTACCGCCATCGCTCCTAAACTATCGGATGCGATCATACCAGCACTAAAGCACCGGATCCCATCAGAACTCCGCAGTTAAGCGTGCTTGGGCAGGAGTAGTACTAGGATGGGTGACCTCCTGGGAAGTCCCTGTGTTGCATCCCTTTTTCATTTTCCTTTTCTTATTTATTAATTTTCTTCCCCTTACAAAATATCGAAAAACCGAGGAAAATAATTTAGATCAATTATTCTGGATTTTTTTGGCCACCGTCTATCTATTTTTTTTTTTTTTTTTTTTTTCATTTTTTCATTTTATCTAATGATATATTTAATTTCAATATAAAAAATATGCTATGTCAGTTTCGCCCTTAAGTACCGCCATCGCTCCTAAACTATCGGATGCGATCATACCAGCACTAAAGCACCGGATCCCATCAGAACTCCGCAGTTAAGCGTGCTTGGGCAGGAGTAGTACTAGGATGGGTGACCTCCTGGGAAGTCCCTGTGTTGCATCCCTTTTTCATTTTCCTTTTCTTATTTATTAATTTTCTTCCCCTTACAAAATATCGAAAAACCGAGGAAAATAATTTAGATCAATTATTCTGGATTTTTTTGGCCACCGTCTATCTATTTTTTTTTTTTTTTTTTTTTTTCATTTTTTCATTTTATCTAATGATATATTTAATTTCAATATAAAAAATATGCTATGTCAGTTTCGCCCTTAAGTACCGCCATCGCTCCTAAACTATCGGATGCGATCATACCAGCACTAAAGCACCGGATCCCATCAGTTAAGCGTGCTTGGGCAGGAGTAGTACTAGGATGGGTGACCTCCTGGGAAGTCCCTGTGTTGCATCCCTTTTTCATTTTCCTTTTCTTATTTATTAATTTTCTTCCCCTTACAAAATATCGAAAAACCGAGGAAAATAATTTAGATCAATTATTCTGGATTTTTTTAGCCACCGTCTATCTATTATTTTTTTTTTTTTTTTCATTTTTTCATTTTATCTAATGATATATTTAATTTCAATATAAAAAATATGCTATGTCAGTTTCGCCCTTAAGTACCGCCATCGCTCCTAAACTATCGGATGCGATCATACCAGCACTAAAGCACCGGATCCCATCAGAACTCCGCAGTTAAGCGTGCTTGGGCAGGAGTAGTACTAGGATGGGTGACCTCCTGGGAAGTCCCTGTGTTGCATCCCTTTTTCATTTTCCTTTTCTTATTTATTAATTTTCTTCCCCTTACAAAATATCGAAAAACCGAGGAAAATAATTTAGATCAATTATTCTGGATTTTTTTGGCCACCGTCTATCTATTTTTTTTTTTTTTTTTTTTTTCATTTTTTCATTTTATCTAATGATATATTTAATTTCAATATAAAAAATATGCTATGTCAGTTTCGCCCTTAAGTACCGCCATCGCTCCTAAACTATCGGATGCGATCATACCAGCACTAAAGCACCGGATCCCATCAGTTAAGCGTGCTTGGGCAGGAGTAGTACTAGGATGGGTGACCTCCTGGGAAGTCCCTGTGTTGCATCCCTTTTTCATTTTCCTTTTCTTATTTATTAATTTTCTTCCCCTTACAAAATATCGAAAAACCGAGGAAAATAATTTAGATCAATTATTCTGGATTTTTTTAGCCACCGTCTATCTATTATTTTTTTTTTTTTTTCATTTTTTCATTTTATCTAATGATATATTTAATTTCAATATAAAAAATATGCTATGTCAGTTTCGCCCTTAAGTACCGCCATCGCTCCTAAACTATCGGATGCGATCATACCAGCACTAAAGCACCGGATCCCATCAGAACTCCGCAGTTAAGCGTGCTTGGGCAGGAGTAGTACTAGGATGGGTGACCTCCTGGGAAGTCCCTGTGTTGCATCCCTTTTTCATTTTCCTTTTCTTATTTATTAATTTTCTTCCCCTTACAAAATATCGAAAAACCGAGGAAAATAATTTAGATCAATTATTCTGGATTTTTTTGGCCACCGTCTATCTATTTTTTTTTTTTTTTTTTTTTTTCATTTTTTCATTTTATCTAATGATATATTTAATTTCAATATAAAAAATATGCTATGTCAGTTTCGCCCTTAAGTACCGCCATCGCTCCTAAACTATCGGATGCGATCATACCAGCACTAAAGCACCGGATCCCATCAGAACTCCGCAGTTAAGCGTGCTTGGGCAGGAGTAGTACTAGGATGGGTGACCTCCTGGGAAGTCCCTGTGTTGCATCCCTTTTTCATTTTCCTTTTCTTATTTATTAATTTTCTTCCCCTTACAAAATATCGAAAAACCGAGGAAAATAATTTAGATCAATTATTCTGGATTTTTTTGGCCACCGTCTATCTATTTTTTTTTTTTTTTTTTTTTTCATTTTTTCATTTTATCTAATGATATATTTAATTTCAATATAAAAAATATGCTATGTCAGTTTCGCCCTTAAGTACCGCCATCGCTCCTAAACTATCGGATGCGATCATACCAGCACTAAAGCACCGGATCCCATCAGAACTCCGCAGTTAAGCGTGCTTGGGCAGGAGTAGTACTAGGATGGGTGACCTCCTGGGAAGTCCCTGTGTTGCATCCCTTTTTCATTTTCCTTTTCTTATTTATTAATTTTCTTCCCCTTACAAAATATCGAAAAACCGAGGAAAATAATTTAGATCAATTATTCTGGATTTTTTTGGCCACCGTCTATCTATTTTTTTTTTTTTTTTTTTTTTTCATTTTTTCATTTTATCTAATGATATATTTAATTTCAATATAAAAAATATGCTATGTCAGTTTCGCCCTTAAGTACCGCCATCGCTCCTAAACTATCGGATGCGATCATACCAGCACTAAAGCACCGGATCCCATCAGTTAAGCGTGCTTGGGCAGGAGTAGTACTAGGATGGGTGACCTCCTGGGAAGTCCCTGTGTTGCATCCCTTTTTCATTTTCCTTTTCTTATTTATTAATTTTCTTCCCCTTACAAAATATCGAAAAACCGAGGAAAATAATTTAGATCAATTATTCTGGATTTTTTTAGCCACCGTCTATCTATTATTTATTTTTTTTTTTTCATTTTTTCATTTTATCTAATGATATATTTAATTTCAATATAAAAAATATGCTATGTCAGTTTCGCCCTTAAGTACCGCCATCGCTCCTAAACTATCGGATGCGATCATACCAGCACTAAAGCACCGGATCCCATCAGAACTCCGCAGTTAAGCGTGCTTGGGCAGGAGTAGTACTAGGATGGGTGACCTCCTGGGAAGTCCCTGTGTTGCATCCCTTTTTCATTTTCCTTTTCTTATTTATTAATTTTCTTCCCCTTACAAAATATCGAAAAACCGAGGAAAATAATTTAGATCAATTATTCTGGATTTTTTTGGCCACCGTCTATCTATTTTTTTTTTTTTTTTTTTTTTCATTTTTTCATTTTATCTAATGATATATTTAATTTCAATATAAAAAATATGCTATGTCAGTTTCGCCCTTAAGTACCGCCATCGCTCCTAAACTATCGGATGCGATCATACCAGCACTAAAGCACCGGATCCCATCAGTTAAGCGTGCTTGGGCATGAGTAGTACTAGGATGGGTGACCTCCTGGGAAGTCCCTGTGTTGCATCCCTTTTTCATTTTCCTTTTCTTATTTATTAATTTTCTTCCCCTTACAAAATATCGAAAAACCGAGGAAAATAATTTAGATCAATTATTCTGGATTTTTTTAGCCACCGTCTATCTATTATTTTTTTTTTTTTTTCATTTTTTCATTTTATCTAATGATATATTTAATTTCAATATAAAAAATATGCTATGTCAGTTTCGCCCTTAAGTACCGCCATCGCTCCTAAACTATCGGATGCGATCATACCAGCACTAAAGCACCGGATCCCATCAGAACTCCGCAGTTAAGCGTGCTTGGGCAGGAGTAGTACTAGGATGGGTGACCTCCTGGGAAGTCCCTGTGTTGCATCCCTTTTTCATTTTCCTTTTCTTATTTATTAATTTTCTTCCCCTTACAAAATATCGAAAAACCGAGGAAAATAATTTAGATCAATTATTCTGGATTTTTTTGGCCACCGTCTATCTATTTTTTTTTTTTTTTTTTTTTTCATTTTTTCATTTTATCTAATGATATATTTAATTTCAATATAAAAAATATGCTATGTCAGTTTCGCCCTTAAGTACCGCCATCGCTCCTAAACTATCGGATGCGATCATACCAGCACTAAAGCACCGGATCCCATCAGTTAAGCGTGCTTGGGCAGGAGTAGTACTAGGATGGGTGACCTCCTGGGAAGTCCCTGTGTTGCATCCCTTTTTCATTTTCCTTTTCTTATTTATTAATTTTCTTCCCCTTACAAAATATCGAAAAACCGAGGAAAATAATTTAGATCAATTATTCTGGATTTTTTTAGCCACCGTCTATCTATTATTATTTTTTTTTTTTTCATTTTTTCATTTTATCTAATGATATATTTAATTTCAATATAAAAAATATGCTATGTCAGTTTCGCCCTTAAGTACCGCCATCGCTCCTAAACTATCGGATGCGATCATACCAGCACTAAAGCACCGGATCCCATCAGAACTCCGCAGTTAAGCGTGCTTGGGCAGGAGTAGTACTAGGATGGGTGACCTCCTGGGAAGTCCCTGTGTTGCATCCCTTTTTCATTTTCCTTTTCTTATTTATTAATTTTCTTCCCCTTACAAAATATCGAAAAACCGAGGAAAATAATTTAGATCAATTATTCTGGATTTTTTTGGCCACCGTCTATCTATTTTTTTTTTTTTTTTTTTTTTCATTTTTTCATTTTATCTAATGATATATTTAATTTCAATATAAAAAATATGCTATGTCAGTTTCGCCCTTAAGTACCGCCATCGCTCCTAAACTATCGGATGCGATCATACCAGCACTAAAGCACCGGATCCCATCAGAACTCCGCAGTTAAGCGTGCTTGGGCAGGAGTAGTACTAGGATGGGTGACCTCCTGGGAAGTCCCTGTGTTGCATCCCTTTTTCATTTTCCTTTTCTTATTTATTAATTTTCTTCCCCTTACAAAATATCGAAAAACCGAGGAAAATAATTTAGATCAATTATTCTGGATTTTTTTGGCCACCGTCTATCTATTTTTTTTTTTTTTTTTTTTTCATTTTTTCATTTTATCTAATGATATATTTAATTTCAATATAAAAAATATGCTATGTCAGTTTCGCCCTTAAGTACCGCCATCGCTCCTAAACTATCGGATGCGATCATACCAGCACTAAAGCACCGGATCCCATCAGAACTCCGCAGTTAAGCGTGCTTGGGCAGGAGTAGTACTAGGATGGGTGACCTCCTGGGAAGTCCCTGTGTTGCATCCCTTTTTCATTTTCCTTTTCTTATTTATTAATTTTCTTCCCCTTACAAAATATCGAAAAACCGAGGAAAATAATTTAGATCAATTATTCTGGATTTTTTTGGCCACCGTCTATCTATTTTTTTTTTTTTTTTTTTTCATTTTTTCATTTTATCTAATGATATATTTAATTTCAATATAAAAAATATGCTATGTCAGTTTCGCCCTTAAGTACCGCCATCGCTCCTAAACTATCGGATGCGATCATACCAGCACTAAAGCACCGGATCCCATCAGAACTCCGCAGTTAAGCGTGCTTGGAAATTTTTTACAAATTAAATTTTACATTTTTTCGAATTTTTTACTTATTTTTTAGTATTTTATAAAATTCATGATATAAAAGTTCTGGATCGTCCAATAACAACGATTTTCTAAAATTCCGAAAAAATATTAAAAAAATTCGAAAAATGTAAAAATTAGTTTCTTATCAGTTTTCTATATAGAGAACATATTGAACTGTTCGGATTGGTTATTTGAAATTTAAAAATGTAAAAACGATCGTATTGGACGAACCTCATACGCCCAATATATTGGACTGTAGCATTTCTTTTTGAATAATTAAACAAAAAAAATTCGTTGCGAAATTCGTTGCGTCATAACTTCGAGGTTTTTGAATTCCGAAATGTTTTTCTGGTTAGTTCGGGATTTTGATACCAAAGTTACATATTCATTTTTTACCTTTAATTATTAATATGTTTTTTAAATTTATAAACTAAAAATATTTATTAACAACAAAAAAACACACCATTTCAGTTTGTTTTCTATCAAAGTGTCACTTGTGTGCGTTGAATAGGCCCATCACTGGAGCATGGGGGGTTGAAAGAGCCTGACGAACTTTTCGGCCCGTTGGTGTGGGCGTTTTCTTTTACTCGGGTTCTACGCTATTATGCTTTTATTCTGTTATATTTATTTCATATTTTCTGTTATTCATATTCTCATTATATAATCATAGTAAATTCTGAGAAGATGAATTCGTTTGTACTATTTACTATTAAATTTACTTTTTTTGTAACTAGTTGACATATATTTTCCTCAACTTTTACTACTTAACTCCTATGACGTAACAGTTTAGCTTTTTATTGTCTTTCTCCTAAAATATTGAACGAAATGACATGATAATTTTTTTTTAAGTGGAACATTCTTATTGGAAGAATTTTTTCGTTCTGGATTTTTTATATCACTTTTAAAATTTCATATAAATTTGTGCAATGGAAAACAAATTAATGGAAAACAGACAGACGAATCCCATACCCGCCTTTTCTCATACTCGCTAGAAACTGGACACGAGAGTTTTGTGCAAAATGGAGTTATTAATGTCTCTCCAGTCACTTAGCAAAAGACAAAAACGCGTCTATAGTTTCCCGCGCCTCTACCAGTACTATTGATCGAAGGATTTAATTTTTGCACTGCGGAGGAAAGATATTACAATATTTTTTCCCCTGATACTTAACCGAAGTTGAATGTGCGAGTGAAGTCTCTTATGGGATTTACAATTACAATTCCTATATGGCAGTGGTATCTGCGAGTGAAGCCTCTTTGATTTTTTATAACTTTTGGAAGCTCAAAATCCCTCCCTCTGTCAAGTTCTTCCTATTTCTTCTTTTCCATGACAGATTTTTGACTCAACAACAGCTCCTAAAACGAAATTTTCAGACACACACTGCCTGCTCCTTTTGCACCCATGCAATTGTAAAGGATTGTTCGTATCTGTTCTTTCATTGCCCCTTCGTTAAGGACCTATGGCTGGCATTAATACCTAGAACTCGATCACTGGTTTCAGGATTGTTCTCATCAATCCCTTTCATATTACTCAATTCCTGTACTAACCTTTTTGCTTCAGAAATGGTTCTCATATTTTGGTCCTGTCTTTATTGGCATTGATTACATTAATTATTTCTTTTCTTGTCTGATTTGTGTTTTTTTTTCCGTAATTTAATAACATTTTCCATAGGTAAAGTATATAAGAACCTCAGGTATGGTCTTCCAAATAGAAAAAAAAAATGCATAATGGCAATTTTTATATATCATATAATGCTATACAACATATTTGAATATCAGTCAGTGAGAGCAAGACTTCACACTAACCTAATGGTAATTTTCACAGATTACATAATGCTATACCAGGTATCTGAATATTAGTCAGTGAGAGCAACACTTCTTGCAATTCCAACCAACTAAATTCATGCATCATCAATAACTCTATTTTTACCGAGGCTATATTAGCAACCATTTTCCAATCATTTCATCTTTTTCCAGATGGATTATCTGATATATTTTGACTAGAGCGACCGATGCTGACATCTTCCAAGTCTTATGCTACACTCTCATAAATGGTATTAAGCTATTTATGAATTTTAAATATGCTCATGTTACTTAAGTATGTACAACAAATTTGAAAAATGATAGTGCTGATAAAATACTCATGTTGTTTTATGATTAGTCAATTTGTATGGAGTTTGTTCATTTTAGAGATAACACTACCAGTATACTGTTAGAGGGCTGGTACAAGTCAATTGAGTTGATAACTCTCATCTATTTAATACTCTGTTAGTCGTTTTGTATCACTCATTGCTTAAGTTTGTAAGAAGTTTGTTTTATGATTAGTCAATTTGTATGGAGTTTGTTCATTTTAGCGATAGCTTCTACATTAACTAGCTGACAGTCATTCCCATGTTATCCCCATCCCCCCAAACAACCCCCCCCCCCCCCACACACACACACACACAAAATATAATAATAAAAAAAAAATAAAAGTTCTGTGCCATAGTAATACCATATCGACAATTCTTTGTTGTGCAAGATGGTTAAATTAAGCAGTCTTATTTGATCATATTGGCACATTGATGATGGTAGCAGTTCAAATCTTACCTTTCTAAGTTCTATGGTAGTAGTTCACCTTTCTTCGTCCAAATTCAATAATCTCATAAGAAACATATTTTTTATAGCCAATATAATAAGATACAATTTCCAAAAAATAAAAAATAAAATTACAGGAAACCACATGGAATTTAATTTCTAATTACTAATGAACAAAGTTCCATAACAGTTCGTCATCCAGAAAGTAAGCTCTAAAATAAGAAACCTCAAAATTTCCTCCTACAATACGATTTCAGTAACCCAAAAATTAATATTTTTACTAAATTCTAACATATAAAATAAGCAGCAAAAAAAATAAAAAAATGACGCGCAACTGATCTCTAAGCAAGTTTCGGCCTAAAGAATCCTCCAAATAGCGGTATTAGTAATTTTGGTATTTTATGAATGTCAAAATCGGACGAGCATTTGGTCTGATATAAAATTATCCAATTTGACAAGTTTTCAGCTTCCAATTCGTAATTGAAAACCGACTGCGGACCAGAAGCCGCCGCAGCACAGCATGTTTAACACATCTAAGTTTTCAGCCCAATCAAGTTTTATGTTGAAAGTATAAAATAAAAGCCCAATACTAACATCTTCAGTTCTTCACTGATAGATTAGCCCAATTGTCAACATATTGTACAGAGGAGCTTCTCCTAAGAGCCATGGCAACTACTACAATCAAACCTAATTTCGTCAATTTCAGCCCAACCACCAGGCTCCCTTTTCAACTCTCCTCCTTGTTCTCCTCTCTCAGCATAGTAGGGTTTTTGGCACAAGTTCTGTTGCTGTCCGATGGGGTACTTGGAAGAGGCTAGACAGAATCATGTTAAGAAGAAGGTCGAAGAAGGTGATGATTTCTCGCCTGTGCTCACATTTCGGATTAATTTTGTGTACTGCTCCAACTTCATTCAATTGTTATGTTAGATGGGTTGGGATATTTACAATATTCTATTATTGCACATTGACTTGCCATGCGTGTGCGGTTCACAAATCCTCAAATTTCAGTATTGTAGTAGAAAATAGAAATACATCTAACTGTAATTTTGGTAGGGGGTTTTCATCTAGAAAAGTATGCTGTAGCTTCTTCCTGTTCTATATATCAGGGTTATGATGAACAACACGATGCTGAGATTGGTGAGGAAAATGGCTGCTGCTATTTAATTCAAAGTTTAGACATTATTAATGTGAAGATCTATCACTGATTATGCTACACTCTTCCGGATGGTTCAATTATTTATGTACTCAGTCAGCAATGAATGAGTTTAAATCAGACTCTAGTCCTCTCTGACACAACTGCAGTAGTTTCATATCATGCTAATGGGGAGTGAAAGTTGTATTGTATGTAATTTTTTTTAATGGTTAGAGAAAGGCAATTTCAAGAGCTAATTTGACTCATGTGGTGCATTCAAGCCAGCATTACTGTCAGCCCAGGAACAGAACAAATTGACTGTTAGCATCCGATGACAAATAGTACCAAGCATCCTATCTTTATCTGTTCGGCTCTGGTCGCTAATTGTTAATTTTTTGCTGCGTTTCTGTGCTAACTGCTAAAATTATCTAGCCTAACTTCTTCTGTAGCTTTGCGTAGCAAGATGAAAGCAAAGGCGTTGAAAGAGTGTGACCACTTCTGTGCAAAGTATGCGCAATGTGCATCTGGTAGAACGATTTCTGTCATTTGGCGATGCCGTAAGGAGGCGAGTGACTTGAATGAATGCCTTCACCAATAGTATGCCCTTTCTTTCTTCATCTTTTTTTTGTTCCATTTCTTTTTTTCCTTTCACACTGGAAAATTGAAGAGGTACTCCTCCAAAATCATCTTACCATGGTACTTCATTTTGCAAAACAGATAATTTCCTGATTTTTTTTTAAATGATCCTCTCTTACATTGTGCACAGATAAAATTGAGGGTATTTAGTCGCACCCTCTCGTCTCTTGTTCATTTTCTTTCTTGATTGAGATATCTTCATCCATTTCAATGTCAAAAATGAAAAAAAAAAAAACAATGATCTTCTCCCTACAATGCAACAAAATATTCTTTTTAGATTAAACGAGCAATAGTTATTTTATTTTTTTTACTTTCTACCTTTGCTGAGGGAAAGATGCAACATCATGTGTACTCCCATGCATCTTAAAAACTAGCATGTCTTCTTTAATTATCCCAAACAACATCTCATGCACCACAATTCAATTTTTAAAGCACAAATCCAACAAAACATTGGAATAACACCTAACCCTTTTCTTTTGTGAATGTATCAGGAAACTTGCCAAAACTACCCTTTTGATCATATTCAGTATCATTTGCATGTGACAAATTGGCTGTACTTTCAGTATCATGTGTATAGAAAATATTGTTTCTTAAGGCTATATGTCCTACCTAGGGTTGTGCATTGAGAGTCCTCGATTTAGTATAAAAACAATAGTGAACTTCTTTTCCTCACTCCAGCACAAATTAAAATAATGAGAACTTATTTCCTGTTTGGTAGCAAAGTGGGAAATATATCTCATGCCTCGGAGGGGTATCTAACAAAGATTTCACTTACACAGATACATACGCCGTGTTGAGATGCAGTATTTGCTACTTGATTTATACTTTTCTACTGATCATAATATTTTGTGTTCCTGTATGGACAAGCTGCTTTGGTTCTCTGCCAGATACTAGCCTCTTGTTTTTTTGGTTTTCATTTTCTTTTAGTTTATTGGGTTAAAAAAACAATGCAAGTAAAGAGTTCAAGGTGATAAAGAAACTGCATCAACTCCTGCGGCTTCTTTATATAAGTTATTAAAATGAGGTTAAATGTTTGTTTGTTTGTTTGTTTGTTTTTTTTTTTTTTTTTTTTTTTTTTTTTCAGTACAAATGATGCTGTGTTGGAAGAGATGAAGAAGAGCTACGTGCTTGAGCAAGAAAGCAAGGAGAATATCAAATCGTAAAAGTAACATATAGATTTCATTTTGCCACTTGATATGTGGTATTTTCTATACTTGTGCTTAGATTGTGATGGAAGTTTTGAAATTTTTTTCAGCTAATAAATGTGCCCTTTTAAAAATTAGGTGTATATCATCACTAGGAGATAATCTATTTTTAAATCCTCTGTATCTTCACTGGTTTTTCACCGATTTAAGTTCAATCTATTTTTTAATGTACTTTCTCCTCTGGACCATCACTTGTTTTTTATCTATTTTACAACAAACGGTTTCGTTTTATAATTGGAGACTAAATAACGAAAGAAATAAAAATTTGGCAAATTTTCTTTGCTGCTGGTTAGAAAATTATACTTTTATGCTACACAAGACTCAATTTTTTTTGTTCCGACTCGTCTGTTATAGATCCAAATTTGCAATTTGGCGATGTTTCAGATCCATATTTTGCAATTTGCCGATGTTTCGCATCAATGTATCCATCATGAATGAAAAAAAAGACGCGGACGTACCACAATCAGCTTTAACGAGTCAAGTCAAAGGCAAAAATATACCATATATAAGGGGGGGGGGGGGGGGGGGGGGGGGGGGGGGGAATTAAGAATTTGGAATAAAGTATGTGATTTTTCTTTTAAAAATGCCAATGTAGAGAAAAGAACTTAAAACTTATTCTCTCGATATGCTGTTGTTCTTTTCATACATCTCAAAAATTTGACCCTCATCGGTTTTTTTTAATATATATACTTTTTGCTCTCTAAGCTGAATATCAAAAGAAAAACGTGCCTACGTAACACCTATCCCATATTTTATAGATAAATTATTTTACTTGAAATATAAAAAATAAATCAAATAATGAATCGTTCTCAAAAGGACTACAAAAAACTGTATCAATTGTTTTCTATATGTCGTTGCCTACTTTGGACCGCTTATACGACAGGTAGACAATGGCGTTCATGGTTTTTAGGATGAAATTCTTCAGTTTATAAGTATGCAAAAATGGATTTCTTGAACATGATAACAAAATTTAAAAATCCCAATCCGCCTTTTGAAGTCTGAACTTCTCCAAAGGCTTGTAGATAGAACCAGATAAGCATCATTTGATAAGTTATATATTCCATGCAACATGGTCAGCAATCCCCAAAAGAGAGAGAGAGAAAAAAAAAAAATCTTCAGTCATAATAAAATACAAAAAATAAAGTAAGCTTTAAGATTCGACGATATGAAAGAGACCAGATGAAGTTCAACAACAATGAATTTAAAACTCGTAAATTGTCACACGTGAAAATGCAATATTGCAAGGACTTCGCGCCTGAAAATATGGAAGGCGATGTCCATTTAGCTTCGGACCAGAAAAAGTGTCCATCGATCGCCAAGTCGCCAAGTACCGCCTACCTTTTTTCAGTGAAATTTGTTGCCAGAATTTTCTAGAGTTCCGACCCATTGCTGACGACACGGCGTCCCGAGATATAGGCCCCGTGTTCTACGGAACAAATATTTGGTTTAGTGATGTAACAAGAAACGATCAAATAACATAAACAATAACTTAAAATTCAGAATTTTCATATATCAAATAGTCTAAGGAAGAATATGACAACTTCTCCTTTAAATGCAAATTGTTTCTTGCATTGGAAATCAAAATATTAATGACTAAACTTAATAATCTAGAAAATAGTAAACTTAAATAACTTTGACTACATTGGAAACCAAGCTCATTATAACTCTCGGAGACCAAACCATTCTTAATGACCATCATCTTGAAGACTGCACTAGTTAATACGCGCATCAACCTTCGTGTTGTCTTATTGACTTGGATCTCATGTGACAATCACTTCTAATTCTGAATCCGTACCCGAGTCGGAGTCGGATAGCTCGGCTCGCAATGCGTCAATTGCAATATCAGTAATCAGGTCAAGCCAAATAAGGAGTTAGTAATGTCCAAAGTGGTAGCGTTCGTATATTTAGACAAACATTTTAAATATCACCAAAAAGTCTATTAATCAGTTGAATGCATCATCCCGGGCATCACTATCTTCTAACTAAAATTGGCAGTTTTTGTTTCGAGTTATTTGCATAATATATATTAATCAAATAAAACAACTTACAAGATGCTTGTTTTTGTAATTTACATTTTCATCTATTCCGGGCATCATTAAGCCTTCAATCATGTACGTACTTTTCGCTGTGGAGCGAGTAATCTTCAATTATCGTTCGTTATGTCACGTTGGAGCATTCTTAACCCCAGCCTCTTTTCATCTTTTTATGAAATGAAGAATAACTCCAGAGTTTTTTATTTATTTATTTATTATTATTATTATTTTTTTTGGAGATTAACTTGAGAGAATTTGTAAGCTACAGGAACACAAGTGCTTTCCTTTGGAGGTTTTTGTAAGTGATTCTCTGTCGTAGTTTTCTAAAGACAGTACGTCTTTTATGTGTAACTTTGTTTCCTCCGAAACTCTTTTCTGATGTATTACTGACATCCTAGATCGAAATTTCAGACCAACAAACTTAATTGCATCATAGATATTAGATTTCAAGAATATGATTAATAAGATATATTGTTTCACAGTAAATTATGAAATGAAATAGTGGTTAGACTTAATTATGACGCACACAATTTGGTTGAATTTGTATTATAATTTCTATGTATATTGTTGTGGGAAATATGTAATGCCATGCAAAAGTAATTAAACAGAAAAGAAAAAAAATAAAAAGGAAAAAATAGCAATCATTCCTTACCAAAAGGTTAGTGCAATTTTGACAGCTATAATTGAAATATTATAAATAAAGGCTAAATGTAACTGCCAATATATTTAATTTTATATTCCGCATTTATATAATGAAAAAGTTATAGTTGCTATAAGCCTGCGCTCAACTGGCCAACTTATACATTCAAAAGCTATACTACCATCAACTGCATTATATATTTTAATTGAATTTTTTTTTTGAAGTTCATAGTGATTAGAGATCTTTAGCGCAATATCTACCACAGAATTATCAACGAGGTGGGTCATACAAATTTACTTTAATTAAGCTTTTATCTTTGTTATTGCAAGTTAAATTCTTATTAGGTAAGCAAGCTTCACTAGTGAAATTTCGCCCACTAATAAAAGCAAAGCATGAAAAAGGACCCTTTGAAAGAAGTAGAGGATTTCCAACCACTCTAGTGGGTCAATTAATGGATTTGTTGCGCTTTTTATATTTTCCTTATCTTTTTGATATCTTTCTGCCACCATTGTCAATGAAAGTCCTTGGCCTCTTGGTATTCAGTCACTGCAAAGAACAAGTCATATTTACCTTTTACACTATGGCAAAACATTTTGATATTCGAATGTGCAATTTTTAAATGTATTGCACAAAAATCCTAAACTTCTTTGATCTGTTGCAAGAAAAGATACATTAATATTTATATGACAATTATGATTAAATGGTTGATTTGAAAAAGTTTGCTACATTAATTTCATACCCTGGGAAAAGATTGCATTTACACTCAAACATATTAGACAGTCAAAATGATTAATAAAATAAAAAAATAAATTCTATATATGTTTCTTCTATAGTTTAATTACAATATGTGCATCCTATGTAGTACAATATGCACAAGGTGACGATGGGATTAAACATTTATTTTTTGGGTTTAACAGATGAAAAATCAATTTATAAATTAGCGACTGCATGCACTGAATTTTACACACAACCTAATTTAACTATAGAGAATTAAAAAAAATTATTGTTTTAATTTTCTATATTGATATATAACCATCAGATTAACTTTGCTAATTATTCAATGAGTTTTGTTACTATAACTAATTTCATATGTTATGAAGATAGTATAGATACTATATTTATAACAATCAATACTTGTCAAAATCCAAAGTAAAGTATATAGTGTTGTTTTTCAGTATTTTTGATGGATAATATATCAATTCTGTAATTAGAACATCACTCAGTTGCAAATCAAGAGTCGATATATAAAAGGAATTAATGTTCTTTGAAGTCAACCGACAGATGGACGCTACTGACTTTTGTTCAACTCAGACTTGAATACTTGATACCAGGGAGGCAGGAATATTGCCAGCTTTTTTTTTTTTTTTAAACGAGTATGGATGTTCATGATTGTTAAATAAAACAGCAGTCAAATAAAAAAAAACAAAATAAATAATGCGGAGGATGACAACAGACTTTACTACTAAATTCAATGTGCATCCAAAAATAGTAATTCGATAGTTAGAGCCCATGCAAGTTGCTATATAGTTAATAAATAAGGGAAAAAGTATTTGTAAATAGCAATGCAGTGCAAAACAATCTAGTCCTTAATTCTACATGGCGGCAAAGACCAAGCAAACTTTCACAACAATATATATATTTTTTTGAAGATTAGTTTTGAAACCAACGGTTTTATTATAAAAAAAAAATAGAAAAATAAATGTTCTTTCCATGATTCGAACTAAGGACTACTTGATTGATGAAATAGAGCCAAACCACTAGGCTAACAATCCATTGGCATACTTTCACAACAATATATTAAATTTCGCAACGTATGCGCGGACAAGATCACAAGACCAACAACAATTCGATTTTTTTTCCTTTACAAAAGCCAACATAATATCTCTCTCTCTCTCACACACATATATATAATAACGATATATTTATTTACGATATCACTAAAGAATACATTGTTTTCTTATGCAATTGCTTCTGTATCTTTTGTTATAGAAAAGGTGATTTCTATGTCCTTGATTACTTGGACACGGAGTCATCCAAAGTCAAGTGCTTATTATTTCAGCTGATGCAAACATTTGCTTTGTGTTGGAGGATACAGCAATTAAGAGAGTACTGGAGATGTTACAATTGTCCATTTGTTTGTTTCGCTTTCAAATCAAAGTTTCCACCAGTATTATTTGAAGATCTTCCGCGGTTTGCCCCACCAAAGTATCCAACTTCATTAAAAAACAGTAAGCCTTTACATTTTTAAACTTCTAAAAATTATGACTGTGGGAAATGTGTGCAATTTGGTTGCTGGGCCCAAGCTACCCAATTGAAACCAACACGGTTAGTCTGTTGACAAAAACAAAAAGGAAAAGCCGAAAAATATATATATATATATATATATATATATATATATATATATATATATATATATATATATATATATATATATATATACGGTTAGTCTACTGGATTTGATCGATCTGCAAGTGTGGGCATATATTATCTAAACTTTAACTCAAGCATTAAATTGTCCGCTCAATCTCAATTTGCCTCTCCAACAGCCGAAGTAAAGTTCTAATTTAATTGGTTCACAGTTATGCAGTTTATATATAGTAATCATAAAATGACATTACATGATCATTTTTTAATTGAATGATTTGATTTTAGAAAAAATCAAAACAAATTGGAGAATCTCTTATTAATATCTTTATAATTATATAAAGTTCAGCGGATTATTTTGTTTTATTACAAAAAAATATACAACTATAGTAGCTCACATTCTACATAAATTCAAACAACTACTAAACATTTTTAAAATCTCTTGATTGTGGACGTCGCACTTAACCCTCAATTTTACCGAAAATAATGGTTTTTTACACTGGCTTTAAAGTGCATTCCTTAGATCAGCTAGAGATCAGGTCATGACCAACACTGTCCTATTTATTAGTATTTTAATTTTAACTTTTTTTTTTTTAAACATATTACTAGCAAAGAGGAGCACAAGGTCTCAGATACAGAGCTGATGTTTTCTTTTGAATAAAACACACAGCAGCCATGAGCAAAAGTCCAATCTAGATGGAAACCCACTACCAAAAAGTGGCAGCTCGTCCAACCCGTTCCGACATCGCCAAAGTTGAATGACAACAGGAATTAAGACACTTAAGAGAGTTAAGAGCAGAGCACGCTGCAAAGGCAACATGAGCTCCTTTATAAGCTTTCTTGACCTCCGACTCCGAGCAGTCGATTTCAACATCTGACAACCATGTTAGACGTGTCATGAACCAATTGGCAGAGGGCGAAAGCTTACACGCTCAGCTAGCGAGACGTCAACGGCAAGTTAGGCCAATTATTTGCCAACTAACATGTATAAAACAAAAAGGAAAAACAGGGCTCATACCTGTCTCCAGACACTTGCCCATCTGCTGTTATTGCATGCTATTTGGTTTTTTCTGCGGCCACAAATTAAATTTGTCCGTTGAATTTGTAAAGGTTACAAAATAAACATTTAGTTGAAAACATGTTTACCCAATCATAGTAAGTATAAGAAAATGTACGAGCACTTTCTAAAATAAAATGAAATATAAGATCTAAAGTAAAGCAAGAATAAAATTTTACTTTTTAACTTTCACAGAAGAAAGTCAAGATGTTGTAATATTTAGCAAATTTACAGACATCCATTTTTTTTTGTCCGTTATAACTTTATAGGTCCACCAAACACATACATGTAGATAGTTGAGACAAGGATACATTCGTGCTGTAACCACAAGACTTCCACAACTCTTATCTCTGCCCAGTGACACGTGGCAGCAAATTAGACTCCCATTTGTCGACCTCTGCTGAGGGCCCCTCTTTGCATCTGATAAGAAACACCAACATACGGGAACATATCCCCTTTACAACTATATATACCCCCCTTAGCCTTAGGATATATTCATCATTGTGTTGGTGAAAATTCAACAAAAAATTTACGGATACTATTACTTCTTCCCTGGTGCCTTTTGTATAAGAACAAATGGGAGGTCTCCAAATGGGTGATTCAAGGCAACCCTTTCACTTAGGCAGAAGCAACGGTCATGTAATTGAGGAGATACATGGGCTCATTCGTGTCTACAGCGATGGATCCGTGGATCGTCTCCCAGCTGTCCCAGACGTTCCCTGTAACTGGGCCCTAGGGTCAGATGTCACCGCTGCTGACGTGACAATCGATCGGGCAACTGGTGTGTGGACCAGGATCTACACCCCAAGGGTTCAAGGGAACTACAAGCCATTGCCAGTGGTCGTGTACTTTCACGGTGGTGGATTTTGTGTTGGGTCGGCCGCCTGGAGCTGCTATCACCAGTTCCTGGCCCATTTGTCGTCAGCAGCAAACTGTGTGGTGGTTTCAGTGAATTACCGCTTGGCGCCAGAGTACCGGATCCCTGTGGCATATGATGATGGTGTAGCTGTGATGAAGTGGTTAAAGCACCAATCAAGTTACCAAAATTACCGAGGATCCCATGATCCTAATTCCTGGATTCACCGATCAAATTTCGACCGTGTTTTCTTGGCAGGTGACAGTGCTGGTGCCACGATAGCCTATCATGTAGCAGCACGTCTCATGCCGATGGACCCGATGTTCCTACGAGGGGTAATATTAATTCAACCTTTTTTTGGTAGCGAAAGCCGAACTGTGTCAGAGAAAAACCTGACACAGCCTCCACAATCAGCTCTGACCCTGGCCACATCTGATTGTTATTGGAGACTGGCACTGCCTGTGGGGACCACACGGGACCATCCCTGGTGCAACCCACTCGGCAAGGCGTCTCCAAAACTCGAAAACTTGTACCTTCCACCCGTGCTTGTGTGTGTGAGTGATTTAGACATTTTGAGAGATAGAAATATGGAATTTTGCAAGGCATTGAAAAGAGCAGGAAAAACCGTGCAGCAAGTTGTATCTGCAGGCGTGGGGCATGCTTTTCAGGTGTTAAATAATTATCCTTTGTCTCAGGTTAGAACTAATGAGTTGTTAGCAGATGTTAAGAATTTCATAAGTATTAGATAAAGGGATATGCTCATCTTTTTATTTTTTACTTTTTTAAGCTAGTATATTCTTATTTAGAAATTGTTAAAGAAGAATAACAAGAAATGTAGAAGTTGCAATAGTAGATGTTGAATTGTTTCTTCGGGATATATGATATCAATGTACTGAGATAGATAATTGATTAATGTTGACCAATGAATTTATTTGTATCGGTTGCAACAATGATTATTTATGAAGCTCTTTAAATTAAAGAATGCAGGGTAGTTGATGTAATTAGTTGCTTGAACATTCATTTTCTTTTTCTGATGTTAAATAAGTAAATAATACAGTTCCTTTTTATATGAATTAATGTGCCGCTAAAAATAATTTTTTTTGCGATTGTTTGAATTCCGATATTCTTACGACTAGACATGACAATTGACAAGATAGATATACCAACTTAACTAAAAGAAACACATTTTTATAATGCTTGCGGGGAAATTATGTATGTATGATGCTCATTAAGTTGTAACCCACCAACTACCACAACAATTTAATTGCCAATTGGAGTGAAGATAAGTACTCCGTACTCACCATATTGCAACAGTGAGAGGTATGACAAGTACGCCTCTTAATTTGAAGGACATAATCTGCTATATATCTTTTTTTTTTTTTACAATTAATTTCCATATATCTATTATCATTTATCAAGAATTTGTGAAGCTGCTGGAGTATTCTGGCTTTTCTTCAAATATGAAATATTCATACTTGCAATGGTCAATTTAATAATAACAAAATTAAATTTATTAGAGCCGTATTATATAACGAAAAATCAAGGTAATTATTCATGTACAAATGACAGCTGTGCCAGTTGCTTCATTAATTTATACGATTTCAAGGTTTCGGCTGGGACATCAGCAAAACAGAGAGGTCAGCGATGATGCACATAATTGGTGAAGGGAAAAAGAATATATCAGGCCAAAAATATTTAGATATTGCTCACTTTTTTTTTTAAATGATAAATTGGAGGTCAAACTTTCCAATATTTTCAAATTAAATATCTTTATCCCAGCCGGGTAATTCTTCTTTATTATTATTATTATTATTATTATTTTAATTGTTTTTTTAAAAAAATCTTTCTCATATACTATATCCAGGCTGTTGTCAAGAGATGAACATTCCATTCTTTACATATCATCTCTCCACGTGAACATCGCATGAATGACAACAATTCCTTTGAACAAAACATCGACCGTAATTATTAATAGATAAGATTGTGATAGTGATTTTCTTAGATGCCATCAATTAACACTTTTTCTGTTGGGTTCTCTTCTCTTCCTTGATTCAAAAATTTTGCCTGCATTTTGCATGACAAAAATCACAATCGCATCTTTAAAACTTTATTCTGTGTTGATTGTAATATATTCTCAGTCAAGACTAATTAATGATAAGCCATTAATATATTCTCAGTCAAGCAAAATTCTAAGAAATCATTAATATATTCTCAGTCAAAACTGAACTCTCATTAGTTACCCATCTAGAAATCTACATCAGGGTATATGTCAAATGTAGTACATATTCACTATTCAGTTAATTTATGATCGATTTGTAGTACTAATATTCCCATTATCTCACAAAGAAAATCACAGAAAAAGAAAAAAAAAAGATTAAATATGTCCACAGCTGAACCAAATATTGCACCATTGTGACTTTATTAGTTTACCATGCGTCAAATATTTGAAAAAGGAAATTGTGGACACTGGAGCTATCGAATAAGCATTATTAAATAGCTTTAAGTACGTATTAATAACAATTGAAAAAGCGTACTAAAAATATATATCATTATGTTTATGATGCAACTGTTGGAAATTAAACAATTGTCCTCTCTACTGGCAAAGAGAAACTAAAACTATAATAAAAACAGAAGCAAATCACATGGTGGCGACATCTTGTCCTGATTCATTTGGGAAAAAAAAATCTGACTTGAAAAAAAGAGATCAACTGATCAGAACTAAGTCCCGTTTTCATGCCAGTGACCACACTTTTTGCAAACAAGACCAAAATTGAATTGTTCTGATTTTCCATAAGACCGAGCAAATGTTCCTTAAGAAAGATTATGGCAAAAAGTTTTGGGCTATAAATTGACATTAGAATATATACAATCTGCCTCTGACCAAAGCAGATGCCTTTTGACTGCTTTGGTGGCAATTATTTTTAAATGCAAATATTTTGCAATTTTAGTAAAATGTTTTAAAACACATTTTACAGGAATCAGAATAATTTTCGATATCTTTCCTAAATCCAGTGGGCCATAAGGGATTTCTAAACAATTTTTAGAGAACAATACTTGTAAGGAAAGCTTTATCCAAAATAGTACCGCTGTCTGGATACATGCCACTAGGTACAAGTATTTGCCAATAGCATTTTCAAAAAGAGAGATATATATGTACGATCCTTATTAAGACAACCGAGAAATTAAAGAAAAATAGTAACTTTAGAAACCTTTTCTTCAGTATTTATTTTTTTTTCATTTAAAAAACCCCAGAGAAGTTTCTTAAAATTTTTATAAATTGTCATCTGCTGACAACAGTAAAATGTTTCTGTCTTTCTGATCATAGATTTTAGATCTTCATTATTTGGGCCCGAACAAGTGGTTCATTGATTTGGAAATTTTTGTTTTGGGGATCTTTTAGTTACTGATTATTTATCTTTAATACTTTTAGTTTACAACTGAAAACAAAATTTCAGAACATATTTTTTCAACTAAGAGGTCATTTAAATAGAGATATATAATTTAGTGCATAGACTTTATTTTTTCTATTTTGGGTGACACTTCAACCTGTTTTCTCTTAGGAAACAATGAAATCATCGCCCATTCAAAATTCTCACTTAATTACAGTAGATACTGAAACATAAAAATGGAAAACGGAACGAGCTACATCGGTGAGACAATTACAGTAGGTGAAAAATCATTTAATTGACCCACTGGATCATCATAATCGCAGACGTCAAATTGATTTTATGCCCAGAAATATTTTTTTTTTGAGGGACGGCTGGTAAGGCACCAGGCCGTCAAATTTTATTAATAATAAAAGATATTTACATCAAAGAAAGGAATAATTACAGTGGGATAAAACAACGAAAAAAGGAAACAAAAACAAAAGTGCCCTATACAGAATAACTATGATCTAGGCATGAATTCTCCAAGAATCTACATTTGACAAAATTTCGTTGAGTAGGAAATCAGGAGGGGTGCTCTGAATTGAGAAGATCCGTCTATTTCGTGATTTCCAAATATTCCAAGTCGTAGCAGCCCAAATAGTGTCCCATAACTTCATCCCCGGTCGTCTGTGAACGAGCCAAAAATCACCAATATTGGAGAGGCTGCAGTCTAGGGTGGAGAGATGGAAGCGAGTTTGCCATTTGTGAATTTTATTCTACCAAAATAGAAAGAATCTGCTAAATGGGCCAGGAAACAAATATTCCAGGACTTTGAAAACAAAATGCCAATATTCTGATATGAGATTCTAGCTATATAACCAGAAGAGCCATATCAAAAAAAAAAAAAAAAAGGGTGGGGATTATATGTTAGCCATTATCTGTCAAAGCATCACCAAAGTACTCAGCAGATCAAATTAGAAGTTTGGAGACGAAAAATGTTTATGCTCTGGTATTCTAAATTTTACCAAGGCAACATTTATGATGCTGGAGAGAGAGTTCCTTTTTTTCCCCTGATAGCTGATGCTGGAGAATGAGTTGAGACTGATAACGCATTGGGAAATAAACGGACCTGAGAGTTATGGGGCTTGACCCTAATTTTCTCAAAAAAGAAAAAAAAAAGGACCTAAGAATTTGTTACTAGTTAAATTCCTTGACTAGTGAAACATTAAATAGAACAGATTGCATGTTAGTTTCGTATCAGGTCTCATTTTTGTCAATTCTTGCTGGGATAGGAGAAAACCTACAAGGTCTTTTGAGTTTTGTTCTAAGAGTATGCTGTTCAGGATCACTTGCTGGCCTTTTTCAGAGAAAAAGTTGTATATGACCAGGTACTTTGGAATAGAATTTTAAATATTAGGCTTGAATGTCAAGCTCCTTGACCGACTTTGCTACCAGAAGATACAAATCACATCGATAATGGACCTGAAACAGACCACTGGACTACAGAAAAGGAGAATTTCGCAAGTAGTCATACCTCATCTGTACCCTACACGTAGTTTCAAATTTCTGTCTTTTTTTTTTTCCGGGCAATAAATTTAATATATTAATAAGCAAGAGATAAAATAAATTATATAATATGTAAACCACGAACGGTTATTAGAAGATAGGCTTAATTTATTACTATTTTTTTTTAACAAAGATGGAAATTAAAGACGTTCATTTTTTAAAAAATATTCGATGTTGAACCCTTAAACATCTTGAAAGTCAGTCAATTTGCTTCTACTATTAGTCTACTAGGCACTTGCTAAATATAAATAATTTGGGTGTTACCATCCTGCCTTCAAAAATATATATATAAAATAATTTAACTAGCGAGAGACTTAATTACACTTTGTGGTAAATAAAAATTGTTGTCTTTTTTTTTGAAGGTAATTTTTTTGTTCTCAGGAGTCGGGAACAAAATATTGTTACCTTAGTGAGTTAGTGTACAGAAAGACTGTAAATGAGGCCCAACGGCCTATCGTAAATTGGTCCACGTAAGTTGGGCCTAATGCTTCAAGAATGTTTTCGTAGTAAACTTCTAAATAATTTTGTAGTTTTTGTTGTGATAATATTCATACAACCTATAATCAGCATTCTGTACTCAGTCATTCACCATTTTAATGTATTGTAGGCCTATATCTTGAAAATTGCATAGTTTCCTTAAAAGAAATTTATTTTTGTGGTTATGCCAATGGATAGCACATCCGAAGTAATGACGTGCACCCAGATACAGCCACAACATATGACGTCCGATAGCATTCTTTAATGAAAGTGGTAGAGCACAAAAGTTCTACTTGTTAAAAAAAAATGACGCCCGATTTAAAATTTTCTACGATTCACGACTTACATACCTCACCTAATATAAGCAATATTTTATTCCCAAACAATTTCTTAATAATTTGATCAATTGTATATGCATATCATATCGGCACAGAGAACTACAGTCTACAGAAGGAATCTTGCCATTGCAAGTTTGCAACTATCATATTCATTAGTACCTCTTTTACTGTATGGATAGATACCCAAGCCCTTATAATGGAGCAGGGAGGAATGCGGCGCCTCTTTATCTCTTTGTCCCTCCACCGACAGCTCAAAATAGCACACAAAAAAATTATTTCAATTTTGAATTTAATTCTGTGAGAAGTTGAAGAATTAAACTGAATATACCTTATATTTTCAAAAAAAAAAAACTGAATATACCTTATCAGTATACTATTCGTATATATCTACCAGTACATCAAATTGGCTGGAATAAGCCCATTAAAATTAAAGTTTATAAGTAAAAAACAAAATTTGAGAATCAGCTCTTGATCCAATGATAAAGAACAATACACCTTTCACCAGGGGCGAAGGTAGGCTTTGATTGGTGGGTCCAGAGACCCATCTTGAAAAAAAAATTATTTAGAGTAGTACTCATATGTAAATAAGAAAATTTACATGGACCCATCTAAAAAAATTTGGAAGACCCATCTTAGAAAATCAAAATTGATTTGTTTCCTCTTGCAGTGAAAACTCATAGGAAATTGTTGTAATTTTTACTTTATTGATTGTCTTGAATTATTATTTTAGATTTTCTATTGGTGTTATAGATATATTTGGCTTCTCATGAATTTTTTTTAAGTTACATTGTTTTGGAATTGTTTATTTGCAAATTGTTGTTATATTATAACTATATTAGACATTATATTGTACATATATTTTTAGAAAAAAAAAAATTTTATGGACCCCGCTTACATGAAATCCTAGCTACGTTCTTGCCTTTCACTAAATGTCGCAGGTTCGAAATCCGACTGGAGGTCTTTCATAGACATTTAATTTAAAAATAAATTGGGAGATTTGACGTCTTGACCCCTAATTTATTAAAAAAAAAGCTAAAAAACAAAACTTATAGCTAGCTAGGTCTTTTGATTTAAATAAGGTCAAATGGGTAGAGAAGGCAATTAAAGGCGTACACAAAAGAGAAAGCAAAGTCGTGTTGGGTTTCCTTCTGTCTGTCTCTTCTGCTGCTTGGCAGCGCAGAATAAGCCGAATCAGACATAAATTGGATGGTATGCCTTTTATATCTATTTTTTGTATTCTTTATTTCACTCTGTAACGTATGTTCCTTTTATTGCTGTCTATTTACCACACTTGGAGTTTATCCTCTAAAAAGGAATTACAATGCCGTTGCAAAGTTGATTTTAGTTTATGAAAAATACTACATTAAGCATGGTTTTGTTTACGAGCTCACCAAGGAAGACACACACACTTAAATCACTGCTGTAACCTCGAAGAAGCGATAAATGTAATGCCTTCAATCTAACAGATACTCGTTTTGCTAAACTACATATTAAATTAGAATCGGTCCAATACATTGGACTTTAGCCTTGCTTTTAATTTTATTTTTTAACGGAAATAGAAAACCAAGAGAAAATTATTTGAAATCACAATTCGGTTTCTCATAGTATCTTAATGATCGAGTATATTGACAAACAAGTAGCTCTTATTTATATTTTATTCATTTCCTATTTTGGATCCTACCGATCAAAATAATAAAATTAATATAGCTTTTCCTTAAAGTAAGGATTGAATTTTATAAATCATATTGATCCTATGTTAACATCGATAAAAAACTAAGAAAAATATTTCAGTTTTCATAATGAGCATACTAGGGCGGATCATATTATTCTTGTAAATTAGACCTTGAATATGACGTTGATGCAAGTAAGACGTAGACTATGATATCAGCATGCACGTAATTTTGTAAAAGTTCTATATTTGAAGGACCAATATGAAAATTTTAGAACTCCTATTAGAAAATTAATGATTCTTTAAGAATAAATGACAAAAAAACACTTTAAAAATTATATGTATAATTTATGTAATGTGGATTTTAGACGTGCAGTTATCAAATAAGTATTTATGTTTATACACAAGCTGACAAGCTGACATATATTCAGCACTTTTAAGTACTATCGCGTTCGTTATTTTTTTTTTTCTCTCTTTTTCTTTTTGTTCGTCTTAGGTCAAAGAAAAGTAGTAAAAAAAAAGAAAAAGAAAAAGAGTAACTTCAAAAGTTTAAAAATTCAAATGGTTGATTTTGATCTAAAATGTCTAATTCAATTTTCTGTATTTTAAAATTATATTTTTATAAAAAAATTAAAAATGTTGTAAAGTAAAAGTTTTTTAAAAATAATTTACAACACACAGGTTATCATACAAAAATATACTTGAATAATATAAAAATAGACATTAAGTAATTGATTACGGAGTATATCAGAATAAATAGTTTCAATATCCCTTTCTAGAACTGATTTCACAAATTTAGAGGTTTAATTTTATAACTGAATGGTGACTCTGGCTGGCTCCATAATCAATATTTTGTGTATTTATTGTGAACAGAATGAAGTTTTCGGCTGTAAACCAATTATTTGGAAGTGGTTCGTATTGGGTAACCTTATTGGTGTCCACGGGGCTGGACCACATCCGATAAAATATCTGCTCAGCTGGTCGGATCAAATTAATCATTTTCTCGATACTATGTCTAAATTATCACCTTCTAAGAAAAATCTTTCATAACTGAAATTGAATGATAAATCCGAACCGTCCGATCGAACTCATGACAAGTAATGAGATACAATCCAACCCAGTAAACTGCTTTAATGAACGTGAACTCCTCCGTCCCTCAAATCGACCTCAATAGTCCAAATGCCGAATGATTATTTTTTTAGTTTTGGCATGGATGCACTCACAAGCGTGGTCACGGGTTGAACGCATCTATTTTTGTACCCTTGTGGCCTTGTGCCTGGTCCAACAGGAAAACAAAACTAAGCTCAACTGCCCTATCAGGATCTGGCCGTCTGCAATTTCTTTCTGGTTCTGGTTCTGGATATCTTTATCACATGGTGGGCTCGGCCGTATGCGTTTGCCCAATGCCGCCCGGCCACCGAATCCAAAAGTAGCATCCTTCTATAATACTTCTGTGCCACTAACTTGTGTGGCCTAATAATAAACTAAATTTCTATTCTACAAAATGTATTTCAACATTCCTATCAATTTGCCCTTTCTTTCGTTTAAAAATTATTATAAAATATGATATACAATGATTTTTAATACCAAAATTATTGACAATTAAATTGAGCTTAATAACAAATATGAAGATATTGAATTTTTTTTTTAATTATTGTAGTTATACATTTCAAGTTGCTTTTAGATACTATTCTCTCAAAACCGTAAAAAAAAAATAATTTTATACATATAAATATTGTTAATATTATATATTTTGGTAGCAAATTTTCACATTGCAACAATATCTCCTAACTCTGATGGTAATATTTTAGAATCTAAGTATGTAGCTTGATAGTTATAATCATCCATAATGAAACTAAATTGAGCATGAATCATAAATTCTAAGTGCATCAAACAAAAGTTTGATTTGAATTAGTTATAATTTCAACTTTATTTTGATACTTAAGTCTCTTGATGCATAACAAGCTGAACTTGTAATGTATATATGATATATTTTTATCACGCGCGTAATGGATAATGTGCATAACCTGCTCAACCAAATAAACTTTGTCATTTATGAGAACAAAATTTCATTATTTAATACATATCAGTTGTCTCATGTCAATGTAATACATATCATATATGTGTGTGTATGTATATGTACATTTTATTTCTAGATAACTATGTTTTCATATATAATCCATACATTTTAGAAGGCATGCACAATAATAGAATTTTGTAGTTCGATCTCTAAAAAAATATGGACTATGTATAAAAAACATAATTAGCTAGAAAAAAAAAATTCACGTACATATATTATATCTATTGTATTTTCATGTCATTTAGTTGTAGAAGTAAAAAATATACATACTTATATTAAGCTCTGCTCTAACTTTCTAGGAAGATCCTTCATTTCCGTTTACATGACAAGAAAATATTTTGTCGGGATCACAAAAAGTAGGGCACAGAAGAACCCTCCTTTCTTTCGTCCTGAGCCTATTTTTGTCTCGTGAATATTTCTTTTGCAGTTATGCTTGGCATCCATCACTATGTCCCAACAAAAAGGATTTTCTTTTAATTTTTTTTTCTTCGGGATTTTGTTCATTGATACATAGGTTCCTACAACTTAATACACGTGCGGTCCATCTGGACTTTAATTTTTTTTAAGTTACAGAAATAATTAAATAATTAATTACTGCAAAATAACTTAATTTACTTGAATCACTCACATACACCATAAATCATAAATTCATAAGTTTGAGGAACTAATTCTAATGCTGTACCTAAATTAAATATTTTGAATCATGCCATTACTAGCGTTTTCTTTACATTTATGTATAGTATATGCTTAGTACAAAAAAAGAAAAAAAATGCAACTTCTTCCTCATTAATTAAAGCTATTATTTTATTCAACTACAAGTGTAAATTTTCAATAAAAAAAAAGAATGCAGCATTTTTTCTTAAAAATATACTACATTATGCCCATATTATAAATTAATTGATTATAAACATAATTAAATAAGATTTTTTTTTGTTAATTTAATTTTCATAATACATTTAAAAGATTGACGGCTAGAGGCCAACCACAAATGTATTATAAGAAAAATATTAACATGAGAAACTTAAAGTTAAGTATAGCTCAAACCAGAAACATAATTTAGTCAGAAGAGTAAATAAAAATATTGGCTAGAGGAAAATGCCAACATAACCTAGCAAAGAGAAGTATTTGCGCACTTGCATCTCCACTTTAAATAAGATTTAGTGAAGTGTAGGATTGTCGTCGAAAAATAAATTAACCCTACAATATTGTTTCCAAAGAATCCAACAAGTCGCACTTCATACCTGATCCCATATATTTAGGGCACATTGCTCTCCGGTGTATTCTGATGTAGTTTTATTTGTTATCAGCTGTTTTGCTTGCCAATTAGCGCGTGGAAATTGAGTCCTATTTTGAAAAATAAGTGACTGTATGGTAGCATAATTGCAAATTCAAAATAGTTGCATAGCGTCTTCAATTTTATGCATAGTACAGAGCACACAACTTTTTGAGTATCAGGTTGAAATGAACAAAAAGAGAAGATCATTAGCACATCTAAGATATAATAATTGCTTATTTTTTTTTTGTGGTATTTTTTTAATAGCAATCACCAATTGGCATATTCGTTGACATGCTTATTCGTCAATGGATTTAAAGGATTTTTAATTTGTAACAATCGATCATTCGGAGAACTCAGTGAGATAGAAGAGGATTGAAATCTGATTTATATAAAATTATAATCAATTCAATTTATTCGCCAAAATGCTTGTAATATTAAAAATATAACATAAGAATAAATTTTACTCTGAAGAAAAAAAGGCTTAATTAGACAAAAATAATGAAAACGAGAAAATTTTAAAATAGTAATATTAGACAAAAGATAATTACTATACATAACTGATTATAAGAACAACTAAATAGTTTGACATAATAGAGATGGATCGTGAACAAAAAGAGGAGATAGTCAGCATATCTTACATAGTTGCATATAATAATCGCTCATGATTTCTCCGGATTTACAGCGACCGTTGAATATTTAATTGAAAAAAACTCAAATATTGATGAAAACAATCCATTTGTTTAACGTACATAAATCTGGATTTTATTTATATATTCCACATCCAATTCTTGGTTATTTATATAATATGTAGTCTGTCAGGCTATATTATATATATATATATATATATATATATTTTATTTCAAAAAAGATATAATATATAGTCTGTCAACATTTCTTTTTACTACTATTTAATACCTCATATTTAATATAGGCTTTGATCATATCCTCGTTAACCCTTGTTTAATGACTCATTTAACTTGAGATTAAAAACGTGTGAACGTTTGCCATCTTTTTATTTATATTCTTGATTCTTGATTTATTTGTGGTCCGTTGCAGAAATTAATGCATTGATTTCATTAGTTAAACGTTTGTCCAGAGCGTGATTCTTTTTGTTCAAATCATATTAATGTTGTTTTTAATCCAGGCCATAATAATAATCATTTTGATGCTCTAAATAAAATTATAAAAGAGTCGTTGGACAAATACTGAAGAATAAGATACAATATGATAAAATAAGACTCTTTCCATTGTCTCCTCTAATTTTTTTCATTATTTGTTTTCAAACATTCTATATATTCCAATAAATCCTGCTCGATATTGTGGAGGCTCTCATATATATATTCACTTTTAACGACTAGTACAAATTTGTTCACATGTTTCAATGAAATAACGATGGATCTCAAATCTTGAACGCACTGTTTAGTTTTTTTTATATATTTTTTTTTGCAAGTATTAATAGAATTTAAATTATGCTCATCACCAATAATTGGGGATTTGTTCTAAATAACCCGCAAAAGGAAGGCATATAATATAAAGAGTGTCATTTTTTTTTTTTTTATTTTGGACTAAAGGAAATTTAAATATGGGCTGATTCTTTTCTGGCGGAATTAAGTTGCAAAAGCTCCAGTTTCAGCACCTCTTGGATTCTTAATTGTGTAAGAATTGGTTCGTAGCACATTAACAGAAACAGATCTAGCTGGAGGGTTGGTAGACATTAACAAAATAGTTCACAGGATAAAATTACAATATACTGTATGAAACAATAAATGTACCCACCTAGCTTTCAAAATTCTCCCTCATGTCATGTTCATTCCGAAAAAATTCTTATTTAAACCGTTTTATATATCACACTTATTATCACACAAGCACCCAATTCTGCTAACCCAAATCTTGACTTTAACCAGCCAATCAACACAGCAGGAACACAGTACGTACAATACAAATACTCAGAGAAAGGATGAATACTCGTCACCTTGTGCCGTTCCTATTAACTACATCCTTCCTTACAGCAATGATCACAACCTTAGCTGCACCTGGGAGGTGGGAACTACTTCAACCCAACATTGGCATTTCGGCAATGCACATGCAGCTTCTGCACAATGATAGAGTCGTGATCTTCGACCGGACAGACTTTGGTCAGTCAAACCTTTCTCTTCCCAATGGGCAATGCCGGAATGACCCAACCGAGCTAGCGCTGACAACGGACTGCACTGCACATTCAGTTGAGTACGATGCGGTTTCCAATTCATTTAGGCCTCTAACAGTGCTTACTGATACATGGTGCTCTTCTGGCACTGTAGCACCTGATGGCTCTTTAGTTCAGACTGGTGGCTTCAATGACGGTGAGCGTGCGGTCCGAGTGTTCAAACCGTGTGAGGATTCAACTTGCGACTGGGTCGAGAATCAGACTGCCCTGCTTGTACGACGATGGTACTGTATTTGTCCTCTTAATTAAGTATATGGCATTTTGTGATACAATTAGGAGTTTAAATTAATCGACAATAGTCTTGCAATCTATATGGCATTTTGCAATTTGCAACATCGGTTAGGATCCCTTATTAAAAAAAAAAACGAAAAAAAAAAGAGAGGTTAGGATCAATTGTCAATTATACGCCTGCCCCTATTTCATGTTTTCAGCTTTTTTATTTTTAAATTTTTTGGGCTCCCAAAATTTTCGCTCGGTCATAACTAATTTATCCTAGATACAAACGTATCATAATTATTCTAAAAGTTTTCGTTTATATCAATTAATCATCCTGTTATTATTAAAATTAAAATAAGTTGAAAATTCACTTACATGTTACATCTATATAGGTCATAAAAATATCTTATGTGAAATTTTTGTGTAAATATTATTTTTACTTATTACATAATGACATGTTGACAATGCTACATTCTATTTAATTCATACATGATGCTATTAATAATAGATTTCAATATAGTAATATACACATCATCGTCATTGCCTCTAATTCTAACATTGTGTTTGCTTTGGGGTAAAAGAGAGGGAGTGAATGAGATTGGAGACGAATTTTTTTTTTTTTTTTTTGTGTTTGGATAGATGGAAATAGAGAAGGAAATTTTTTCGCGAGAGGAAATGTTTCTTTCAGAATTTTCTTTTATGTGGAAATTTGTTCTCCTCTAAATTTTCTTTTATGTGGAAATTTGTTCTCCTCTAAATCAGTGGAGAATGGAGGGAAAGAGAAATTACAAATATGAGACGGATAAATAAAAATATTTTTTCTTCCATTAATTATTCATCCAAACAAAAAATATAAAATTATTTTATTTTCCATCCCATCCATTCACTTCCCACCCTATACTACCGAACCAAACATAGTATAAAACTACATATATTATTTTGTAGTGCTTACGGGACACTAAATGGATAAAAATACTATTATTTGTAGAGATAACATAGATTTCTACAAAATGAAATCAATAAGAATCGATAAGATATTAATTTTTTTAAACTTCAAACTGCTGTTTTTGAACGGTACATAATTAATTAGATTAGCGATTTTCTAAAATTCCAAAAAAATACTTAAAAATTTCGAAAAAATATAAAATTTGGTCTAAAAGGAGATTTCAATATGGAGATCATATTGGACTGATTGGATCGATCATTTCGAATCAAATCTAATCGTTTTGATTGCAACTCACGGAAGGCTCCGTGAATTGCAACTCACCATAGCAAAACTCTATATATATATATATATACTAGAGGGGCATATCGAGCTTCGCTCGATGTATATATCTACAATAAAAATATTTTTATTATGTTTCTATAGTTTAATTATATTCATTTTTTGATATATGGTTAAGATATATTTATTTTTAGAAATATAGTTTAATTATTGTAGGTAATTTGATTTGATTAAATTTAAAGAGTTTGATCAATTTAAAGAAAAAATTATATGTGTGTAAATATAGTTATAGTTATCTGAAATAATATGAATAATATGATTTATAAATGACTTATGTTTATAAATATAGTTATAGTTATCTGAAATAGTATGATTTGTAAATATAGTTATTATGTTGATATTATTCATGAAATGTGATATGTTTATAAATGACTTATATAAAAAATATATATCGTAAAAGATCTGATTTTTTTTCTATTTTCAATTGAATGAGTTTAATTTATATTTTGTAAACCGAAATTAAGAATGGTGATGAAGAAAAATTAAGGTGGAGAGGGACTCAAAGCAATACAAAAAAGATGGAGATGTGATGAAAATGAAAATAGGAAGGGGTCACAAAAATCAGAAATAAAACAATGTGTTGCCAAATTATTGTCTGATGTTGAACCGAGTCAGTTTTACGAGAAATAAGACCCGACACACAATTAGTTATAAAGTATCACATTACAGAAATAAGAAAAATATTATTGCACAACTATTTCACAATACTTGAAGTGTCGGATGATATTTAACTAAAAGATTCCGACACCCACACATCTTTATTTATAATATTGAATATTGATATGGAGAACCATTTGTGTCATTTACTTAAGTTTCTCATTCATCAAACGTAAGGAGTGTCATGCAACCACTATCATTTATGACTACGACTGGCCCAATCATTGTGACCCAACTGTGAATGAAAAGGAATAGTTTAAGGGATGAAAATTTAATATAAAATTATGAGATATGCTAGCCTGTTATAGTTGATATATACGGAATTTCAAGATTTCTTCCAATCAATTTAGGACACCACTTTAGGTAACCGACGCTAGGGGTCGGGCAAAATTTGCATCGTTACAAAACCGAAAGAATAAAAAAAAAAAAAAATCAGTTCATACTTCTACGAAACTGGCGTTTGCAAGGGAAACCAACTAAATGCAAATTTTGATATTATAACTCGCAATTGTTTTAATTATTTTCAAATTATTTATTCTATACAGGTTAGCATTAAATTTCTAGTAATCAATGTATGTAAAAAAGAAAAGAAATATTGCACAAACTCATTAATCGCAGACGAGAGAAAATTTTTTTGTACAGTGGCCTCTGAATTATAAATGATTTTTTTCTAATTTCTTCATTATTTCTTTCTAAATAATTTGTAAGTAAATAATTGTCTAAATGTCCTAAAATTTTATCTAATTATGGAAGTTCAACTTAACTGTAGGTATGCAACAAATCAAGTTCTTCCAGATGGCAGCGCCATAATAATCGGCGGCCGCCGTCAGTTCAATTATGAGTTCTATCCAAAAAGCACTGCAACCCTGAGCATTCTTCCCTTTCGCTTCTTAACTGACACGAAAGACCCTAACGAGAACAACCTGTACCCTTTTGTCCATTTGAACATTGATGGAAACCTATTTGTATTCTCCAACAATCGCTCAGTGCTGTTGGATTACAAAAAGAACAGGATTATACGGACATACCCACTGATGGCAGGTGGCGATCCAAGGAACTATCCGAGCTCGGGATCATCGGTTTTGCTTCCTCTCAAGCCGCCTTATACTGAGGCCGAGGTGCTTGTCTGTGGTGGTGCTCCTTTTGCTTCCTACGCCCAGGCAAAAAGCAACGGTATAATACAAAATTAAATTATAATATTCTTCATTCAAAGAAAGATAGAAAATAAAACAGAGAAAGATCATAACAGGATATGCAGGCTGAGTTACTAAAAGTATGTGGTTTGGAACTAAAATTAAATTGCAATAATTCACATCTTTTGATGAAAATATAATACATTACATCAATATCCACTTTAATATTCTCAGTCCAGTAATTTTGTTTAGAGAAATCATATTTCTCATTCTCAATTTGCCACTGTTCTGCCTTCCTTCCCTCCAAAGTTCACGTCCCGGTTCTCACAGAGTAATGAACAACAGGTACTTTCATTCCGGCGCTCACTACATGTGGGAGAATAAAGATAACTGATACTTCTCCTTCTTGGGCCATGGAGACTATGCCTAACCCAAGGGTCATGGGGGACATGCTCTTGCTCCCGACCGGCAAAGATGTGCTTATCATAAATGGTGCCGGGTCGGGAACGGCTGGATGGGAGCTGGCCCAAGATCCAGCATATATACCAGTCATGTATCGGCCAGAAGCTCCTGCTGGTTCACGTTTTGAGTTACAAACATCGGCAACAATTCCTCGACTATACCATTCCAGTGCAATATTGCTACGTGATGGCCGTGTCTTAGTTGGGGGAAGTAACCCACACATATACTACAACTTTTCCAACGTTCAATACCCAACTGATCTAAGCTTAGAAGCCTTCTCGCCAGAGTATTTGAATACTTCAAATTCCAACTTGCGACCAAAGATTGTTACGGCATCCCCAATTGAGCTGAGTTACGGGAAACAAATTTCTCTGCATTTTTCAGTCGGTTTGGTTTATACAACCGGCGTGTCAGTGAATATGATTCTACCTGCATTTTGCACGCATTCTTTCTCGATGAATCAGAGATTGCTAATATTACAAACCAATAAAGTTGCCACATTAGCAGATGGAACATATGAGGTTGCCACAGTGGCGCCTCCTTCGGCCGTCTTAGCACCACCAGGATACTACATGGTGTTTGTTGTGAACAGTGGGGTACCAAGTGAGGGCATCTGGGCCCACATACAGTGACTGGTGTTTCAAAAGGTTTATAGTGCTTCTTAATTACACCCGAAAATTCTTAATTCGCTTTCAGTTTTTTTTTTTATTTTTTTTTATTTGGAGAAAATTTTTATTATGGAAAGCAAAATGGCCTTACAGAGGTTTGTATAAAAAAAAATTGTATAAAATAGAAATTCTGCTGATTTATAAATTTTGTCAGGTGATACCATCATCGATATTAAACAAATTTTTAGGACTCACTTTAAAAATAGTCGGTGTTCAGTTTAATTTGAATAGACTTGACCGATTCCAACTTTTCTCTGCATCTCTTTTGCCGTGATTTCTTCTCCTACAACCCCATTTGTTCAATTTTGCACATATCCAAGGAAAATATGACAGCTTCTCTTTCTAACTAATTAAAAGCTTAATTTCAATTCAAGGAAACTGATCCAAATTGAAGTATCAATCCAGTCAAAAAATGAAATAAAATCAACCTAATTACCCAACATATTACATTTCATTTTCCCAGAAGATGCACCAATATTGCAAGAATTTTTTCAAGGACTTACAGAAAAGAGTTTACTTCCGTGCCTGCAAGAAAATTCTCATCTTATATTCTAGTCGTTTTGGAAAATATAAAAATAAATACTTAAAAAATATCTACTATAGTCTTCTTATATGACATTAATTTGCACTATGTCTTCTTATATGTCGAATTCCAATTATTTATATTTGTAAATAAAATTGGCATGTGTATGACATGAGGTGATTAATTGTCAAGTGATATCTCATTTTATCAAGTATATATTAATTAATTAGAATTTTTTTCATAAAAAAATCTTAAAATTTGCTTTGTGATTATTGAGATATTACCGAATCTTTGTTTAATACATACTATTACCGAAATTTCGTTTACATCATGGTAGATGTAGAATTATACCTTTTGTCACATATTTTTAAATATATAATAGCTTCATAGCCAAATCAAAATGTACCATTTAGTTTAGAATTATACTTTTTATTTTATTTTATTTTTTTGGGTAAAGAAGCACCGACAAGTGTCCTAATTTTCCGTTCTTATTTGAAAGGTCAGAAAAGAAACACACTTGAATGCATGTTTAACAGTTTAAGTAAGAAAAAGGATTTAAGCAAAAAGTTTGGAAAATAGAAACTTGATTGTCCCTTTGTACAAAGCTATGATGATTTTAGGCCCCCACTGACAGTGCTCTTCAGATCTTTCTTTCCATGGAATGTGACCTAATAGCTTTTTGTGCTTTTTTGTTCCTTCACCTATTGGTTAATTTTGAGATATTTAAAGGCCATCAGATTTGCTTCAGATCATTTAAATTCTCGTTGACGTGAGCAACGCCGGAATATCATATGCATTTTTAAATTTAGAACAAATTGCAACGCAACAAATCTTGATATCCCCTTCCCCCTTCTTATTGTCACAGTTTTTAATTTATCCTAATTCATTCCTGACTCATTTCGTATGTAATGGGAAAATTTGAGGGCGAAAGCAAATTAAATCAACCGGCGTTAACCGAAGTTCCTGCTTAAAGTATCTTTTCCAAAATGAATCTACAGCCTACAGGACGACTCTCCGATTATTGTGACTTGGGTCAGAAACAAAAAGTTTCCCGGAAAGGGTAATTCTGGTACGGATATACAGGCTCAATCTAAACTCTTCGTGTACACTCTAATCAAATTACAACCATTCATCATTTTGAATAAGTAGTTTTAGATTTAGATCTGAATAAAATAAAATATCAATAGCAAAATTACCCTCCGGAAATATTTTGTTGTATTACTGCCTCTCTCTCTTAAGCTCTGTTTCGTTCTTCAAAACGGGAGAAAATTAAAAGGCTTTGTTCTTGATTAGGCCTGCTGACTTTTTTCTAAAGGAATTGGGCCTGTATTCTTTAATTGGTCAAGGTTGTGCTACTCCAGGGGTTCGAATCACTATATTGAAGTATGGGCTCTGTGGAATCTCAATTTCACAAAATATAAATTAATAGTAATAATAATAATAGTGGTAATAGTAGTAATGAAATGTTCCATATGAATTGAGACATATGATCGATGTTATGATAGTGCATAGGAAGAGGTCAAATGGCATAGTAAAATTTAAATAATCTAATGTGCGCCTAATTTAAGCATCTCGAAGTAAATTGTTGGAAAGATCTACTTATTTTTTGTACCAGGGGGAATTTACTTCCGTCCGAAGAGGCGTCTTAAAAAATTAGGTGTTCCAAAGGGTGTCATTTCGCATAATAAAATCCCAAAACTCAAAAAAGAAAAGGAAAATAACCAACATACCGTTGCTTGGCTTCCACTAAACTATCGCTGTAGATCACACTTCTCTATCTCTGTCTTGTGTCCTTGCAAAATTTAATCATGTATCCCTCCGTAGAATTAAACAATGAACCACCGCCATCAGCACCACCTGAGACGACACAGCCACCGCAGACAACTGCTCCCTTAGTTGTGGGTCCTGCTGTTCAGATGCTGCAACCGCTGGCCCCAAATGTCAGTGTTCTTCAAGTGCCAGCAATTGGCCCAGCATCGTGGTCAACGGGCCTCTTTGATTGCTTTGATGATGTTGACAACTGTATGGAAAATGACTCAATAATTGTATCTTTAGACATCTATCAAGTGCATACTTTTGAGTTTGTGTAATGTTCTCTTGATAGTGTACGCACTCTGCACATAATACTATGCCCGGTGCAGAAATAGTTCTTAATTATATACACTAAGTAATTACTGTTAGAAATAGACAAAATCAAGTATTGCGGATCGATTTCCCAATATTATATGTAAGCAATAAATTAACTTGCTCTTTCTCTGCATGATTCCTTATGGTTCATTTGTTTTATAATTTATTTTATAAAACTCTTACTTCATGTTCATGTATTTTCTTTTTGCAGGCTGCATGACATGCTTTTGCCCATGCGTTACCTTTGGCCAGATTGCGGAAATCATTGACCATGGTTCCATATGTAAGTAAATTTATTATGCAATTTCATTTCCACTCGATATAGTTTCTGGCACTTTTTGAAATGATTAAATTTGTTTATAATTGTATTTGCCTTGCCTCTAAATTACACAACATAATAGTAAGTTATATATATCTCTAGAAGAAAAAACAAAAGAATTAATCTAGTTTAGTACCATGAGACACAAATCTTGATCGTCCTTTTCAATTTCAGTTCACCATAACATGAGCTTCAGTCCTTGGAAACCAACTTTGTGATGATGTTTTCAGTTTTTGGCAGAGTATTTTATATACTTTACCTTCCTTTCAGACTTCAAACAAAATAGTAACAGAGAGACCAGTGAAGAAATTATAGATGGTTCAAGAGAAAGAAAAAAGGAAAAAATAGGAGAGATGAAAAATTAATTAAGATTCTAGTAATCATTTTAGCACTTTTTATTTCGAATCAAAAGATAGTACCACATGATATAGTTACTAACATGTAATAACTCCGATCCTTATGTAGCATGTTGCGCAAGCAGCGGGCTTTACACAGGGATAATGTGTCTGACAGGTTGTCACTGGATGTACTCATGCTTCTACCGTAGAAAGTTGAGGGGCCAGTTCTTCTTGGAGGAAAGCCCTTGTGGCGACTGTTGTGTCCACTGCTGCTGTGAACCCTGTGCACTGTGCCAGGAGTACCGTGAACTTAGGTTGCGGGGCCTTGACCCTTACTTTGGTATGACTTGTCTGGAATTTCTTTTATGTTATATTTAATGATTATTGTTTTTGGAATACAATGCGTACTCTTGGAGGATACTGATACTTCTGGCATACTTCTTTATTGATTTCATCATTGGTAAACAGCCTGCAATAGTTTTAACCGATGAGAGATTTTCAACGAAGTTTTATAAATCCATACTCCTTTCTCCTCACCCGATGTTTTTTTTTTTTTTTTTAATTGCAAGCGTGGTAGTTCTTTATCTTTGGTGAATGTGTATACTTTATTGGGCTGATATCTGTTTCTTTATTGGGCTGATATCTGTTTCGCTGCTTGTAGGATGGCATGCTAATTTGGTTAGGCAGACCGCCCTGACACCTCCTGCTGTTGGTCCCATGACTCGCTAGTTATCAATGAATCTATTATATGCAATTTCAGAAATTACTTTTGTGTTGTGCTTGAGTTGTTACTAATGGATTTTGAATATTTGTCTGTTTATTTTTAAAGGTTGAATCCCTTGATGAATTGCAGAGTAGTTCTATATATCTTGCTCTGAATCATGTAATTAAGCTAGCATTCCGATTTGGGTGCCACAGATCTTGCATTTATCTCTCTATATAGTGGGATCGTACTATGTATCGTTAGTTATCGTATATGGATATACTTGTAAAGTCTGTTGCTATGCAAGTTATTTACGATTGTAGTGTGGTTGTTTGTTTGCAACAGCCTACAAACCGGAACTGACAACTTGTATGGCTCTTTTTTATAATCTTGACTTAACATAACATGAAATGAAATCAAAAGTTAAGTGGACTAGTAAATGGTCATTTCATTGGAAAACAGGAGAACAAAAATAACGCATCCAATTAGAATCAACCTGAGTTCTATTTTCTAATTCTCACTGAATCGTGAGGCCCATATTTCGAATTCTGCCCAACATGGCCCATTGACTATGTTCTTTTAATTACTAATTCATGGAATTTGATTACCGCCATCGGTCTCATATAGTCATATGCCATCGCTGGCCATCGCGTCAGCGCTACTCAGCGATGGTTCCTCACACCAGGGCACTAATTTCGTATATCTAAATGTTCAATTTAACAAGTGAAAATGTTCTGTTATTTAATTATAAATATTTAGTTAGTTGTAATAAAAAATATAAATATTATAAGCAAAAATGTTCAGTTTATTAAGTATAAATATTAGGTTAGTAAGTACAAATGTTCAGTGTAGTAAATAAAAATATTCAGTTTATTATTTATAACTGTTCAATTTAGGAAGTATTAATTTTCAGTTTAGAATGTTTAGTTTAAGTGTTTAGTTTAGTAAAAACAAATGTTCAGTTTCGCAAGTACAAATGTTCAGGTTTTACATATAAATGTTCAGTTTATTAAGTATTATGTAAGTTTTTTTAATAGATTCAATGTCAAGCGAAGGGGTCATGAACCGATCCGGTTCAAATTAAATTTTTTCCAACTCTGCCCCTGGCGCGCCTCTCTCCAAGACTGACACAACTGACGTGTGATGGTGTATTTAAACTGAACACATTTGATTATTAAACTGGACATTTATAACAGAAAGTAGCGATGGCGCGTGATGATTTTTTTAGCGATGACACTTATCATTCTTGCTAATTCATAAGGAAATTTTGATTACTGCCTCTTTCGGAATGCCATCGCTGAGCCACCGATTCCCTAAACCAGCGCACTTTATTCCGTACATAAATATTCGCCACCGATTCCCTAAGCCAGCGCACTTTATTTCGGACATAAATGTTCAGTTAGATGAGTACAAATGTTATGTTATTTGAGTATAAATGTTGAGTTAGTTGCATTAAAAAAATATAAATGTTATAAACAAAAATGTTCATTTTATTAAGTTAAAATTTTTAGTTTAGTAAGTACAAATATTCAGTTAGGTAAGTACAAATGTTATAAGCAAAAATGTTCAGGTTAGATAAGTACAAATATTAATCAATGGAAATTACGGGTTTGGCCCACCTTATTGCTTCTATGCATGGGCCGAAAGCCCATGCAGCCATCTTGAACATTCGAACATTCGGATCGTTCGTTGGTCAAGAAACGATCGTGTACTTCGTCCAGAGAGTGGTCGACTTCATTGCCTCCAAGAGTCGTGGAAGTTTATTGTACGACCCTTCCCAAGACCCGAAAAATTGCTCGAGTGCTCTCTCCCTCCCACGCCAACATTTATTATAAGTGGGTTGAATACGTGGATATCTGCCTCTTATAAGGCCTGCTATATCATCGACAGTTTACCTAGATTTATTTTCAATGCATCACGGACATGTTCCGCAATAAGGCTAACTGTTAAGTTTTCGTGACCTCTTTCGCCGGGCGGTCCGAAGCACACATGTTCTTTAGGATTTGTGGAAATTTTCCAATTGTTATTCTAAATTTCAAGTCTGCCATACAATCGCCACTCACACTTTGGTTTCTGAACACAACTCATTACGAGTCTTTGTTTGTTGCCGGTTTCGGTTCTTACCTCAACGTTTTTCTTGCAACAATAATCACAAACTGCCAAAATTAGTTGTTGTAAGACCCAAAAATTTTACCAGGCCCGAGTTTCCTTTCTTAACTCTAAATTTGGTTCAGGTTTACCAACATAATCGAATATCGAAATATCGCACAATGCACTTACAGGATGGTGCGTGTCCGTTCTTTCGGAAATGTACGACTGGTCACAATTTTCATAAAAGGGCAATCATGTCTCTTGTAAGTCCTCCACATTGGTAAATTCCTCTCCGGTGGGAAGGTCAGAATAACTCGCCGGACCTTCTTCATTGCCATCATCCTCGACTCGGACATCATCTTCTGAGGAGTCGTTCTTTACCACAGACGACAGTCGAGCACCACAACTATGATCTCCAACATCACCGCCACTACTATTAGGTTCGATGTAAGGATTAACGCTTTATAAAATGAACATTCAAAATATTTAATATTAGTTCAATTTAAAACACATTTGCTACAATAAATATAAGTCAAAATATCATAAATATTTAACGTACTGTTCGTAAGGATTGGAATCTTGACCACCAAAAAGGTTTAGTGTTGTGTTTGGCTTGCACCTATTGGGATCATCAAACGGTGTAAGGTTTAGGTCTGGTCCCGTTCCGTATACGGGTAAAAAATCAACGAAAAGTTCAAGAATTGGTATTCCCCTCGTCTCGAATGTTGTTGGTAATAGTACTGTCATTCAGCTTCAGAATTCAAAGAAAAAAAATAAAGATTCATATCTACCGTTGACTATATTATTGTAGCGGCCTCGGATTTGTAGGGTGTATTGGCTTTCATAAATCTGGAGTCTCCAGTATAATTCATTTCGGATATCGACATAAGTTGTGGAAGGAGTACAATTTATGTTAAAAAAATAACCACCAAAACTTGGAGATGGGTTGATATATACACTAATTGAAGTCATTTTTGGATTTTGAAATTTGCACTAAATGAAAGAGATTGGATCTAAACAAAATATTAGAGGTAAAAAATTGAATTCTGTTTGAAAGAAGAAGATCCTTTATATAAGTTTATCTCCTTCTCGTCGAACTCAGTTCTTCCTCTCTATTTCCCTCTCCTTCGATCTCCCTCTCTCTATTTCTATCTATTTTCTCTCTCTCACTTCTCTGTTGGAGAAGACGAAGCTAACGCACAGAAAAAGAGGAAAAACAGTCCAACTCGATTTTGAAAAGATTCCATTAGCTAATGTGCTTATGGAGAGCGTTAAGGCCTCTTAACACGTTTATGGAGCGCGTGATGACAGGGGGGCTTAACTGGGTCATAAAAAGCGTTAAGGCTTTGTTCTTATTAAAAAATAAACTGTTTTTCTTTTTAAAATTCTTGAGATTTTTGTTTTTCTTTTTAAAAATTCCACAATAAGAGGAGTTTTGTTACTAAAAAAAAGAAGAGCGAGGAGAAAAGAGAGAAGAAGTCTCTTATTTTCTCTATCATCTCTTCATGAGAAGAAGAAAAAAAAAATTTATTCTTATTTCGTGCTAACTTTTTTCTCATTTTTTTCTTTGTGCAACCAAACACATCTGAATAAAATTAGACTAATGTTAGTGCCAAACATATTTGACATTTGAGCCCGTCAAAAGCTATTAGATCTCAAGTTTTGAGATTACAATGGGAGATCTAAACAACTCAATTTGTTTTCTATAATGAAATCTCGTTGGAGATCAAATTTTAAAATTTTGGGCCCTTCAATTTAAAAAAAATCTGAAAAATTTAGTTAAAATTTTCGAAAAATTATAAAATTTGGTCACTAAGAATATTTTAATATGAAGATCATATTGAGCGGTTCAGATCGGTCATTGAAATTTCAATAGTTGAGTCTACAATCACGTTTGATACAAACATGTTTGATTATAGCATTACTTGTAAAATAAGGTCGGTTATTGATTGTTATACCCTTTTGCATCTGTTTTCTTTTTAGCCACCATGAAATTGTTACATCTTCCACTCAGCCTTTCTGATACGGAAAGAGTGCGGAGTACTCTTGTAACAGTCCGGTTCAGCGTATGTATAAACTCGTGTAGCGTGACAAAAGTCAAAAGATCAGCTTGTACCAGGATGCGTCTAGACTCCAAACTCTAGAAGGAACAGATCCGACAATGGTCTATCACTTTTCTTTCTTTCACATAATGAACTCACGCACTTAGTGGCCTGGTCAATTATATGCACGACATACGTTGCTTGAAACAGCCCCAACTCGGCGGAGTGGATTAGGTACCTAGATCATTGAGCCCATTTTTAATTACACTTGTCTGGTTCCTACCCAAAGCACCAATTTCAAATTAGTAGAGGAAATCATGGCGTTGAAAATGGTCTCTGTTCTTCTCATCCAAAGACTTTCTGATTACTTGTTCAAATCACTTTTTTTTTTTTTTTTTTTTTCTCGATCGCCACTGCAACAACCATTCAATTTAATTAAATATATACTAATGCTTAAAAATTACAATTATTGATACTTTTCAATGATTTTGAAATATATTGTGTTTTTTTTCTTATAAAGTCAACGAAATTCGAATTCAAGTACGTATCCGATAAATAGGTCGTGAAAGTCTCTTTTGATGACCTATTCGATCGTCATATCTCTGACTATGATGATACATTTACGTCATTAATGCATCAGCCCCCACTAAAAGTAATTATATAACTGCTAGATAAATCTTTTTGAGATTATTGGAAGGAAATGATAGTTTGTTTAACTGCGAGAGAGCCATAATGATGTTCGAAGATTTATTCATGACCATTACATTTTTTTAATTATATTAAACCGTGAAACATGACACGACTGGTAACACTAAAGATATTATGTCATAAATTCATAATGACAAGCGTTGAGCTTGTGATTAGATAGTTAGGTTTGTCCATAAGTGCTAATTTGCGGAAAGGAAATCCCTACACCTACCTTGGTTTGGTTCATATCCAATTGCCAATTAGATTGTTTAGTGTCATCTTCAACAGTAGTTGAAAATTAGGAAGTTAGCATATCATTTCAACATTTTAGTATAATTACAGTAATAGTTTATTTACAATTTTAAAATAAAAAGATAAAACCATGGATCTTGTTTAATTTTACCAATTTTTAAATTATTTTAACTTTTCTAAGTTGGTCAATGTTTGTTCTTGAAAATCTAGGGTACGTTTGGTTGGAGGTGAAGTTAGAAGAGTTAGAGGTTAAAATTAGAAGTTTTGAAGTTAGTGATTAATGGTAGTGAAGTTAGAAGATGTGGAAAGTTTGTGCTAACTTGAGGTTAGAAAATGTTGTTTGGTGTGGTATATTGGAGTTAGAGATGGAAGAAAAAGAATAAAATATTAGTTTATATATTTTTTCTAATTAATTACATCTATTATAATAAATATTATATTAATTATCATTATTTTTCCATTAATATTATGATTACCAAATTATAACAATAATAATAATTATGTATCTTTTATAATTATAATTAATCATACTAATATAGTTATTATTAAAATTTTAATCACAATTAATGTTATAATTATTAATGAATATTAAATAATAATAATAATAATGTCATTTATAATTATAATTAATCATACTATTATATTTATTATTGTAATTTTAATCACAATTAATGTTATAATTATTAATAAATATTAAATAATAATAATATTTAATTTTAAAATTAATTTAATATATTATAATAAATATTATATTAATTATTATTATTTTATTATTATAATTATTTTGCCATTATATTATGATTGAAAAATTATAATAATAATTATTATGTATCTTTAATTATTATAATTAATTATAATATAATATTTATTATTGTAAATTTCATCATAATTAAAGTTATATTTATTATTAAATTATACTATATATTATTGTAAATTTATCATAATCAATATAATAATAATTTTTATTGTAATGTTATATATTATTGTAATTATAATATTAATTAATGTTATAATTAATTATACCATTATATTTATTGTTGTTAATTTTTATCAGAATCAATATTAAAATTATTACTAAATAATAATAATAATAATAATAATAATATTATTATTATTATTATTATTATTGTTATTATTATTAATAGTTATTAATTAGTTATTAATATTTAATATTATAACTATAATTATTAAGTAATATTAATATAAATTAGTATACTAATTATAATATAATAATAACAATTTTTTATTATCATAATTATATTACTATTTATTTTTTAATAATTTGTTATTGTAATTATAATTAAAATTAATGTAATGTTACAAAATAATAATAATTTTTTTGTCATTTTAATATTATAATTATAATTTATATTATGATTAGATGATATTAATAATTATAATTATATTAATTTTTTAAGTTGATCATGAGAACAAACTTCTCTAACTCAACATTTTGTCAAGTTAAAGAAGTAGAGTGAAGTTTGTACTAACTTCGCTACCTTTGGGTGTGTTTGGTTGGTGAGAGTTTGAAAGTTAGAGCTCTAACCTCAAGTTTGCTAGCTTTTCATGTAACCAAACATACCCCTAGAGATTTGCATACTTTTCCAACTTTGTTCCCAACTTGTTATGCATAGGCGCATAGCGCATTAAATAGTTCATTTTTTTTTTTTAAAATTGAAAATCTGTTCCCAACTTGTTTTGCATCACAAAATAGTTTAATGCACTATGCATATCAAAATCCCAATTTATTTCCAACAACATATTGTTCCCAACTTTGCACTAACTTCATTTGACGTTTTTTTTTATTATTATTTTGGACTGTGCCTTTTAGCCAAATTAAGAGATTAATGGAATTATAAGGAACCAAAATCATTTGGAAATTGCCAATTCAAAATTCGATTAGGAGAACATATATCAAGTCCTACAATCAAAAGTAAAATTAGTATGAATTTTAAAAGCATATTTCCACTTTAAAAGCATATTTTAAAACCATTGAATTAGTTTTCTTTTAAAACTAATTCATTAAAATTAGTTATCATATTGTAGACTTTAAAAGCAGGATGATAAGAATCATTTTGAACAAATTTCCACTTTAGTATATTTCCTACTTTCCTCCATCCTACATCGTACCTTATTTTACTCACCCCCCCCCCCCCCCCCCCCCACCAGATGATCCTAAGCAATTGTCAATTAAATTTACATATATATATATATATCTATCTCTACTATTTATAAATGCACGCATGTGAACATGTGTTACACTGTAGGTCTAGAATGTAAACAAGTGTTTTACCGTTCGATCGGTTTGATCTGTGGTTGGATGTGAATCGCGAGACGAAGCAACACTATTATTTGGTTTTTAATCTAATATAGAAACGAATTGAATAACACATCTATTTGTATTGCTGGTAAATTAAGTAATATATTTTTATTGTCTAACATTATTTTATTTCTTTATTTACCCTCGTATGCGGACATCTTATGCTTAGTACGACGGAAAAAATAGCATGTAGATATGCTAAAAAAATAATTATCATAAATTCGTAAAAGAATATTATGTTATCTGGTAAAAGATTAAATTGCTTGTGGTGGTTGGCGGATCTCATTAAATAAAAGAGTACGAAACTTCTTAGTACTGGGCCCTCCAACAAAAAAGAGAAGATAAAAAAGATGAATGCAGAAGAAAATCATCCCACCAGACCATATCGGGCCCCACAAGGAAGAGAACAAGAAAAGACCGAAGAGCAAGAAAATCAGAAATGAAAAAAAAGAAAAGGAGGGCTGACTAATGTCTTCTGAAATAAAGTCTGAGTGACCGAGAGGACAATACTCATAATGGAAGGACCCTAAAAAAAATTCTCATAATGGAAGTAATACTGGCAGTAAATTTGCATTTTCATGGTTAATCAATCATCGTTAAAAATAAAATGCCATATTTTGTTTGGTCTCACCTATTTCCCTGTTTCAAAAATTAGAACCGTCCTGACTTTTTTAGAATGAAATAAAAATGAACTTATTTTCATTGATTATATAATAACTAGCAGCAGTGCTCGCTCAATTTGCGGGCGAACTTTAATATGCGAAATATGACTTCTCACAAATATTCCGATCAAATCGAACGGCTCGGATATACTATATACTAACGCTTATGATATAAATGGGCCTGTGTCGTAAATAATTAATGAGGTAAGGAAGAAAATTATTACTAAATCATTATAATTATGACTCATTGTATTATTGATAATTGAAATAACATTTGTTCTAAAAGATTTCTGAGCGTTTAAGTAGGATGATATCTCCCCTCTTAGACAATATTGGTAAGTAAAAGTGTTGTTATTAACATATATAGTAACATTATATAATATAAATAAAACTTTAAATTGTTTTTAAATTTATTCTATTGAAAGGGGCAATGATTGGAAAAACCATAATCAAAACCATTGATGGAGATGCCAGTATAAGAAAGTCATGATAATACATCCATGCCAGTATAATCATCTATAGTATTTTCCATTAAAAAAAAAACCATGATGATGCGAGTATAAGATTGGGTTTCCTCTCTTCCATTTTTTTACCTAACTTGCTAATGATGCCTTACTTGGTAGTATTGAAAATGTAAGAAAGTCATGATGGTGCCAGACGAAATGGCAATAATTTTTTGTACCAAGAAAACCTCCATGAAATTTTCAATACTCTAATTTAATGAAACATAAGAAAGTGTTTCTTTTTTACCTAACTTGGCAGTAATAGATCAAATAGAGAAAGTCACGATAAACATCTCTTTTAATTTTCATATGCATTTAGGACCCCCAGTCACATATAGTTTGAAATGCAAATAAATATATCCAATATAACAATTCAGTGGTATCATCAGCAATTAGGTCCTACAGAACCGATAGTGTCTCGAGCATCAAAAATTTTAATTTCTCTATCAATTGAGCGATCTATTTTTTGAAACTGAAATTGTCTGTTCTCTTACTCCAAAAGAAAATAATTACTTAAAAGAATTTGTACATTCCAGCGTTAGTTGAGGTGCATAGATACTGTAAATTTATAAAATCATATGCCATCAAAAGCAGTTCTACCAATTAGTGTCTCTTGGGAGCAATATTAGTTATGAGTTAGTACTTCTATCTTATAAGACAAATGAAGAGAAATAGAAAATTAAAGAAAGGGTCACCTACGACAACGCCATAATCAAGGCTTCTCTTCTCTTGTTGTAACTTAACAACACTTTCCTGTCAGTACCAAATTCCTTTGCAGCCTGTGTTCACAGTAAAAATAGAAGTGTAAAATACCTAAATAGATAAGTTGGAGATTAATTATGTTGTCTAAAAAATATAGATCACTGACTGACAATTCTGAAAGTTTCTGAGGTAAACATGGAACTCAGCCAAAAAATAAAAAGCTTTGCTTACCTAGGAAAAATCTGAGCATCGAGATCTCTCCTGATATTAAAAGAGGATCCATAATTCACAACAAATCCCACAATTTTCTTGCCTTCCCAGAATGTATCTTTGGTGAACTGGGTCAAAACAAAAATCCAGGATATTTTTCTATTAGATACTTATATAATTTTCTCGCAGCTCATTTCTTTTTCATTTCTTGCCTTTCAGTCCCTACTTTTAGAAAAAAGGCAACAAAGAACTAAATTAAAGGTGGGAAACCAGAAATTACAATTTACATATTAGTGTCATATGCTAATACCCCGATTTTCCTTCTCTTGTCATTACACTCTCTGCATTGATCCACTTCTGCATCACAAAACACCTAACAAAAAATGAAGCAAAAGTGGTATATTTGCTTGAGCTCTTTTCTTGCCATCTCAATAAACTGCAAACCAAACAAATAAATCAGCTTATGAGCCTAGAAAGTGAATACTAATAATTTTTTTTAATTTGTCCATATTTTCATGAGATGTTTCTTATTGGGTTTCAGTTTGTCAGATTTCTCTACATTTGCACCTTTATCCTTTTTTCATAAAAATGCTTTTGATATAACTTTCTCTATTGTACTTGGCAAGTGTTCACTATAAAAAAATAAATAAAATTAACAACTGTAAATTAAATTATTGGTATCTTTTATAAATTTTTTTATTTTATTCTGGGGATTACATTTCCCTCTATATCCCATGCTATGAAAATAAATGGATCATATAAGCACAACACACATGAAACACTTCAAGAGAATCATATATTCCCAAATAAATTCACCTGAATGCCAGGCACTAATCACTACTATTACTGTCACTGGGATCATCATTCAGGTAATTATTAAAATTACTGGTACCTGCATCAGCAAATCTCCCATGCCTCATCCCTAAATGCTGCTCCAGTTGGGAGAGCTCCACTTGCATTTTCATAAAAAACTGCATGCGCTGCAACTCGAGCTCCTTAGCAAACTCAATCCTGTGCTTCTCCATCTCCATTTTCTGCTGCTACCTGGACGTCTCCATTCTCTCATACACCTGTCCAAACTTCACAATTGCATGCGTGACAGCCCGCATCCCCTCCACTCTTCCTATCCTCATCACCTCCATTCCCCTTTTTCTTCTTTCCATTCACCGCCGGTGGTTCGAGCGGGAACCCATCTGACGATTCCGCATTTGAAGAAACAGATGGCGGCGATCGGGCACGCTTAGCAGCACCCGGGTGCCCAGTTCTCTGCCTCTAAGGAAACTGCGACACACCAAGCAGCTTTGAATGCACTTGTACACCAGAATTAGGGCTAGCGCTCGAAACCGCCTTGTTGGCAGTGTGAGTGGGACCCAACAACAAGTCGAGCCGACAGAAATAAGGCCAATTCGAAGCGGCTTTAGATTTCTCTACCTTATACTTCTTCTTCAACGTATCAATCCTATTCTTACACTGAACATCAGACTTGGGCGCTTTCGTATACCCTTCTCGACTCGTCACAGCATCCGCCACTTCCAGCCAGTGTTTCTGACGAAGATTCCCACGACTCAGTTCCAAATATTGCTCACCCCAGGCATCAATATGAACGTACGTAGCACCCTCGCTCCAGCAGTCCTCGCGCCCTCAACCGCCGGACCCAAAACCGGTAGAGTTGGGGCGGAGTTGCTGGATGGGGAGAGCGAGGGTTAGGGTTTTGAATGGGAGGAGTGGTGTAGGCGACTGGAGCGAGGGGAGCGGCGGGATCGACTGGAGGGGAGGCAGGAGGCGAGGGCGATGGGGATGGAGAGGGAGGTGCTGAATTAAGAAGCGATTTCAGAAGGGAAGGTGAATTGGGGAGGGAGGCGCATGAGGAAAAAAAATATTATACGGAGAATCAAACTCGCTCCGTTTAGAATCGCAAATTTGATACAAACCATCAGCGCCATGACTCATTCATGTCAAAGAGTCTGACCCTTAGATTTAAATACAGATCTAAACCGTAGATTGCACAAATCAATGGTTTTTAATTGATGTTAACAATTGTTTGAACCCCTTTTGGTGATTTTTGTTGTGACCTTTCTCTAGGTGCATTTATAAGTAGTAGAGATACTCAAATTAATCGGAATAGCAAAACCTGAATTATTAGCTAGTTCACTACTATCACTAACAAATCAGTCAATTAGGATATCTTTAATTTTATATTTATATTTTTTCCAATGCACGGATCATCCGGAAATCTTGATGATAAAAGGTCACGCAAAACTTAATATTTCACGGACAACAATTAATAATAAAATATATTGCTATATGTTTTGTTCTTTGGACAACCGTTGTAACTTGTAAGAGTGAAATATTAACATAAGACGTTATATATTCCGACTGAAAATGATTGCTAAGCATAAATTAGAGCGTTCAAAATAGCTTTAAATTGTCTAATCCACTATTGTAAAAAATGTATATAATATCTAATTAATATTACGATGATAGTAATTACTGCTATCACCATACATATTAATTTCATATGTATTTATGTATGTATGTACATATGTATGTATGTATTGTAGGTATTATTATTATTATTACTTTATTATAATAAATAAAATATTTTTTAATTACTTCAGAGTAGTACGTTCATTCACTATTTCATTTTAGTAGTTAAATAGTATTATTTCTGTGTTAATGAGTTTTGAGTCCACAATTGTACAGCGTTGTAAGGCGTTGGTTAGGTTTTGATCAAAATGACTTTCATCCGGGATTTCATTTGATGAGAATTGATTCTCAGGATTTCGTTGGATCTATTGACATGCAAATTCTGATCAAATGAAATGAAATCTGTTCATTTTGTTAAAACAAATTCTAATGAAATGAAATTAAATGAAGTCCTGCATAAAAAAAAAGTTAATTTTAATTAGGGCCTTAATCTGGTGAACCGCACATCGCTGGTGCAATGTAAGTCAAGAATCTGTCTGGCTTAATAATAAACTTCTATGAGATAGCTTCCTCGGATGCTTCCTTGCCTGGGGCAAAGCTCCATTTTGAGTGCACGGAACAAATTTGTCAGTCTGGCTAATTAATAGTTGCCAAAGACATCCTTTTTTTTTTTCTTTTTTTTTTACTCCAATTTAATAAATGATCCGGGCATGATTCAAAATATGAAAAAAGTTTTGATTTATTTAGGACCCAAATTTAAATTTGTACTTGGTATTTATTTTAATGAAAATGATTATCTTGCTCATTTGTTGCAGAAAATAAAGAAAAAAAAAGAAGAGTGAATTATACATGTTCTATTGGACAGGTACGGTAATGAGAGTGCTTGTACTTGATGAATCATGTCGGCTGGTAAATTTTAATCAGACATGATTTAACATCTACCTGAACAAACTAAATTTTATTAGTAATGATTCATGAATCTGAGTCGCACTACAAATATTTTTCTCGCTGGTAAGCCATGTCAGACTGATCACTATTCCAACGCAAGTTACGCAACACGTTTACCGTTGTTTGTTTTCTATATAAGAGACAATTTTCTTAAAAGAAAATAAAAGATGTAACATTGAGACAAAACTCCAAATTAACTCAAATAAAAAAAATACGATTCTGTTCGTATATCTAACCAAATTAAATGGAATTTATTGATCTTGTGATTCTGACCTGACATGAAAATCCTGACTTGTTAGTGGATTGGAGCCTACCTCAATATCTTTTTATTAAAAAAATGTTTAATGCTTGCGTTTGTATTGTATGGTCCGGTCCGTTCATACACCGACCCCATTGTCCCAAACATCCGGTCTGAATAAATTAATGCTCGATCCTGATTTCTTTCCAAGTTATAAAACCCCCAAACCCATCTCTTCTTTACTCACCAAAAAAGACCTTGGTCTCTAAACCCCTCAATATTTTCTCATCTCTCGCATCTATAGTGCACTAGCAATCACACAACACTTGAAATGGCCAAGGGAAGTGGCAGTGCAATCCAAGCTTCTGTCCTCGGAGTGGCGCTCCTGTGCCTCCTAATTCAAAGTGAGATTGCCGATGCGGCAGTCTACACTGTCGGCGACAGCAAAGGATGGACTGTCAACATGGTTAATTGGCCCAACGGAAAGCGTTTTAAGGCCAATGATGTGCTTGGTAAGATACCTTTTTAAAATACCATTTGGAATCAAGCCGATGCATTCATTTGTAGCATATCTGCGGCTCTTATTCTCTTGATCAACTTTGTTTTGAAGCCATCCACACTACTCATCAAGAGAGCTTTCTTTCTTTTTTTTTGGGAATAAGATGGTCAAAAACAACTTGCACAAGCACAGCAAGTCTATTTTTCCTTTTCCTTTCGTTTTTTGAAGAAAGCAAGGGGTCAAGCCCCAAAACTTTTATATCCTTTTCCTTTTGTTAACTATACTAGGATGGATTGCTCTATTTTCAATCGAAACGCATTTCTTAAAAATAATTAATTGCATATGTTTGCGGCCTTAATACTTAATAGTGCAAAACTTAAGCTAAGATTAACAAACTAATCAAGACTAAAATTTCTTGCATATTATCAGTGTTCAAGTACAACTCAGCCGCCCACAATGTGGTACCGGTGAATGCCGCTGGCTACAACAGCTGCAAGACACCAAAGGGAGCGAGAGTTCTCAAGACCGGTAACGATCGTGTCAAGCTGGCAAAAGGAAAGAACTATTTCATCTGCAACTTCCCAGGACACTGTGAAGCTGGCATGAAGATTGCTGTTACCGCAGCTTAATTAAATATATGTGGCGCACAACCTGTTTGTGAAATTTGAGCTACTGTTTTTGAAATTAAACTAGTAATTAAAATGGTAATCAGGAGAGGTTTAGTGATGGGAAGTAGATATTGTTATATGTTTGCTTAGATAAAAATAATGAGAGCTATGGTTGTAGTCTATTTGGGAGTAGTATTGAGTCCTTGGACGTGTATTCAGCGTGTTGTGCTCTAGATAAAGGCAATCTTCTTTTTTCTTAAAAAGTACTGCCAAACTTATAATGCGCATGTTGAATGTGGAATTGGTTTTTTCTTCTCTCTTTCGTTGGCTTCTCCATTAAATACAAATAAAAGTAAGTTGTCGGTCGTCCGATAAGGTGTGAAAAAAAAAAGCATGAAATCTTAGAATTTAAGAAATGCAAGAAGTTTTTTTTAAATAATTATCATCCTTTATAAGCAGTGACGCTGTTCTAACACGAAAGAAATTATCCTTTGCATTTCTTTCATTCAGCCAAGACCATTTCAGGCCTTCATCTATCTTAAAAAATACAGGCCTTCATCAGGTCTTAATAAGGTCTGGTCTTATAAAGCCTGGTTTGTCTCTGGTAAACCCCCTTGGCCCCTTTTATATCTTTTATTCCAGCTTTTTTCTTTGAGCCTCCTCCCATGATCCATTCTGCTTCAACTATCAGACTTGTAAATCAATCGAATTGGATCAAATAAATATAATAGAACCCATTACTAATTGATTAGAATTATTATACACTGTTTCAAACACAAATTTCTGTACTCAAAATAATTGCTATTGGACCATCCATAATTTTTATATCATGAATTTTCTAAAATACCAAAAAATAGTAAAAAAATTTTAAAAAAAATTTGGCTTTTTATAAGTTTCCAATTCGAGAACTTATTGAACGGTTTGGATCAATCATATGAAATTTGAAATGTGAAAACGATCGTATTAGACAGACCCATCCGTCCAATATATTGGACACTAGCATTTGATTTTTTTTCACAAAAATGCATATAATCTTGCAATGTTCTTATGATGCCCATTGATCTTTTCATGAACACAGTGTGATAAGCGGTAGAAATTTATAATTTACTAACGTGCGAAAAGACATTTATTTATTTATTTTTGAAATGTATAAATTCATAATTTTCGAATTAAAGATCTTCACTTAGATATATATTGTTCTTTTTGTCACTAGATCAGAAACTAAATTCTCTTATACGATGTCAATGTACTACAAGTACTTCACCCTAGTTTATAAAACAAATAACAATTTTCATTGTAAATGTGTCCAAGCAATTCCGGCTTCTTCTGGAATGAAATCAGAGTCTTGTTTGCAAACATATATGAACTATCCAACGATAAATAGGTCAGCTTCATACTCTCCATGATAATTAAGGTGCATTTGCAGTCGTCGGCGTTGCACTTTTTGGAATCATTAACCAAGTAATTTCAACGATCAAAACAATCATCGATCTCATAGCATCGATCCTTCAAGGCAGTGGCCCATTAGCGTTTCTTCGAGGAAATGATGGCGCTCTCCCCAACCGAGACGATCCAATAGGCAAAAAAGAAGCTGCCTCCTAAGGAAATCACCGGCCACCTCCACACAACTTCTTTCAGGGAAATGATACTGATGGCACCATCCCTCTTCTTGATGAATCACCTTGAGAATGCACATCAGCAAAGAAGTTTTCTAGCTCAACAGGGGGGTCTTCTCCTTAGCATAACTGCACTGCTAGGCCCACTTGTCGGTTGCTCCTGCTCTTTGTCTTTCATCAGTCTCTCTCTAATATCAACTCCATTCTCAGCATTTTTTCATCCATATTTTTATTTGCTAGCTCATATTCATCCTTCATCGCAATGACTAGCTGATCTCTTAGCCGGTTAGATATCTAGATTCACTTTCGCGAGCAACTTTTTCAAGATCAGATTGTAACTGATTGATCTGAGATCTCATCTCCTCCATGAATGCTGATCTTGCTCGAGTTGAAGTCACGAAGTTAAATATGTTGTTTGACTTCCTTCTTTCCAGATCCAATCAATCACACACGCCTCACTTCACAATTCGCTAATTGATACAACTCCCCAGTAGTATCGATGCTCTAATACCAGATTGTCACGAGCTCAGCTGAATTGAGCTCAATTGACAGCAATTTAGAAGAATTAGAGAAGAATTGAGATGAATTTGAGATGAGAAGTGAGAAGAGGCAGAAAGGAAATTAGAGAAAAGGGAAATTGGGACTGAAAATATCAATTTTATTCGCTAATTGTTATTGCATTCATCATCCCTTTTATAGGCTAAGAAATTACAACAATAATCAAAACAAAAAAGATCAATTAAAATTGTAACAATGGTGAAAAGTTTTTAATAGTTTTAACTAGCTAACAACTGAATCATTAAAAAATTAATTGGCCGTGGGCCAAAAGTGCTATCATATCACATTAATAGCTAATGGGTGCTCAGCCTAGTCCACATTTGATTAATTGAAGCTGCCCCGGTCAGTGCAACGTCTGTTCGATCAGCTCTCTTCAGAAACGTTACAGATTTGTTTAAAAATTTTAGGCCAAGACTGACTACTACTAGCATGGAAGAATTATGATATATTAATTTCTATTTTAATGGTGTAAGATTCGATCTATTTTGGTTTAGAAAAAGTTGAAGGAGAAAGAAAGACCGATTTTCGAGCAACATTCAACATTCTGAACAAGAAATCAATATCAAGAAATATATAAGCCATAATTTCATCAACAATTCCATCAACAATCATAAAGAAATAATACAAAGAACTAATACAAGATACAATCTTCCTCTCAAAATAAATTGTAACTACAATTTCTACATTTAACGGTGCTCTTCGCCTTCTTCTTCTTCTTCATCCCGGACTTGTCGCCGACGCCATCCTTGGTCGGAAAGCGTTCCTCGGCCTTGGGATTTCTTATTGACGAGGTTCTTCTCGCCCTTCTCCCCCGTTGGCTTCTTCTCTGCCTTTGGTGCCATTGTTACTTTAATTGAAGAACACTAAAGATTGTTTATTAGGGATGAGGAGAGGAAAGAAGGAGAGCATATGCTTCTTTTATAAAGGGAAAGGGTTTGGTTTTGGCTGGTGGGATAAGATGATGGGCGAGGATCGATGGCATGGCACTGTGGGTGTGGATCGATGATGTGGCGATTTATTGATTTCTGTAACGTTTTTTTTTTATAAAAAAGCGTTACAGATTTGAAAACCTTTTGTAACGTTTTCTTATATAAAAAGCATTACAGATTTGAAAATTTAAATCTTTAATGATTTTTATATAAAAACCATTACAGATTTGAATTTTCAAATCTGTAATGCTTTTTATATAAGAAAACGTTACATATTTCAAAACTTTTTGTAACGCTTTTTATATAAAAAATATTACAGAAGCTCTGACAGTTTTCTGATTGTTTTTACGAAAAATTTGTAATGCTTAATTTATGAAAAAACGTTACAGATTAAATCTATTTTTTTCTCCAAACGAGTTTCAATTAAAACGTTACAGAATGGATGTTACAAAAGGCTGTTTTGTGGCAGTGACTTATGATCTTGGTTTGAGTTAATTGGATTGCATGGGCCGTATGTGTGTATTTTTGCTTGATCTTGTCAGGCACACAAACCCTTCATTAATTCAAGATAGTCGTGAATCGATTCTTACCTCTGAAATCTCACTAATAAAACTAGAAATATAGATCATAAGCTAATGATAAGACCCAAGAGGGTGAGGCTACAATCGGTGATTATGACAAGGTGGCCAGTACTTTTGGAGATGCTGAGGATCTAATTGGTCGGTGAGAAATGACTCTGGGACTTTGATGTGTATTAAGGTTTTAAACATTTACTTTGTTTTTATTCTTTTCTTGTTTTGTTCTACCATGGTAGAAAGCAATGTTCTCAATATCCTACTGGCCGGTGGCCGAAATTTAGTATTTTTTTTTTCAAAATTTTCCGGTATTTTTTTCTCTTAATTTCAAATACTGTCGTTTCATTTAATGTTCCGATATCTGATATTACTACAATTTTCTTATCATCGGTAGGGTATTGAAAATATTGGTAGAAAGCTAAAAAAAACTTGCTATTTCTTGGTGCATTGTTTGTGTCTAACTTGTAATACTCCCCTCTTAGTAATTTCTCTAGGATTACCTTCTTAGAAGTAGCGTTCTAATTAAATGTGTGCCGTGTCAAACACATCATGTTCGGATCATGTGTCGTATCATGCTGTGCCGTGTCAAAATGTTTTATGTGTCGTTGATGAAGGAATAAAATCCTATGGTATCAAATAAATTTATATGTAGAACTTAACCTCACTGGTCGTTACGGTAAAGCTTTAGGGTCGAACCCAAAGGACGATTAGAATTGATTACCAGACTCGACTTCCTCACGAAAGCTAGACAAGAAAATTGTTTTGGAATTTTTTAGTTTAAAGAGACAATTATCTAAAGTGCAATAAAGTAAAGAGTTTTTAGATTTTTGTGGTATAAAATATGCAAACAAATGTCTTAGGGTTCAGGTTTCACTTTGGTTTGGACTCTAGAATACAAAACTCGTCACTTTCGTGTGTAGAATTGCATTTTTCAAGCTATCACCTCTCAGTTCGGTCCGAACCAGACCAGTTCGGTCTGAACAGAAGGTGATAGTGTGCGGTTTTGACTTTCTACAATACTTTATGCCTCGAGTCAGGGTTTGTTGGTTAAACCTATATTTACTAAACCTCAGCCTTCGCTTGTTGGACTAGAAACTGGTTTAATCACAACCTAACCTAATGAAATTAATTAGACCACAACTTTTGGTATAGGTGACTAATCTAAACTTGTTTGTTGAATTTCTTAGGGATATTTAGATTTCTTTTGAACTATCTATAAGCTACACTTTTGGTGTAAATTAATCTCTCCTTTCCGATCTACGATTTACCTCAAGTACTTAATTCAAACTAATCTTGTTTATCCTAACTTAAGCTTCACTAAATGCGGCCGTACATCTAGAAGTTGATTAGGAATCACAAGCAATTCAAACTAGCAATTAAAATAATTCTCAACAAATCAAATCAACAAAACATATCAAGTCAAATCACAACATCCAAACTTACGTTACTTCCGTACTCCTAAAACATAATAAGTCTAACCTAACATGCTAATAAAACAAACAACAAATGCAAATAAACAAGATACAAACTCCATCCGATCAAATATCAAGAGAAAGGAAGAAATAAACCAAGTATCGCCTCTAACTCGAGATACCGAACGTCCAGAGCCGTGGTTGGATTGGTTCTGCCGTCGTCGCGCCTAGAATTGCTCCAAAGTTGATACCATGGTCGTGCTCTAATGGGAGATGAGGATTCCCGCGCCTTTTGACGCGAGAATGGTGGTGGAACGATGCCAAAACGTGGTAGAAGGTGGAATTTCGTGTATGGTGGCTTCCCCCTTTCATCCATGGCAGTAGGAACTCTTATAGAAGGTCTAGGATGACTTGGGAAGGAGGCTAGGGCCAAAGATCACGAAATCGGTCCAAAATATGCACTTTCCTTCATTGAAAACTTGCCAAAACAGCTAAGTCGGCTCCTGTTCTGACCAAACTAGTCCCAATTCGGACCAAACTGGACCAATTCGAACCAAACTAGTCTCAGTTCGGACCGGACAGAGAGTAAATCCAGCATATAGTATTTCAGGCATAATTTCTTCATCCGGACTCCGATTGAGGTGATTCAAAGACCATTGGAAAGTTTAGGATGAGCTCTACAATTCCATTGATTCTATTTAGCTATATCCTTCTCCAAAGTCCTCCATTTTATGTAATTATTGTGTCCAACCCACCAAGTTATTACAAAACAGGCCAAATGCCATAGCAGTATCCAATCTTGCCAAATAAAGGACAAAATCACAGTAAATACCATTGATTTGGGTAATATTTGGGTGCCAAGTACGATCAAAATACCAATGAATATAAGTGATATCAGTCGTGTCTTGATGTGTCTAAATTTTAATAGACGGATCCGTCACGTTGAAAGACATGACACGCCTCGTGTCTAGTGTCTTGTGTCATGTTGTGCTGTGTCTTTCTTAGACGTATCGTGCCTGTCATGTTTGAATATTTTTAAATTTCATGAAACATTGTAATATATTTATGTTTATAAATGAATTGAATATTAAAATTATGAAATTATCCTTCAAAATAGAAAATACATGAATTTTTTAATTTTTCATGAAATTTCAGAGAGCTTTACACCACGAAAAACAAGCAACAAGACAGAAAACAGCCTTTCCAGGGCCAGCAAGCATGCACATCACTAATTAACTTAATTAATTACGAATTCTCACTTAATTAAGTGTGAAAAACCTTAAGCACGACCATAGCTCTGATACCACTGTTAGAAAATGCTCATATTTTAATTTTGGATTAATTACAACTAATTAATCACTATTAACAACAAGCAAATCAATAGATCTAGTGCTAAAGCAATCACACATCAAATCAATGAGAACAAGTAGGAGAAAGTTATACCTCTCATGAAATCGCATTCATGAGGCTCGAATCCTAAGCGTAGGAGTCGGTGGCGTGCTTGCACCGCCTCTCCACCACCTCGAACCACCTCACGCCCACCAAGGAGCCGACCACAAGCTTGAAGGAGTGCTAGTTCTTCTCAAGCTCCTAGCTAATCCTCTCTACCAACTTCTAATTTCTATTAACTATTTAATGGAGGAAGAAGAAAGGAGGAGCTCAACACATGAGCAATGAAGGGAGAAGGAAGAGCTATGGAGAAGAGAGAATTTTCTCTCTTCTCTTTTGGTGGCGCACAAGAAGGGAAGGGAAAAGGAGAGGGGTAGATGGAGGCTAGGGTTGGCTCTCTAAAGAGACCCCCTTTTATAGCCAACCAATCCTCATCCTAAGTTGTAACTATTTACAACTTTGCCACTTGCCCTAGCTGAAATTAATAGGCTATGAAGCCCAATTTCTCATGTGCTAAATGGGCCATTAATTCATTAATTAATGATCCATATAAATGCTCTTTCTTTTATCCTTTACAATGGGCCTTTAAATAAACAATTAATTTAGAAGCCCACATAGCTCAAATAAATTAAAGTGTTGAACATAATTAATTATTAACTTATTAATAATTAATTCTTGATTAGCTTATGCATTAATTTATTTCTAACATGATCTATTTGATATAATTAATTATAACGGTTCATAACGGTATATAATTAATTAATCAACTTATCATGTTTTGTATTCTCCAATACAAATAAACAATGCACGTGTGGTCAAAGTCCTATTTGTGCGACCCTATTGAGGATTCATGCTATGTTGGCCATGGAGAATAAATCATTATTTATTTCCAATAATCATAAGCGGTATCTAGCAACACGTTATGATTCCCAATTCGCATAAATAATGTACTGCTACAATATATCAATCCTGCATAAGAAATATTAGTATTTCTTTGTCTGATTCTTATGCCACATGATATCTTTGTATAATCCAAGATAGGAATGTGTCATTCTTGCAGATTATACATTTCTTGATCTAGAGTTGATTGTACATGTTGGCCAACCAATCCAACTCCATCAAGGGGCCCAAACAGATATCATCACTCATTAAGTATATTAATGAGGGACATACGGTTTTCTTGATGAACAACTTTTCCCCGCACAATTCAAGAGAACATAAATAAAGTCCTTATAGCAGCCTTTATCAGGAATCAACGTTAGACGATATTTATTGAACCTATCCTCATGTGGAAAAGGTGAACATCTCAAACTTAGAATCAAACTGATATGAAATAAACAATGACACATAACACAATCCATATGTTTATTTCACTGGGTCAAGTCCTGTACTATGTTCCAATAACATACACATATGCAATTAAGTTGGTAACTCCTTACCTATGATTTGTAGAACTTAATCATCACTTAACTTGCATACTAATCTTTTATGATAATTAATGTTCCTTGTTAATTATCAAGATTATGGACGATTTAGATTTATTATTGTCATTCTAATGAATAATCCACAGAGATCTACAATTCAGATCCTCAACCTGAATGATCTGTCAATAATAAACTCTAGGAACAAATAATCAAATATCATCATTAACATAAACTAAGAAAATAAGTCATTAAATATTGACTTCTAGGACATAACTCCAACAATCTCCCACTTGGCCTAGAGTCAATCAATAGTGACTTCTAGCAAGTGAAGAATTTAAAACAATGTCATATATCCATATATATACATGTCTCGATCCTCGAAATATGATACACTTAAAGCAAGTTACTCATACGTCCATCACGCATGGATGCATAACTGCATATCGTATACCGCTTAAGGTAGAGGTTAAGTTAGAGTGTTCGCTGTGTCCGCGAACCTATCCAATTTTGTTTGACCCTATATACATATATACTCCTATATATGTGTTCTTGATCATCATCATGTGATATCAAGTGACATCGTCATAGATCTTAGTTGGATCACCAATTAATTATTGGGTTCTTCAAGTTTAAGCTATGGTTCGAGATGCATAGAACCATATTAGCTTGACTGAGAACTTCACGATCCATACTACATTCTTTCATTGCTTTACAAGTTGCTATATATTTTGTTTTGGTGACGGAAACGGTTGTAATATCACATTTAGAACACCTTCTAAATTTACAACACCACATTTAAACAAAATATGTAGCTCAATTGTATTTATATCAATCTTTCGAAAACTAGCATCAATATAACAATTTATATGAGCTTTCTTTCATCTTACCAGATGAAAATTATATCATTCTTTCTCACAAGATACTCAAAGATATTCTCGATTATTGTCCAAATGTGTTTTTCTTTGTATCCAGTTGACAACTGCTTGTCATACTCCTTGGGTACAACACATAGGGGCATGTGCATAAGTATGGCGTCCGTTATGAAACTCGTAACAGAAGGATGCTCGAAATATATCGTGCACTCTTCTCGAATTGAGTTGCAACACACCGATTAAAACTCAAGTGTATGCCATACAACGTGGTTAGACATCCTTTCTAGGAGTCTATCTTTTCGTGTTACTAGAACACTTTGTCATTATATGCACATTTTCTCAAACCTGACATCCATCATAATCTATCTCCATAGATTTTGTTTCCTTGGATTTAGGTGATTTTTCCAAGTTCTCTATTGAGAAAACATTTTCCAATGAGATCTTGACAATATTCCTTTTCTTAAAGTTATTCCCAATTAATGTCTTGTATCTTGTACAATACATGTAACACAATCATGCTCCCACTGAATATCTTGTCTATATAAGATACTTTTGACGAAGTGCAACTCCTTGACTTCCTTGTCAAAATGTTTATTCCAGTTTCCACAGTACTTGCTTCAATCCATTAATGGATCATTGAAGTATATATACGTTTCTAACAATACAACAAAATCTTCGGTTTGTGTCAAATACACAACAACTTCCTTCATTCAATCGAAGAAGGCGGTTTTGATGTATTTTTCATATATCTATATATACGAAATATAATTATTGTTAGAATGATCTTTATTGACTTATACACAGCTACAAGCGAGAAGCCGTGCTTTGTACATGGTCAACTGGTTATCGACTTACACATAGCATCAATCATGAAATTGTGCTTTGTACATAGTCGACTTGCTATCCATATCTATCTTTCCTTTTAAAGATCTAAATGTTCTAGATGAATCGCTCCTTCTTGAACATCAATCAAGGTCTATACCTTGTTGTTATATATATGGATTGCACTTAAAGATCATACAAATTCAAACCATACTTGTGGAATCGGGTCTTTCCATCGCTTCTTTATTTATCAACGGATCCTCATATATCAAGTACGAGGATGTTGTGAAGCCTATGTACCTTTCAGTTTAGGCAATTCACTCTCGTTGATCTTTGTAGGATTGGTGCTTGAGGTCAGTAAATTACTTCTACAACATCTTGTAGAGTAAGTTCTTGATCCTAATATATTGCATGAGTTTCTCGAACATCATCCATTCGTGAGATGTTTGAGCACTCTTTAGAAGTGAGCGTGTTTATAAACTTCTTCCTTTCACAACTATTTGTGAATAAAGTTCCGCTCAACTCCCACTAAGCACCATGTATGGAGTGACAAGTTTTCTATAAATGTACTTCTTGTAGTGACGCATAAACTCCTTTAATGCTCACTTTACTCCCACTACTTCTTCTTGAGAATATCATTTTTCAAGATTACGTTATGATGAGCAACAACTACTTTGTTCTTATCATGTTCGTTGAAGTAGTACCTTTCGGTTAGTTCAAGATATCCTACATCATATTAAGCGTCTTATTTGGGTCCAAGCTTATCAATCAATCGAACTTTGAAATAAGCTTCTCAATACCAAATTTTGAGAAATAATATACCTAGAGATCGAATCTCGTAAGATATCTTTCTCAATAGATTTCGATGGAATTTTTATTCAGTGTAAACAATATTGTCCTCAAACACAAATCCCTTACATGAGTCGAACAAGTCAATTTGATTTATTACCGATCGAACTATATCAAACTATGTTCGATACTTTCATCCTTGGATACATTTTTCAATGTTCCTCATGGAGCGAGTAGTGAAACGTATTTCATACTCTTTAGGTAATATATCAAACTATATGACTTAACTATTTACCATGATCCATCTTAAGACTTTTGCTTTTATTGAATAGTTTTTCAACTTTACTCTTGAAATCCTTTTGATCTTGTCAAAAGATTCATACTTATACCATATCAAATAGATACGTTAATATCTACAATGATTGTTGGTCAAGTGGTAAAGTTTCAACAATCTTTCAATTGCACAAGTACCTGTAGGTCTATATACATCAATATGTATAAGTCTTAATAAGGTTACTTGTCCTTTAAACCTTCGTAATTCAAAGGCGCTTTTGTCATTTAACAAACACGATTCGCATGAATTTCAATTGATTTGCAATCAAATTGATTTACGAGCTCTACGTTACGTAGACTCTCATAATGCGATTCTTGTTTATATTCGACTAAGCGACTATTTTACATAAAAGTCAAATACTTTATGTGAAGTCTTACATATTTGTCATTCGAAATTTGTTTATCTATTTCAAGCAAATTCAATCAAGATGCGTGAAATCTTATACACAAATTCATAACAATAAGAGAACGAAATTTCTCTATTACAAAACATGATCATCCATCATCAAATATGAAATGGAGATAAGGTTTTATGAGATGTTTGGAATAAGGTATATAACCTCAAATTCCTAAATAAATTCTTTATTTGGTAAAGATAACTCTACGTGTTCAATGGTAGCGGCTTAGACGTATAAGTCATTTCCAAAACGGAGTTTACTTTACTTATCTCGAACTTTCTCTTATTCATCATTGCCTACACATTTCGTTAAATGCGAGCACATGAACTAGCACCTAATTACTAGTGTGAATTAGAGATAGTGAGATAATTTGAACGACAAATATCTTAAGGTTTAGAACATCATGGTATTTCGGACAACCTTTCAAATGCCTCCCATAAATGGCAAATGAAACATCTCATGTGACACACGGTCACTAGTGAGGATCTCAAAGTTTCAACTCATATCTTGGTAAAGTATTCCTTTAATACTTAACCAATTACTTTTAGCACTAACAAGTGTGCGAACAATATATCCTTTATCCATAGAAAGAGATTGTATGACAATATCAACAATCCTTGATATTGGAGATCTTAATATCTCTAGTTGTCAATTAGTTTCTCAAACCTTTCGGTTCGCAAGCTAATGAAATATTTATCTTCTTACAAGAAGAGTCTCTTGGTTAACTCACATTCCATTACTCGATCATAAATGATTGAGTCTATCTTTTACTTTCTCTAAGAACGTCTTCTTGAGTAAGTGGATAAGAGTATAGAAGTCTAGTCTAGTCCTTATGAATTCTCCAATTCAAAAGTCTATAACTTCTAAAAGGATATAAGCATTCGCTTTATTGAATAATTTTCGTCAAAACTAATCAATCATTGCGAAGCTATTTTCGGAAAGTTGAGGAACGTTTTTGGGATTAAACTTGCTCAAGTTTCTCATTTCCAAGAACATGTCTTAGGAATCGATATTTCTTCTCCAAGTAAATACCTTAAAAACGAGCTTGTCGTTTTCCAAAGATTGATCGCAACGAAATTAACATATTTAATATCTATAACAATTTCAATTTAAGGTCATTTAGTTTATGCAATGTTTTGTTTATGGAATGATAAATAAAACTCCCACTACATTTAATTAATGTCCCTAAATGTAATGGATTCCAAGATCCTCATTTTCGTTGAAATAGGGGCCAGCGTCGGCATGACACCTAAAACAACTAGATAAGGTAGGTTCTCCAACCAATCATATCTTGTCCATATGATTCTTGGTTTGTGAGATATCATAAGTATATCTACAAACTTCGTCCCAACGTCCAATCCGAGTGGGTCCGTTGTAAAGCAACTTCTCTCTATTTGCTCCTAGTAAATCCGATTTACACCCCGACTACAATGATGGACTACGATGTCCGCGTCGGCAGGAAAGCATCAATAGACAATCAATTATATTGAAGGGGATAGAGAGAAGGAGTACGATTTGGCTAAATCAAGTTAATTTGGGACATAAGCAATTACGTGACTTTGTTTGGTGGTCGTGTAAGCATACACCCATACCTACCTATGACAATTCACGGCATTCACAAACAATCACATAATAATAAGCATCTCAAACATTGCCGTGGGTTTGTATGGCTCCCGCTTGCATTAGTCTCCGTCGCATCTCCATGTAACGAAACTAATCTAATCAAACCCTCCCACTAATTACTAAGATCCTATCTAATAATTAAGGGAAATAAATACATGTGATAAAATCCTAATACCCGCCTAGGCCTTAGGGGCATGCAAGCCTCACAAGTTACATCAAGAATTAATCAATTATTAATTATCAAGGCACCTTAGGCCACATTACAAACAATCACATGCATTCACAACATTTTACAACACACAAGGCATTGACATCTTGAGCCATATCAAACCCACATCCTCCTACAAAACAAAGTTAGCACATATACAATATACATGATTCACTTGTTCTTAATTAATTTCATTAATTAGAATCTTTGTGCATACTTGTTGCTCAAGTTTTTCGAATGCAAAGAAGGCTTAACCTTAACAACTAATTGTTTAAGCCCTTTTAAATTAAATCCAACTATCAAAACAGAAAGGAGGGTATTTAAGGAGTCTTCTAATTAACATTTCAATAAATTGATTAATTAGAAACTATTTTAACTAATTAAAATACGAAATTCGGGATCCGAAAAAATTCAAAATAATTCGGTCTCCAAAAAATCTGAAATAAATCCAGAAAACTCCTTACAAAGATTGTGATTACCTGTAAAAATCTCAAGAAGAGATCAATTACCATCAGGGAGAACCAAAAAAGACAAATCCTCAGATTGTGCGCGAAGCACCGTTAGAGAAAATTCTGTTATGGGTCTCAACCTTTTGATCTGTATGATCATCCCCTTGATATTTTTCCAGCAAACAATTTACATAGAAAAATACTACATACAATAGGCTATCATTCCATGAAAAGAAAATCCACAAGTTATATTCAAGATCAACGAGATAACAAGCATTTAAGCAAGGTATCCTGTTCTGGAACAGACCGTCGACCAAAAAGGTTTCACTCGGTTGAGGTATCAAATCTCAATGAAAATCTATGAAATTAATTTTCACAGATTCCAGACTTAAAGGAGAACATTTCCATTTCAACACTTTTCCATAAAAGTTTCTCAATAAGTACAGTTTTTCAAAACAATCAGTTTGTTTGAAAAAACAGATCTGACAACTTCATCACTTTTCATCCTTGAACGCCCACATAATATCCGAAATATGCAACAAAATTTATATATCCAGAAAGAGCATCAAGTTTAGATTAATCCTATCTAAGAGATACAGGTACTTTGTATACAAACTTATTTGTTACCAACCACAACAACAGAACTGTACAGCAGAATAACAGATCTGCGCACCGTTACCGTTTAAATCACTAAAAATTCATTTTACATCGAATTTCAATGATTCCATTGGGAAAACAACCACAACTCAAAGGGCTACAACCTCAAAAAAGAAGGAAAAAATTTCAGAGAGCTTTACACCACGAAAAACAAGCAACAAAACAGAAAACAGCCTTTCCAGGGCCAGCAAGCATGCACATCACTAATTAACTTAATTAATTACGAATTCTCACTTAATTAAGTGTGAAAAACCTTAAGCACGACCATAGCTCTGATACCACTGTTAGAAAATGCTCATATTTTAATTTTAGATTAATTACAACTAATTAATCACCATTAACAACAAGCAAATCAATAGATCTAGTGCTAAAGCAATCACACATCAAATCAATGAGAACAAGTAGGAGAAAGTTATACCTCTCATGAAATCGCATTCACGAGGCTCGAATCCTAAGCGTAGGAGTCGGTGGCGTGCTTGCACCGCCTCTCCACCACCTCGAACCACCTCACGCCCACCAAGGAGCCGACCACAAGCTTGAAGGAGTGCTAGTTCTTCTCAAGCTCCTAGCTAATCCTCTCTACCAACTTCTAATTTCTATTAACTATTTAATGGAGGAAGAAGAAAGGAGGAGCTCAACACATGAGCAATGGAGGGAGAAGGAAGAGCTATGGAGAAGAGAGAATTTTCTCTCTTCTCTTTTGGTGGCGCACAAGAAGGGAAGGGAAGAGGAGAGGGGTAGATGGAGGCTAGGGTTGGCTCTCTAAAGAGACCCCCTTTTATAGCCAACCAATCCTCATCCTAAGTTGTAACTATTTACAACTTTGCCACTTGCCCTAGCTGAAATTAATAGGCTATGAAGCCCAATTTCTCATGTGCTAAATGGGCCATTAATTCATTAATTAATGATCCATATAAATGCTCTTTCTTTTATCCTTTACAATGGGCCTTTAAATAAACAATTAATTTAGAAGCCCACATAGCTCAAATAAATTAAAGTGTTGAACATAATTAACTATTAATAATTAATTCTTGATTAGCTTATGCATTAATTTATTTCTAACATGATCTATTTGATATAATTAATTATAACGGTTCATAACGGTATATAATTAATTAATCAACTTATCATGTTTTGTATTCTCCAATACAAATAAACAATGCACGTGTGGTCAAAGTCCTATTTGTGCGACCCTATTGAGGATTCATGCTATGTTGGCCATGGAGAATAAATCATTATTTATTTCCCATAATCATTAGCGTTATCTAGCAACACGTTATGATTCCCAATTCGCATAAATAATGTACTGCTACAATATGTCAATCCTGCATAAGAAATATTAGTATTTCTTTGTCTGATTCTTATGCCACATGATATCTTTGTATAATCCAAGATAGGAATGTGTCATTCTTGCAGATTATACATTTCTTGATCTAGAGTTGATTGTACATGTTGGCCAACCAATCCAACTCCATCAAGGGGCCCAAACAGATATCATCACTCATTAAGTATATTAATGAGGGACATACGGTTTTCTTGATGAACAATTTTTTCCCGCACAATTCAAGAGAACATAAATAAAGTCCTTATAGCAGCCTTTATCAGGAATCAACGTTAGACGATATTTATTGAACCTATCCTCATGTGGAAAAGGTGAACATCTCAAACTTAGAATCAAACTGATATGAAATAAACAATGACACATAACACAATCCATATGTTTATTTCACTGGGTCAAGTCCTGTACTATGTTCCAATAACATACACATATGCAATTAAGTTGGTAACTCCTTACCTATGATTTGTAGAACTTAATCATCACTTAACTTGCATACTAATCTTTTATGATAATTAATGTTCCTTGTTAATTATCAAGATTATGGACGATTTAGATTTATTATTGTCATTCTAATGAATGATCCACAGAGATCTACAATTCAGATCCTCAACCTGAATGATCTGTCAATAATAAACTCTAGGAACAAATAATCAAATATCATCATTAACATAAACTAAGAAAATAAGTCATTAAATATTGACTTCTAGGATATAACTCCAACAATTATACCTCTCACGAAATCGTATTCGTGAGGCTCGACCATGGCATGGGAGGTGGTGGCGAGCTCGTCTACTCCCTTGTTCTCCTTTCTCAGGTCCACAAAAGGATTAATCAACTTCGCAATGATTCGTGCTAGCGAAAAAGAAGCGAAATTGCCTAATCCAATGCTACCTTTCTTCAATCAAATCGGTATTTAATTAATGTAGCTAATGTTCAACTCATGAACCCCTACTAAAATGCAATAAAGGGAGCTCTAATGGCAGCAACAAATTTGCTCCAAAGAGAAAAAAAGTGGCTGCTAGGGAAGAGGAGAAAGAGAGAAGAAAAACTCGGTTTTGCTTCTTCCAAATGGTGGTCCTTATATAGCCATCCATACCTAACCCTTGGGGACCACTCCATATTAGAACGTGGTGGGCCTTAATATGGGCTTTCAAACCCATATTAATTGGTCTTTAACTCCCTTTAATACTCTCCTTTAATTGCACTTAAGTTGGGCTCATATCGGGTAATCAAAAGATAGCCCATTTAACTAATATAATTCCTATAATCATATTAATTATGTTGAACAAAATTAATTATCAACTATTTGATAATTATTATAGGATTAGATTTTGCATTAATTAGTTTCACATGATCCCTTTGATGTAATTAATTATAACGGTTCGTAACGGTATATAATTAATTAATCAACTTATCATATATTGCATTCTCCAATGTAAATAAACTAATATCAATGCACTGTTGATTAAGAGCCTTTTTATTAGTGTGACCCTCGAGGATTTATGTAATGTTTGCCATGGAAATTAAATCGTTATTTATTTCTAATAATCATAAGCGGTATCTAGCAACACGTTATGATTCTCAATTAACATAAATAATGTACTGCTACAATATCTCAATCCTGCATAAGAAATAAAAGTATTTCCTTGTCCGATTCTTATGTCACATGATATCATTGTATAATCCAAGATAGGAATGTGTCATTCTTGCAGATTATATATTTCTTGATCTAGAGTTGATCGTCTAGTTTGCATGCATACGATCCTACTCCATCAAGGGGCCCAAACAGATATCATCACTCATTAAGTGCATTAATGAGGGACATACGATTTTTTTGATGAACAACTTTTCCCCGCACATTTCAAGAGAGCATAAATAAAGTCCGTATAGCAGCCTTTATCAGGAATCAACGTTAGACGATATTTATAGAGCCTATCCTCATGTGGAAAAGTTGAACATCTCAAACATAGAATCAAACTCATATGAAATAAACAATGACACATAACACAATCCATATGTTTATTTCATTGGGTCAAGTCCTGTACTATGTTCCAAAAACATACACATATGCAATTAAGTTGGTAACTCCTTACCTATGATTTGTAGAACTTAATCATCACTTAACTTGCATACTAATCTTATCCGATAATTAATGTTCCTTGTTAATTATCATGATTATGGATATTTTAGATTTATTATTGTCATTCTAATGAATGATCCATAGAGATCTACAATTCAGATCATCAATCTGAATGATCTGTCAATAATAAATTCTAGAAACAAATGATTAAAATCATCATTAACATAAACTAAGAAAATAAGTCATTAAATATTGACTTCTAGGACATAACTCCAACAGGACATGCTGTGTTTTTTTTTAAGACACTACTTGAGAGTCTGTCTCTTTCAAATAAATAAATAAATAAAATAAACTACAAATATAGACTTAATTTGCAAGTATATACATATAGATAGGCTATTGTCCTATGGATAAGACTGAAGAGTTTTCCTATCCAGTTTCTAATTGTCGGATAGTGTTAAGATTCGTGCGCTGTGATAGATGTCTGGTGAGGATAGATTCGCTGAAGAGAGATTTGCTCCGTTCTCTTTGTAAAAAATTTCTGTCTATTTCTCCTCTGTTACTTTCCTCTCCGTAATCAAAATATTATATGATGTTCTCTTCTCTTGTTCGAATGTCTCTCTCCCTTTAATCTCTCCTTCGAAACCCTACCCGTACCTTAGATCGCCTCCTCTTCTCAGATCACCTCAATTCTTGCTATCTCTCCGCCTCCCTCCGCAAGTTGTGCTATGCTCTCTCTAGCCTAAGTGTTTGGTCACGACACCGCCGTCTCAGCATCGAAGGAATCAAGGGTGTATCTCCGACTCCCTAAACATAAAAGCTCGATCCAAGTAAACATTCTATGCCTCTAAGCCGTAATTTGATATTTTTTTTTTGTCTATTTAAAGAAAATATTTGTTCTCTAATTTATCCCTAATTTTGCTATTTTTGTTAATTTATTTATGAACCATTAGAGAATCCAATCTATTTTTTTGCTTATTCGTTAATTTGGGATTCTGGTGCATAGGTCTAATGCATCGGCTATGCACATATCTGGGCCTCAAACTTAGAACTGGGGTTCAAGGGACTGGTATCTACTGGTCCATCTATTGACAAATCTTTATTTAGTAATTAATAATTTGGTACCTTTCTTAAGTAATGTTTTAATTTGGGTACCTTGTTTAATTGTTTGGTCATGAATATAGAATTGAGCCGTTATGTTGGATCTTGAATAATAAGATCTCCTAAACAATACTTGGCTAGCGTGGCCATGACCTGCTAGATTTTAATTTGAGACACCAAAGCTCGCTTGCACGATTATGATAATTTAAGCTGAGTTTTTTTGGATAAGTTGTTCCTTCTAAATAATATAAATTTATTTTCAGGTGTTTGCGCTGCAATTAAAACTACAATGATGCTTGATATCACTTGCAAAGGTCAATTCCCAGCTGGCTTTGGTAGGCAACCTTGGCTTATTAAAATTGAAGAGAAGAAGCAAGCATGGAACAATAATATGTTATAAGCAGATAGAAACAATAATTTATACTCATTCATGCTGAAATAATATGTTATTCAATGCTTGCAATGGATATTCACTGTTTATTTCATATTATTTCAATGCTTGCAATGGATATTCACTGTTTATTTTAGTGGTGCTTGTAATGGATGCTTGCATTTCTTAATGGAACAATTTCTTAATGTTATTCAATGCTTGCATTTATCGATTTGAATAGTTTCCCTTCTCTGTAAACCGTTTCATTTGATGTACAGAAAATCATTCAATAAAAATCAGTTTATTTCTCCTTCTATCTTACTGTTACAGTCTTAAGCTTACCAGTACTTATGAATTGATCTCATAAAACATAAAAAGCATAAAAAAAGAATAATAATAATAATAAACAAAACTTGCAATGCAAATGAAAGAAGTTTGTTGCAAATGGTCAAAGCATAGTCATTTGGTATCAATTTTCACAAATGTTGATAACCTGGTATCAATTTGGTAGGCGTAGATTAGGCATAAAGAGAGAGTAAAACCAAATCGAAGTAAGCTAATAATTTTAATTTCACCATGCCAAATAGCGTGGCAGTTATAACTCTTGGAACAAAGATCATAGATTTTACAACAGAAATGTTTTCGAAGGGAAAAAAAAGAAACAATAGCTATAATTAGCCGAGTCAAGCAATCTTGCACATAAAAACGAAACATCAGAGAAAATCAATTTTGGGAGCAAACGGAGAGATGAGTTTGAGAGACGAATCTAGGGTTTCAGGTGGGGGGTTTCTTTCAGATGAGTCTAGGGTTTTAGTGGAAAAATTTAATTTCGGGAGCATATGGAGAACATGAGAAGTGAGATTATCTTCAAGTTTGAGAGAGATGGAGAGTCGCACACAAATTTTAGACAACTTCGCGTACAGACAGAGCAATTGTGAGAGGCGAAGCGCACAATATTTGGAGACGGAGACGACAAATAAAGGAGAGGAGTAGCTCTGTCAACGGAAACTGTTGAACCGTTATGTCGTGACGTGAAACGGTAACGGAACGGTTCGTGGCAGCGAAATTGTGAGCGTTACCTAAGTGGAACGGCAAACGGAATGGGCTGGTAAACCGTTAGCATAAGTGGAACGGTACGCGAAATGGGTGACGACGTTACCGTTATTGCATTTAATCATTATTGCAGAGGAGGTGTTTTCGAACCTTCTGGAACCACCGGAGATATCCAGTGTTGACCATCTCTTATATGTATAAGAGATTGGTTCGTACTGTAGCCGCCTCTCTCGTTCTTCTTTTCCGCAAACCCTAGATCTATGTCGCCTCTCTCTTTTCTGTCGCTCTCTCTGTGCCTCTATCTGTTCCCCCACGCTGTCCGCCATGGAGATGGCGATTACGATGGCGATGGCGACAACGATGGCGATTATTTGTGGCTTACCGAATTTGTCTCTATTTCTCTGTATTTCTCTCTCCGATCGATGTGACGTATATCATGATTAATGATTCATGACTCAATAGTCTGAAGATACGCCTCTATCTGTGTCTCTCACTCTCTCTCTCCCCTATCGTTTGATTTTTCCGATCTATAAATCTCCAATGTGCCTCTCTAATCAATTTTTTTTGTCTGTTGTGGCTAAAACCTAGCGATGTGGCTGATGGTTTGCCCCTAGGAGGTACGACGGGCGACGCTGGTTTCGAGAGCTCTAGTAGGCGTGATGTGTGCTAGGGTTTAGTAGGCGTGGCACCACCTGAGCTCTCTTGTAGACTGCTGAGTGCTGACATTACCTCATCATGCGTGGCAACACTGCAACAGTAGCAATGATGACTGTTGAGTTCTGGCGCATTTATAAGGAAGAGAAGAAGAAAAGAAAGAGAAAGGGAGGAAAAAGAGAGGCGAAAAAAAGAGGCAAGTTCTTCATACTGATTTTTTTCCTCATTGGATTATTAAGATGATTTTTTTAGTTGTTAAAATAGGATTTAGTTGTGTATTCTAATTTGTTCAGTTTTTGATTGATTAGGTTGTGAGTTGTGAGTTGTCAATAGTTCATTAGTTCTGTTTCTTACTTTGTTTGTTGCCATGGCTTCACCTGAAAGAGAAGATGAGGTCTCTGAGCCAGATTTGGAGTCTGATGATGAGTATGCTAATTTTCCTTTCATAAGAACTGATACTACACTTGAACTAAATTGACACTACACTTGAACTGAACTAACACTACACTTGAACTGAACTGATACTACACTTGAACTTGAACTGATTGATACTGCACTTGCACTTGCACTTGATAATTGATACTGATACTACACTTGAACTTGAACTGATTGATACTACACTTGCACTTGAACTGATTGATACTGATAGTTGATACTGATAATAGATACTGCACTTGCACAGTTGCACTTGCACTTGATAGTTGATACTGATACTACACTTGAACTTGAACTGAACTGATACTACACTTGAATTGATACTGCACTTGCACTTGATTGATACTGCACTTGCACTTGAATTGATACTGATATTACACTTGCACTTGAACTTTGCTGATGTGTTTGTTGTGTGCACTAGCATGGGTATTGGGATTCATGGGAGACATGGGAGGATATTCAAAGTATACAATTACAGGCTGATCCCGACTATTAGCCTGAGGTTGAGGCAGCACCTGGTGGTGAGGTTGCTAGTGGTGAGGCAGCTGGTGATGGTGAGCCACCTAAGAAGAAAACAAGGAAGACCAGCAGTGATGTTTGGAAACACTTTACAAGGGGCCCCATAGCCGCTGATGGTAGCTACTATGGCATCTGCAACTACTGCCAACAGAAATAATTATTTAGTTAATTCTTTTGATTTTTTTTTTTATGTTTAATTATTCTCAATTTACTAATTTTGGTCAATTGTCTTGTCTATGTCAGGTACTTGCAAGGTCAACAAAGAGGCACAAGCTCTATGAGAAACCACATAGATAAGAAGTGTAAGAAAATACCAAGGAACAAGCCAGAAGCTTTGCAGAAGTTATTGCAAGCAAAAGCAGGTATATGTTATAATTCAATATTTGAATTTAATTATATGTTATAATTCATATTTGATTTAATTATCTATTTTTTTTATTGCAGGTATGGAAACACTTGTGGCATGGACATTTGATCAGATGAAGTGTAGGAAATGTTTGGCAAAGATGGTGGTAGCCCATGAATACCCCTTCAATTGTGTGACCCATCATTACTTTAGGGAATTTGTAAGTGGGTTGCAACTAGCTTTCAAGATTCCATCAAGAAACACACTTAAGTGTGATTACATGAAACTTTATGAAGAGGAACATGTCAATTTATATGAAATGTTTGGTCAGATTAGTTGTAGGTTTAGCTTTACAAGTGATTTGTGGTCCAACAAGGGTAGGGATAGGGGATTTATGGCTATAACATGCCATTACATAGCTGAAGGTTGGGTTTTGAGAAAAAGAATTTTAACATTTGTTCCTTTGCAAAGTCCACACACTGATAGACACATAGCTAGTGCTATTTATGATAAGTTGTGCTTGTGGAATCTAGATAAGAGGGTGTTCTCTCTTGTTCTTGACAATGCATCTTCCAATGATGCATGCATATCTGAGCTTCTCCATGGAACATCCTTTAAGGATGACTTACAAGTTGAAGGTAAGATCTTCCACCAGAGATGTGGTTGCCACATCTTGAACCTCATTGTACAAGATGGACTCAACTGTCTGCACAAGGAGATTGATTGTATAAGGGATACAATGAAATGGATCAAACATTCTCAAGGAAGGATAGAGAAGTTCAAGTTGGCCTGCTCCCAGGTGAAATTGAACTTATATTTTATTATACTTGTATTTAATTGTATTATCTTTACTTATATTTATTTAAATTTACTCGCATTTATTTGTATGTAATTGTAGGCCAATATCCCATATAAGAAGCCACAGTTGGATGTTCCAACAAGATGGAACTCCACTTACTTGATGATGGAGCTGGCCATGGAACTCAAACCAGCATTTGGGAGGTATACTAATCTGGATAAAAAGTACACTAAAGTTCTAAATGATACTCAGTGGGCTATTCTGACAGAGCTAATAAAACACTTCAAGGTTTTCTATGAGGCCACACTCAAATTGAGTGGCAGTAAGTACCCAACTCTCAACCTTTTCTTCTCTGAATTTTGTGTGGTATATCTTGCTAATAAAAGAATGAGTGGAAATGAGTACCCATTCATTGTGAATATGGGTACTCAAATGCATGCCAAGTTTGACAAATACTGGAGCATGGGAAATTCTTTCTTGGCCATTGCATGTGTACTTGATCCTAGATGCAAGTTAGATGTGGTGCAGTACTATATGGAAGAGATGTGCCCTGATGGGTGTGATGATTTCAATTCAAACTTAAAGCAATGCATGTCTGAGTTGTTCAATGAGTATGTGGAAGCCAATGAAGAAGAACCAAGCATGTCCAAGAGGTTCTCTACTTGTTTTATGAATTTTTTTAATTTTTATAACTTATTTGTTATTAATTGTACTAATCCTTCTATTTGTTTATTAACAGGCAAAAAACTAATGTTGGTGCTACTTCCTCCACCAAGAGAACATTGTCAGATAGGAAGGCTGGACTTAAAGATTATCTGAAAGGAAAGAAGGGGGTTGCAACACCTAAGTCAGAATTAGAAGATTATCTAAGTAATTATATTGTTTATTTCTTTTTTTATGTACATTGTTAATTACTATTTAGGTAATTATTAATTAAAACATTTATTTATTGATATGTAGGCTCTGACAGAGATGATGCCAGCTTGGATGATGATTTTGATATCCTTGGTTGGTGGAAGATGAAGGCACCTAGATACCCAATATTGTCTAAACTTGTTAGGGATATCTTGGCTGTTCCAATATCAACTGTGGTCTCTGAATCTGCCTTCAGGACAAGTGGTAGAGTGATTAGCCAAGTGAGAAACTCCTTATCTGATGACACCATTGAAGCTCTACTTTGCTGTCAGGACTGGTTGAAGGCATCCATTACAGGTATACAACTTTTTTTTATTTTTTTTTTTAATTCTTAAGTTGTAGAGTGCTTATATTTCTAATTGCTTTCATCTATTTTGTAGAGAATTCCAATATCATTGGTGCTCCTCTTGGGACCATTGAGGAAGAAGATATCAATGTGGAAGGGCAGTGAATATTTTTTTTAATCCATGATTGAAGTGTAGTATCAAGTTCAAGTGTAGTATGAAGTTGTATGCCCCTAAATCCCTAATACATAATTGAAGCCTGGATTGCTGGTTCTTCCAGCAAGTCTTTGGCTCCTCAGATCTCATACATTGATCTTCAATGATGATGTATTCGATTTGTTTTTTTTTTTGTTTCATGAAATGCTGAGATTGGTATAACTATTGTTCTCCAAAATGACACGACACGATCGTGTTAGCACGACACGGTGTGTGTGTTGACACGACACAAATACAAAATTAGCACGACACGATCGTGCTATCGTGTCGTGTCGTGTTGGGATATTAGAAAGTTTAACACGATCCAACACGCACGATTTGACACGCAACACGACACGAACACGACACAAACACGAATTAACACGAGACATTAACACAAATTTAATTATTAACGTTAATTATTTAAACAAAATTAATAATTTAAATTCAATTTATAATACTATATCATATAATTTACTATCATTTGACTCATATTATTCTAATCTAACTATTATTTAGTAATTTTTTTCCTTTATTTTAAATTTTTAATATTTTTTATTTTAAAAATAATAAAATAATATGACACGATTTGACACGACTAACACAACGTGTCAACGCGACACTACACGATCGTGTTAGTCGTGTCGTGTCATAATGCGTGTCGTGTTGCCTATTCTCATCATTTAACATGACACGACACGACACGATTAAAATAGTAGTTCGTGCCAACACGACACGACACGAGACCCTAACACGATCGTGTTTGACACGACACGACACGACACGCACGATTGGAGAACCCTAGGTATAAGTAGAGACTGAGAAGGGAGTATTTGATCTGGGTTGAGTTGATGATAAATTTAGGCTTCAGTGGTGTATTAGGGAAATACATAATGAATACTATGCTTGAACTTGTTGTTCTAGGAAATTTTTGGATGTAATTCAATGGATATTTGTCAAGTAGTTGGGGCATCATATTTTGTAACTTGGGAACAGATTGTATTTTATGTTTGTATGGTTGTTAGTTTTATTGCATTTTGTAACTTGTTTTCCAAACATTTATTATGTGATTTTGTATGCATGTGTGTTTGTTAATTTTACTGCATTTAACTTGTGTTTTCAATAAGCTGGATTGTGGCTAACGGCTTATCGCCAAATTGTTTAGATCGTTAAGCTAAACGGAACGAATAACGCAAACAATTTCTCTTCCGTTAGCTTAACGAAGCGATAAACGATCATTAATTCATTTCGTTACTAAAACAATCACGCAAATGATTTTGACCAATTCCGTGATCGTTATCAACGTTAGGCAGCCCTAGAGAAGAGTAACGGAATAAAGCCCATACTCTCCTCAGCGCATCCATCTCAGCCATGTATCTATCTCTGTGCACGAATATTAACACTACTAGACAGTCAAAAATTGAATAGGAAAACCCTTTGGTCCTATCCAAATGACAATAGCCTATCTCTCTCTCTACATATATAGAGGAATGCTAACGCGCTATTGATGACACGTGCCATCGATTTTTCATTGAGTTATTTTTCAAGATCCAAAATTCAAATGGTCAATCCGAACCGTTCAAGTTGATCACCATATTGAAATATCCTTGGAGACTGTCACATCCTGAGCTTGATATGACAGTTTCCCGCCACGGAAGTACCAATTCTAGTACTCCCGTAAGGCTTAAGTCATAACTAACCTATAAAATACGCATATATATTTTTTTTCTTTTGATAATATAATCGAATATTATCAGCATGACGATAGTAAGAAATGTAAATGTAAATATAAGTAAAATAAACTACAGCACACCATATAAAAATATATACATAACACAGTAGAACATACAGTACAACATCTGTCTCATCAAAATGTGACAACTGTCCAAAGTCTGACTATCCAACCCATCGAACTAGAGTCTATACACAATACCAAGAATAGCCCATATCTACACCAAGACTATCCCAGTATAAGTCAAAAGATGACCCTAGCCCGATCAAATCAAACTACAAAAAGAAAACAACTACTCAACGGCCACCTCCTCCTCCTCCTCCGGCTCCTGCTCGGAGTCGGAACTAATAACTATAACAGGCGGCTCCTGAGGAGCAGGGGCCGGAGGTGGAGCAGGAGCAGGCACATGAGCACTGTGCTCAATATAAAAATAAACACCCATAGGAGAAAAAGAAATATGATGAGTAACATAAGCTTGGAGATGCGGGACGAAAACCCGCTGATGGAAATACGTGCCATCAAAAACCGCTATGGGAGGACCCCTGATCGGTCTGTGTGTCCCCTGGAACCCCCAACCGCCGAGGAACATGCAAACAAAAATCAAGTGAGAAAATAAAAATATTTCTCAGTGCGGGTTTTAGTTTCAGACGTGGATTTCTAGTCGAAATCTTTGTCTAGAATTAATACCCATAAATAAACAACATGAATATAAGAATATAATAATAAATAAAGTAATATAAATAAAAAGAATAAATATAATGCCATGCAAGCAATATATATCTCCATTTGCATACCGCACAACGTAGTAAATAAGGTACGATCAGAACCATCTGTAATAATCATGCATAGAAACAAGTCAGAAATAATCACAACAAACCATATCATATCACTTTAAATCATAATACACCCAAGTTTCCTAACCCAACCGGCTGGGCACGTGAGAAAACTTTTCCCTAACCCATGAGCACGTGAGGGACGAATCCCTAACTCTGGGTACGTGAGGGAATTCCATATTCAAAAAGCGCTACCGAACTGGCCGAAGCCGGTGGCCGACCGACTCCGGAGAGTGATTTGATTTTCATGTCTTTCCTTATTCAATACCATTTGCATAATTCGGATCTGATACCTTTAGGCAAAACTGGGTTGAGCTAGACGGATTTAGCTCTTCCGTTAATTTGATATTCAAACTTGTCTATTATAATCTAAGTCAATGAATACGGAGATATATTCAACATGAGTTGTAATATCTGTTCCTATAATCTACTATGATAAATTCATAAATGCATAACAACGGGGATCAGCATGCTTATGCATTAATTTAAAATTTATCAAACAAATTTCTATAGAATTTCACGTATCCGCACCTGTGTCTAGGTCGGTTGTCTCTTCAGTCCAATCCCCTGTAATTAATAAAAACCGTTATTAATTAACTAACGGTTACTTATTTAAAAAGGTGGTTCGGCTTAAACTACCAGACTGACTAAGTTTTCTATTTAAATAGTAATTGCTTGTGTTTTCAATAATTTAATTATTATTTATTATTATCTTATTTTATTTTATTTTTAATTTATTTTATTTGAATTAATTTTATTTTATTTTAATTTATTTTGATTTTACTTTAATTGATTTGTTTTCTTTATTATTTATTTTATTTATTTCTTTCCTTATATTCAAGTAATTATTTAGTTAAATAGTTTTATATTTATAATCTTAATATTTTTCTTTATTATTAGTTGATTATTAATAATTAATCAATTTATAATTTCTTTTAATGTTATTTTATTACATAATTATTAATGAAGTATAAATTTAAAAAAATCTAACATTAGAAAATTATTAACTAATGAATCTAAGAATATAGTTTATTTGATTAACTTAATTATAATTTAGATTTGTTAATTAAATTCCTAGTTATAATTAGATTTGTTTTAAATTTCTGTATTGGGCCAAATGAATAAGCCTCGGCCCACTCTTTTTTTTTTTTCTTTTTCTTTTCTTTTCTTTTTCTTTTAATCCAGCCAAAGCCCAAGTCCAGTGGCCCAATCTCAGGAATTTTTTTTTATTTCGATCCTTTTTATTTACAGATTAGTCCTTTTTATTTACGAATTAGACCTTTATTTTACAAATAGGTCCTTTTTATTTATTATTCAGTCCTTTTCTTTACGAACAGATCCTTTTTAGTCACGAATAGGTCCTTATAATTATCTTTTAGATCCTTTTTCTTTGCACTTAGGTCCTCCTGCCAGAAAATCTTCGCGAATCAGCCCCCTGTCACCCTGTCGCCTTTGCCAGCAACGTACCAGTGGTACGTTTATCGTACCTACTGCTGGTACCAGGTCCCCAATCGCCTCACTAGCACTCCTACAACTTCCTCCAACCACTGCTTAACCAATTAACTTCGATTTTCATCGATTTTGAATCAAATTCATTGAGACAGATCCGAAAACCTAAAATTCTCATTTCTAACACTTGAAATTCATCAAATCTCCTTCCAAAACATCATCTTAACCGGATTAAACTCAATATCAAACTCTGTGATTAGCATAGGGTCATTAATCCGTAATTAACTTTAATCCTAGTTTTTTGCTAATTATCAAATTAACTCAATTAACTCAAAACCAAGTCATAGGGATGGCAGTAGTACCTCAAAACCAAGTCATAGGGATGGCAGTAGTACCTCAATTAACTCAATTAACTCAAAACCAATTCCTCCTTCTCCTCTCTCTTTTTTTTTTTCTTTCTTTTTCTGGAATTTCTCAAACTCGGCCAAACTCACAAAAATAACCAGGAGGGAGTATTTATAGGCAAAATGAGAGAGAAAAGGAAAAAGAAAATCGACGACGATGATTAAAACAAAATTTCCAAATTTTTTTCACACTTACCCGATGTCTCCATCGTAGCATCTCACGGCTACGATGGAAGTCGATTTTTTCTCAACCGTGGCCAACGGTGATTGGATGGTTGCATTTGATCTGCTTCATTTTTCGTGCTAGGCGGTGCTATGACGAGCGGAGAGTCGGAGATAATCCGACGGAGCGGAGAAGAAAGAAGGAAGAAAGAAAGGAGAAGGGAGATGAAGCCAAATGGCTCGTCCGGATCCTTTGTGGCGGAAACTTTGTGGCCATCCGTGTGGCGATAAATTTTAATTGATTTAAATTCTAAATTTCCTTAATATTTAATCAAATTGACAATAGATTTCATGATTAATTAAGCTTTGATTTTACTAGAATATTTTATACTAATTATAGATTTTACACAAAGTCAAATATTTCGAATTCGAGTCGATTTTTATGTTACTTTTGATTTATTTGTATGTTATTTGTATATTATAAATATTGTATTTATTAAGAATTATGAATTTCTTATCAATTAATATTCCTAATATTTTTGTTAATTAATCCTAATCAAATTTAAATGGTTAAATTGCCCTACTATGTTACAGAGACCAAATTTTATATATTTTTTTTAATTTTTTTGCTATTTATTATGATATTTTCAAATTGGAGGGCTTGAAATACTCTAATTATAATATTTTTGAAAATATCATAATAAATAGCAAAAAAAATCGAAAAAATGTAAAATTTGGTTTCCAAGGGTATTTTGGTATGGTGATCAACTTGAACGGTTCGGATTGAGTGTCTGAGTTTTGGATCTTGAAAAATACCTCGATGGCACGGGATCCTCCGTGCCATCGATGGCGCATTAGCATTCCGGCCTCTCTCTCTCTATATATATATATATAGAGTTTAGCTACAGTGAGTCGCGACTCACGAATTTTAAAATGATTTAAAATGACCATCCAAACCGATCCAAACCGTCCAATATGATCTTCATATTGAAATCTCCTTGCAGACCAAATTTTATATTTTTTCAAAATTTTTAATTCGGATTTTAAAAACTGCTGTTTTTGAGCGGTACATAATTAATTAGATTAACAATTTTATAAAATTCCAAAAAAATACTAAAAAATTTTGAAAAAAATATAAAATTTGGTCTAAATGGAGATTTCAATAAGGAGATCATATTGGATGGTTTGGATCGGTCATTTTAAATCAGATCCAAGAGTATTGATCGCGACTCACTGTAGCTAAACTATATATATATATATATATATATATATATATATACAGAGGAATGCTAACGCGCCATCGAGTCGTTTTTCGAGATTCAAAACTCAAACACTCAATCTGAACCGTTCAAGTTGATCACTATACTGAAATACCCCTGGAAATGTGCGATCAATGTTTATTATGATATTTTCAAAAACATTATATATATATACTAAAGCTTGTAATTGGAATTTTCATTTTAAATGTGCGATCAATAGTTCGGAGATTTCAATACACTATATTATAGGAACCGTAAATAATACTACCTTTTCTTTTATTTTTATTATTTTTCATCATCATGATGTTCAAAGATCCAAAAATTTCGCAATGAACCATGATAATACTATATTTAGTTCCTTCTAGTATTAAAAAAAAATTATCAACATATCCGTTATTTAAAAAAAAAATCACCAAACAAAAAAAATCAAAGTTTTTTTTTTAATTTCTACAAAATGTTCTTTTCTTGAAAGATATGCAAGTTCTTTAAAACAATTTCAAATTGGAGGAAGATTTAAATAGTTCAATTTTTCGTGTCGCACGAATATGCTTTCATTTGTTAGAATATTTACTTATGATATATTTAATTTACTAATCGCTAAATTTGTTCTTTTTTCCCCACTTATTAAGTGATATTATTACGCACAGCATGTGTATAAATATATATAAAAAAAAAGAATGGATAAATCTTCTAATTTCCTTTCAACGTAATATTACGAATCTTTTTTTTTTTTTTTTGACGACAATTAACTACGACGTCAAAATGTCTGGTATGGTTGCTAATAATATCATTATTAATAATTAACATTCGGGCGTTGTAAAGTAGATTGTGGAGGAGTGGTTGGACCTTTTGTTTTGCTAGCTTCTCCCTAGAGATGTCATCAAGTCACTTTAAACAATCATGTATAAACCGTTTGCCTGCTCTGATCAGCATGGAATGTTCTGATTCTCATTAGTCTGATTTCTGTTCAAAGTTGCTTTCCTAGTAAAATGCAAACATCTGCAAACGCAAAATTTGATTCACCTTTGTTCAAGTGCATGCGGCATGCAAACTTGCTTTTAAAAACCAGCTACTTGTTTACTATATTAGAATTTTTTTTTTTTTTTTTTTTTTTTGCCCGGTGCTAAAACAAAACGAAACATGCCTTTTGTTTGTCGTTACTTGTTACTTTTTTTTTTTTTTTTTTTACTATTACTATTTATTCTGCTCCCAGTTTTATATTACATCAGGATGAGGTGTATCTGAACTAAGGAAAAGGTATCCAAAGATGAAAACAAACAACACTCTTTTCTAGAAATGATCCTCGTATGATTTAGTTTGGTCATTTGCTCTGTCATGCCGTTAGCTCTGTTTGGCATTCTTGTCTTACATCCTGTTTTTAGTAGAGGAACGTATCTTCCTAATGCCACCAAATTATACCCTCTAACTAATTGATTTATCATGAATCTTCTTTGTAATAGGATTTGCGATTTATTAACTAATATTCCATCATTTTATTTTAACTTTGTTTTTGACGGATTAAAAAATAGTGCTTGAGTTGCGGTATTTCTTAGAAAGTGTATGGAAACAATGCAAGAGGATTTTGATTCATAAAGTCATGAAAGAATACTATTCCTTACTATTAAGGAAGGTAATAATATTTTGTTGTTATGGAGAGTGTTCACAAACTCATAACTACTGTGTTCGTTAAAACTTGAATTCAAGATTTTTAAAAAGTCATTTCAATAACTGATCACGGGATATATACTAGTTGAGTTTTGACAACAAAGAATTTTATGTGATATAAGACGTATGAAAAATAGTGAAGTACGTAAATTGTATTTAAATTTTCAAAAGAATGAAAAAGGTACAACAAATATTCTGAAACCGAGATTATATAAACTTGTTTGGACGGTTCTGTGCAGTTATAATAAATATATTACAATATTCAATCTACATTACATTATTACAGAATCCCATATTGTAATTGAATATATTATCATCTGTTTATTACAAACCGAGTTACTATATATCATTACATATTTAATCAGATTAGCAATGTCTATCAGCAAATGAATACCGATTAAATTGCATTCAAATGATGGATGACAAAAAAACTTCTGAGATAGATTAAAGCAATTTGATTACAGAAAAAACTTAATTAAAGACCTTTGTGGAAATTTTCAAATAAATGAACATTATTTAAACGTATCTATGTATATTTGTCAATACAACTTTTTCTTTTCCCTTTTTTTTTTCGTTTTTCTTTTTCTTTTTGCATTGCATGTCTTTACCAATAATGTTTCCCTCCACTTTCGGTGGATCAATATATCTTCTCTATCATATAATGCATGGTCTTCACGCATGAAGGCCACGGAGATTTGTTACAACTCGCAACCATTCTCTTAATTGCTTAACACAAAACAACAATGTTTAGACATATATTATTCTGTTCTACACTCCTAATACATTAATTAAATCAAATTTCGACTCAATCATTTGTCATTTCCGATGGCTAGTGGTAATTAATGAACAACAAAATCATTGTAGTGCCAAGCTGTATTGTGAAAGCGGCCTATATAATCTTCCTTTGCTCAGAGCCAATTGCCTCAGAACGTACATACACCTACAATAACTCTCTCCTTTCCATAATGGGTCAGAGAAGAGGCAGTGCATCTGTTAAAAACTGGTCGCTGTGGTTAGCTTTGTTGTGCCTTCTTATTCAGAGCGAGACCAATTATGCAGTTGTCTTTACAGTTGGTGACGGTGTTGGCTGGTCATTTAGCGCTGACAAATGGTCAGATGGAAAGAACTTCCATTTGGGCGACGAACTTGGTGAGTTATTTCATGTTCATTTTTTTTAATCGGAAGTAGAACTCAGCAAGTTTCTTAGCTGGATAATGGAATGTGGCTTCTATATTCTGTCATGAATACAGTAAGTACTCGATACACTATTTTTTATGGAAATTTTCTTGGGGTTACAAGCTATGTATCCCCAATTAATTTGGTGACATTTATGTAGCTCGAGCTGCCATGCAAGCAAAATATGTAAGGCATACTAGTGAAATTGTACTAGAATTTGTTAATTGAACAATGTTAATGTGATTAATGCAGCACTTTTTAAATGAAAACATGCTTTGGATAAATTTTAATCAAACATATTGATCTCACTGCTTCTTACACGAAATCGAACTGCATGTATTCTCCAAGTTTGTTCCAGCCAATCTGTACTCTTCTGATAAATTGAGAAGAATTTTCCAATCCCATTTACCAGTTTATTTAATCTGCAACAATTTCTGCAGTTTTCAATTACAACCCAGCCATTCACAACGTGGTGTCAGTAGATGCTTTTGGGTACAGAAACTGTCAAGTTCCAGCTGGATCCAGGGTGTACAACTCTGGTAATGACCGTGTACCTCTCGGCAGAGGAACCAATTACTTCATTTGCAGTTTCGCTGGCCATTGCGAAGGGGGGATGAGGATTGCAATTATAGCAAACTAGTCAATGTTGAGGCATTTAAATGTAATAATCTGTTGTAAAGATTGGTCAATGGGAATTAATTTATGTTGTACTAAATAATAGTAGGTACGAGCGAAAAGACCTATATATTGATCCTCTGTTGTAATACTATAACTATATATTTGTGCTCATTTTATTTTTTTCGTATAATCCTGGTAGCTCCACCACCAAAATATATTTGTTATTTTCATTTTTGTTGGAAACAAATCACTTGATAATACTTAGGTCCTGATCAAAATAAACTTTTTTGGTAGGAAATGGATTTGAAATTCTCAAGATATTGAAATTCCCTGATCATAATCTAATAAAAATTTGGATTTCATTTCATTTGATCGGATTCTATGGGAAAATTCGACCCCATTGAAATTCTGGGAATTGGATCAAAATTTGGTCGGATTTCACGAGAGAAAATAAAAAAAAAATCTTAATACCTCTCCTCTCCTTCAAATAGATGATGGCAAAATAGTCTTTTTTTAGAATTCAAATCAATTCTTCTTATATTTGTTTTGATCATGGGTTTTCAATTGAAAATCATCCCTCATCAATTCTAATCCAATGAAATGAAATGAAATTCCATATCTACACCATTTTGGTTAGGGCCTTAATGATGACAGATTGTGATTCTCATTGTAATTTCTATTAGTGGATGTATAAGGCCATGATCAAAATTCTTTTTCTTTTTTAACTTGGGATTGCATTAGAAAATTTCTGATCAAAATGAAAGAATTTGGTGATATTTGGTTGAAATTTTTATGTTATTAGCTCCAACGAAATGAAGTCCCGTGTAAAAAAACATTTTGATCAAGGCCTAACAGAGACAACATGGAGCGCAAAATTCTGCCTGCCGCACGCTGATTGGACCAATCGATCGAATGGAAATATGTGAAACTGAATGGGGAAAAATCGGATAAAAGATATATTTGTAGAAGAAAACGGTAACATCCATCAATAAATTTTAAAATTACGGAATTGATTAATTTAAGTTGTCTTTTAAAATGTAATTCTGTTGCGGTTTCTGGTTTCCCATTGACGCAGTACCTTATTGCCTTTGGAGGCCTCACTGAACCCACTAACCTTTATCTCAGTGCCAAACACACTAACAGCTACGCCCAGTTGATCACTTTTTATTTATTGCATGTGTAAAATGCTAAATATTGTTCAATCCTTTTGTTATAATTTTACTTTAAAATGGATGACCCGCGGGAACTAATTATGCTCCTCTGGTGAGAAACTTTTCATCAGCCACCGAATGCATACTGTACCTTTTCCTAAATAAAACGAAACGGGTGAAGTCTTTACCTTTTAATTTTTAAATCTAGTAACACGCATGGATTTTTGACCAAGTTTTTGTAAACAAAAGGCGAGATATAAACCAAAAATATTGGATCGATAACGCTCTTGTATCGTGTATTGTGTTTTGCAATTGCATTACGACTTTAAAAGGACAATGATTAAATCAGAGAATAAATCATGTAATTTTTGAACAAAGAAAATTGACATATTTTAAATTTTCTTGGACTAAATTAATAAAGGATCGGCCTTCTACCCTCATGTCTCCTCCTACCTCTTACAATAACAAATTAAGCAGCATGATAGCTTGTGTTGTACTCACTAAGTAGCCGCTATCTAATATGTTTAAAAAAAAAAAAAAATAGCTTGTGTTGTACCCCAAGCATTTTAGAAATGGGTAATATCCTTTAACGACAAGATTGTCGCTTAACGGTTAATTTAAAGCTTAAAAAGATAAGTGGAGTTAAATTTTCATGCCGACTTTTTAATTAAAATATATATATATATTTTTTTTAATTTACAAGCTTAGTTCAAATAACGCATCTCTATACATAATAGTATCTATAATTATTCACAAATAGCTATTATAAAAGAACAACATCTTTATATTTAATTATAACAACCAATATTAATAACAATTATAGCATAACAATTTTCTGCAATCTTTGTTTTGAACTCAATCAGTTACTCATGTTTATTCTTATTTAGGGTTGTTTGCTCTTTTTCTTTCTTTATTTTTTTTTTATATCGATCAAACTTTTGGCTTCTGGTCAAGTGGGCATTCAAGTTGGTTCTCCTTAACAATATTCGCGCTTCGTGCGATGAAGGCGAGTCTGGCATGTAATTATTAGAACTTAGAAGTGATAGAATTATAAATGAAATTATTTGAATAAATACTAAACTACATTTCAATTTATCTAGATGTTTAAAAAATACCTTTCAATTTATCTATAGGATTTAGTTAAGTCACATTTTTTGTTTTTGAGTGTTCTTGCCTCAACTCAGATTAGATATGTAATTATTAATTTACTATTAATAATAATATTTTTTTAACAAGTTTAGTATGCAAAAAAAAGAAACAATAAAGGACACAAATTTAAATTTAAACAAAATTTATAGAATTGGATGTGTACTATTTTATTTTTATTTTTCCAAAATAGAGATTACATTTGATTTCATTTGCAATATACAATCAACACATTCCAGAAGTATGATTAATAATAATAATAATAATAATAATAAAAATAAAACAAATGACATGTGTTAAAAAAATGACCAATTTCAAAATCAATGTCGGGATTATCAAAATAGAGTTATAATGTAAGGAAAATTATAGATTTGTTAATAATATAATTATTTTTTTATTTTAATGTTTTAGTTTCGAAAAAATTATTTTTATGTTTTAATTTTATAACTTCAATTTTGGATTTAAAAAATGGCACCTTGAAAACAGAAAAAATAGAAAAAAAAAAGTATTTAAATTCTAATCCAAGTTAGCAGTAGTTTTGTTTCACATATAGTATTTACAATTCTTTTTTTTACCATAGCACCGAACTGCAAATTTTAAATTGATATTTTTTATTCCTATTAGAGAACGGTTGATTTCATATACAACATACTAATATGAAAAGTTAAAAACTTTTAATTACTACTAATTTACCTCATAGTTTCAAAATCTAACAATTAGAAAATTTAATCCATGCATGTACCGTATATATGGGGAAACTTTTTTTTCTAAGCTAATGTTACTTTGATTTAACTTTATGTATATTCCTATGTACAGTTTTTCGTGTTGCTAATACAAAAAATAGACATATGAGGGTGATTTACATGTAATAATATGAGTGTTCTTTACAAACAATCTGAAGAGAATCTACATGGACTGCCATTTTTTATAAATTTATTTCTTGTAAATGATCCCGTGTAGATTTTCGCGTTGCTTGTTTGAAGAGACTAATAACATGGGAGTTCGTCACAAAAAATCCGAAGAATATTCACATGGCTGTTTTTTTTAAAATTTTTTTGTATATGATTGCATGTAGATCTTCATGTTGCTTGTTGAAAGAGGCCATTATAAATTTATAATACATTTGTTAGACAAAAATATATGCAAATAGACCACATAAAATCCAAAAAAGGAAATGAGTTACTATAGAAAGGCCCCTCATATTGTATACTACTAGCTACATTTTCGCGTTTCGCGGGATTAATTTTTTATTTATATATTTTAAAAAATATATATATAATAGAAAATAATCACTGGAACTTTTATAATTTCTTAAGAACATTTATAAACTTTGATGAAAAATAATTTTAGAAGGTTTGTAAATAATTAAATAAAAGAACTAAAATCTTGAATGAGTTGGTTAAAAAATGTAAAATTTTATTTCTTATGAGATTTAATATATTTTGAGTGTGTTGATTAAATTAGATCTATCATTCAAAAACATATGATAAATAAACCCATGAAATGTACAAATGGATTTGTGCACAATCATGCACCATAGCATTACATACATAGTATATATAGCATTAAATAATAAGATCTATGTGATTTTACAATAGAATAACAAATAATAAATAAATTATAAAAATTGTTTGATTAGGAAAGATATGAAGGAGTCATATGATTTTACAATAAAATAACAAATAGCTTGAGTAGAATAGAGTTTTTTATAAAATAAAGTTTATTTAAAACAAATTTCACGATCTTCATACGGCATTCACAAAAAAAAAAATGAAAATAAGTGGCCAACCAAGTGAAAAGAAGGAAAATGAAGGGGAAAAAATCACATGGATGAAGTGGGACCCACCCAAGTAGTATTGAATGGGGCAAAAAATATAAAACCTTTAAATATAAAATTGAATGGATGATGACATTACCAAAACACCGTAGAAAACATACCTCAAATTGGAGTACTTTTTGATAGATCACTTATTTGTTCATAAAAAGAAAATATATCACTAATTTCAGTCATCCCCAATTATAGCTTGTAAGAATGTAAATAAGTAAAAAAAAAAAAAGGGAATTTGAACAGCTTTTTCGACGTTAATTATGTTTAATCATCCAATATATTGTTTTTCTTACACAAACTGAGCGTCGATCAAGGAGTCTAAACCCGTCAAACCGTTCAAACTTCATTTAAACTCTATTTTACAAAAATGGAATTATTTAGAGTCATTCCGGATTTACAATTCTCGTACTATCTCCTCTATAACACCTTCTGTAAGTATCCTAAGAAGGGAATCTCCCTCCCTTCCTCCTTCCGACCTCCGGCCTCCCTCCCTCCTCCCTCCTCCCTCCTCCCTCCTCCGACCTCCGCCTTCCTTCCTCCGACCTCCGACCTCCGACCTTCCTCTCCCTGACCTCCCTTCCTCCCTCCGAACTAAAGATGTTGTTATAACTTATAAGTGATCAACTAATAAGCATAAATGATCAGTTTGTCACAACAAACGATCATCTTATATGTGCATATATTAGATACGATAAGAGATCATCTTATAAATATAAATTATCATATTATTTTAATAAGAGATCATCTTATAAAGTTTTATCATATATAATAAGTGATTATCTTACAAGCATAAATGATCAATTAGGTGTAACAAAAGATCACCTTGTTAGTGCTCAACTTATAAGCATAAGTGCTCAATTAGTCATAAGAAAGAATCACCTTAATATAAGCATATAAGGGATCAGTTTGTCGCAAATCAGATGGGAGGTTACGGAAGTGAGACGGAAGAGGCGCGAAGTGCCAAAAACGAAAATGATGTTCCCATATCTCTTTCCATTTTTGGTTCGGACGATACAAAATGATAAAAATGGAGATTGCACCTCTAACACCCACCCGCAGCTATCAAACATCTGGGCATTAATTTTTGAATTCTTTGCAAAATGCATATATGATATATTACTTTTCTAATTATTTAATTACCAAAAAAAAATTTTCTCAGAAGAAACTAACACCAGTGCCTAACTTAAAATGGCTTTGATTTGGGCAAGATCGAACATGATGTTGAAAAATGCTATCTATGAGTATCACCATCTTACTTGCGTAATTGCAAATATTGACGTGACAATTGTAATTTCAATAACAAGAATCTCGAGAAATGACTAATTTAGTAACCTTGAGTGTCACATCATCTTTTCCCATTACTTTATAAATGCTAAGTATATCATCTAATTATTGTAAAGGATTGTTATCTTTACCATATCAGTGTGGACTGTGTTGGGCGTTGTTTTTTCTCACGGTCCGAATTTGTTATTCACGTTGATTCTTGTACCAAAGACCAAAATACCCTTTGTGATTTTACCGTAGCCTCGCTTCAAATGCTGGACTGAACGAGTTCTAATTTACTCACAGAAGGAACCTGGATTGAGGCCGCAAGAGGAAATTAAGCTTTCTAGTTATCACATGCCTAGTCAGTTTAGAGAGAGTTGTCTTCTATTCCACTTTCTCCCATTATTAGTACTCTATGAGTCGGTTTTAAAGAAAAGAAGAGACGTAGATTATGCATTTGCTGGAGAACGAATCGACCCTTCTTTGTTTTGTGCCACAAGAAGAAAATTTTGTTGGAAGTTACAAGGAATGGAGAAAGCTGACGAGGATTGAGGAATGAGGATTTGAGAAAGAAAATTGAAAAGAACTGGACTGACGGAAGCTAGGTAGGATGAGGGTATTTTAGTCTTTACTATAAAATTTAGCGTGAATGACAAATTCGGACCGTGAGAAAAACAACGCCCGACTGTGTTCCTTTCTGATTTTATATTAGATACAGAGCTAGATTTGCTAGTTCAGTGTAACTCATGGTTCGTTCTTGTTTGACTTAAATATGACCCAAATTTGGCTCATTGATATGTCGTTATTTAACTCAAATTATGTAATCATTTATCGAGCATAAGATGCTAATTTTTTGCATAGTTCTTGTAAAAGGTCAACACGATATTGATAATTAAATAAATTTTGAAAAAAATCATTATTATTAGTTATTTTTGTACTTCATATATTTAATAATCTATAAAGAAAAATATAAAAACTACTGACTAGCACTAGTGTAAATTTGGACTCATTACGAGTTTGGTAGATTTAGAAAGGACCTAGGCTCTAGTCCTTATTTTCTCAAATTAGAACTATAACACGTTTGCTCGAGCTCAATCTTCTTAAGCTAATTAAATGGCACTCTAAACAAATCAAGGGTCGATCATGTTGTTAGATCCAGTGTTTTGATTGTCGTACAGTTCCGGATCGAAATAGTAGCCGGTACGATGGTATTTCTGTAATAAGAGGGAATATACTCTAAAATACCGGATATTAGTTCACGACAATTTACCCTTTTCGGTATTTGGAAAGAAATACAATTTCACGAAAAACAAGACCACTATTTGACTTGTTAATTAATTTGTTTCCTTCGAATAATATTAGGTACTAAACCGTATTAGTTCCATCGAATGAAATGTATGACCCTACTAGCTAATGGCAGCTTAATTTGTCTCTGCCCATGTCCCACGTTTCCACTAGCTCAATTTAAAACACAAGAATTCTTCAAGCAACTAACCAACAAGATGATACTCTGTTTCAAATGGGGTCACAACAGTGTAACGGGTCACTGAATATAAGCCGTAAAGGCCCATAATTTATTGACTTGCTAGACAACGAAGACGTATCGATATGCGTCCAATGAATCTGCATTTCAGCTCCTAATGCACCAAAATATTACCATTGTGGGTAGTTAGCCGACCTCTTTTCACTTTTCAGACCTAAATTTTCAAACAATTCTTTTACTAATCGAAGAAAGTCTCAGGACCTAGAACCCCTGCGATTCATCTGTAGTTTCTATAACTGCTACATTTTTTAACCTTAGTTATAAATATTACATGCACATAAAAATAAAAAAATACATTGAGATACTATATTAAATCATCGGTCATCCAAGATTTTTCCATAATTAAGTGCCACCATTTAAAAATATTTTTTTTACGCAGAGATCAATCTTGCATTTGATTAATTGAATATATGATTAATGGAAAGAAGAAAGCAAAGGATTGTAGAAAAGTAATCAAATAGAGCATCTGCACTCCACCAGTTTTCAGGCCACACTCGTGACTCCGTTTGGTCGTCTTTTATGGGCCCCAATAATACGGGCAAATTGTGCTATAAATAGGTCTTCACACTTTCAACACTCACAACTCACAAAGTCACAAGTCACAACAAACACAATCTGTTGTTCAACAGTTCACGTAACCTTGGGAACAATATATTCTTCGAGAAACTAATTAACACACAATGGCCATGGGAAGGGGTAGTGCTAACAAGGTGACAATAGCCTTTGGATTGGTTTTCCTGTGCTTTATTTTAGGCAGTGAGGTGGTCGATGCGGCCAGTTACACAGTCGGAGACAGTGGAGGTTGGAGTTTTAATTCAGGCAATTGGCCTAAAGGCAAGCGTTTCAATGCCGGTGATGTGCTAGGTGAGATTAGTTACATATTCTCTTCATTTATAATAAAACTTCGATTGTTCTTGATGGACATTAAGAAACACTCAGTTAGTCATAATCAGTCTTGTTTGTTGTGATGGATTCTTCTAATTAGCTTGAGCTTCAAACATATATTAGTATATATATATCAAGGTAAAGACAGACCACGGAACCAATCAATTAATTATCATATGGATCCCCCAATGTCATTATGTTAATTTTTCTAGCTTATTATAAAACATCGACCAATTATTAAGCATGCACACGAAACAAAACGAATGACAAAGAACATATATGCGAGAACACTCATTCTTAAACTAAGAAAAGAAGTACAAAGATGATCCATTACTAATAGAAAATTCTTCAAGTGTGTCCATCTATTAAATTAACTTTTTGAAAATACCTAATATTTCATTACTTATTATTAACAAATGATACTTGGTTGGTTGACTTACAATTTAGTTAACCTTTTCTCTGTTTTCTACGTACTAGTTTTCAACTACAACCCATCAATCCACAACGTGGTTGCAGTTAATCGTGCTGGGTACAATAGCTGCAAGACACCGGGAGGGTCCAAGGTTTTCAAGTCCGGCAACGACCGCATCACACTAACCAGAGGAACAAACTACTTCATCTGCAACTTTGCAGGCCACTGCGAGTCCGGAATGAAGATTGCAGTCAATGCCGCATGATTCTTATTAGAGATGTGTGTGTACTGTTTCGTTGTATGAGTTAATTGATGTTTTCTTCTCTAGTTTTCTGGTGTTATTTAGTATTACTGTCTGTGGTACAATGATACGTTTTGACCAGAATGGGCAGTATATATATAAGAATGCCCTGGTTTCTGTGTGCGCTTCTTGTAATAATAAACTCGTTGGCAGTATTATAACTTTTATTGTATTTTGCTGGCTCCGCTATTTTTCTAATTCAGTACTTATTCAATTTTGAACGGATTAGTTTTTAAACAAATTTAGTGTCTATTATATGTTTCTTTTGTTCTGTTTTGGGGGGGGGGGGGGGGGGGGGGGGGGGGGGGTGTTGGAGGATTGGCGCTCCTCTTCCTTCCACCCACGCACAAAACAAACAAAATATTCACAGAACTTAAAACACTTTAATTTATTATATTTCGTTGACACATATTAATGTTTTCAATTTCATATTGTTTTGTCATTTATTTTTAGGAAGAGCAATTTAGGATGGGAGATGCCCTAACATATATGTATATAATTATTAATTAATACTTTAAAACATTTAATTAAGCGACAACCTTTTTGTTCTGTCACTGACAAACGCAGTTTAAAAAGGAAAAAGAAAATGTAATAAAAGATATTCAAACTAGTCTGTGCTTGTCTGCCTATATTAGTTAATTCATTCATGGCCCAAAGGCACCCTTAAATTATCTTTGATGGGTATTAGGTACCTTTAAACAGAAGCCTATTAGCACCCGTGACATCTTCCACTTCCAGAATAATTAACTAAGTTTGATCACTTTTATTGTTAGTTGTTAAATATATGTTCGTAGGATCTCCAATGCAATCCTTTACATTGGAAGCTACTGCCAATTTTTTTTGTTTTCTACATTTTATTTTTTCAAAAAAGAGATATTCCAAAAAAAAAAAACATCTTAACCATTTGGTGCTTTCAATTGCATAAAAAAAAATGTCTGAATTTAAGTGTAGTTTAGGAAGAATAAAAGAATGTTAATTATCTACCGAAATTAATAAACTGAATTATATTGAAAAAAAAAATGTGTAATGAGAGTTTCAAACAAACTTAGGACAAGTCGCTGAACGGATTTTACTTTTTAGTTTAAGTAACGAAAGTTAACTTAGGATTCTCTAGGGGTGAAATACCCATCTATTTTGTATATACCGAATTACAGAAACAAAACCCCGCTAAATTCCACGACAAACTTAAGCGTATCGAAGCAGCAACCAACTATAGTCTATACAGCGCCAATTGAAAAATCCCTCAACCAATCAGATCACTGAAAAGTGAAAACACGTCCTATGTAAATTCTCTGTTGACCTGGTTAATCACTAGCGAAAAGAAACCTCAAAACTGATGATATATCTAGATACTTCTTGTAAACCAAGCACGACCCACTTGTCAGTGAAACACTTTACATACCAGTAAACTATATAATCGATCATAAACACCGAGTCAATTCCCAATTTCAACTCTTCTTCTCTCTCGATGCCACGGCGAAGTACCTTCCCTTACCTCCCTCTCCTCCTCCTCTCCTTCCTTCCCCTCCTTCATTCCACAGTCGCCATGCGTCCCTTCGTGCTCGTAATCTCTAACGAGGATCTAATCAAAGACTACTCCTCCGATTTCCTCCCATCCGAGTCGGAATGGGACGATTTCTACCCTCCTTCCGCCTCCTTTGCCGACCCATGGCTGTCTATTCTAGACCCAAGTTCGTCTGATTTAAGTACCTCAGATGAGTTTAGCTCTTCTCTTTGTGATCTGATCGCCTCCTTCTCTTGTGGTGATCCTGCAGCTGCCTCGGCCGCTGCAGCTCAGATTGCAGCGGAAGCTGCGGCTGGTGCACCGTCTGCGCAATCGGTTATAGGATTTTTGTATGGCGCTGGGGTGTTGAGGAAACCTGACAAGGCTAGGCATTTTATGTACCATAGCTTTGCAGCTGATGGAGGTGATCTGCACTCCAAGATGGCGCTGGCCTATTCCTACTTTAGAAAAGAAGTAAGTTAACTTTGTTAGCTGAGGGGATAAAAGAGAGAGCATTGCGTTAAATTTTTCCTTGGGGTAATTCTAGTAAATTTTGCTCTTGAATTGGAAATCACTGTATTAGTCATTGGTTGCCATCATTGGGTAGGAATGCTAGCATTATTTGGTGCACTGCATCTATACTGATCAGAAGTCATGAAAAAGTTAAGAGTGTAGTTTGATTACTGGCATACTATGAGTGCATCCTTGTGTTTGGATGAGTACTCCTTGAGTCCTTGGAATGTTATGTAGGATGATCCTACAAAGTTATGCATTATGCTATTGGTATTAATTTTTTTTAGTTTTACTGATCTATATGGCTATTTGAGTTAGGCAGTGGCTGCAGTGTCCATATTTTTCCTTTTTGGTTGTTGTTGATTCATGGAATATTGTTATGTATGAAGAGAACACAATTGCAGGGTGTATCAATTGAATAGGGTACTGGTATCATAGGGGTATTGTACTATTATAGTATTAATAGTCAATTTAATAGTCTAATTGACTTCTGCACCCATCATAGCTGGAATAACCAGAGAATGAGGATAAAATGAGATGCCTATACTAAGCTGACTTGGTTTTGTAATGGCCCTTCGGATCTTTCCTTTTGTGGCACAAAGTGTCTGTAAAGAGTGCAAAGAAAGCACACAACAATTGTGGCAACTCATTCTGGGCTTGAGGATTGTAATGTTTACATGTGATTGCAACATATTCTATGTTTTACTGCAGATGTATGAGAAGGCGGTCTTGTTGTATGAAGAGCTGGCAGAGGCTGCTCTGACAGAATTTCTGATGTCTAAGGAGCCTCCTATGATGGAGGCAGTAAGATTGTACAATGGATTCGAGGAGAACCAGGAGGCCCTGCGCAAGTCACGTTGGGACGATGAGGGCTTTCAGATAACAGAGTATCAGGCGCAATGTGGTAATGCTCCTGCTATGTACAAGCTTGGCCTTCTCTACTACTATGGCCTTCGTGGTCTCAGGTCTCTCCACTAATTACACTCTTAGTATTTTTGTTGATTATAGAAAACATTCATGAGCATTACATCATGTTTGCTCGATCACTCTGTAGTTTGATACAGAACCTCCTGTTCTGGCTCCAAGTTAACAAACCAGCCTAAAGCATCTGATGGTATAGAATAGCAAATCAATTGTTGTTACTGGTATGATGTTTACTGAACAAACTTTATGATATAAACAATAGGCAGGATCATGCAAAGGCAAGGTACTGGTTTTCAAAGGCGGCGGACAAGGGAGACATGCGGGCCATGGAGCTGTTGGGGGAGATTTATGCCCGTGGGGCTGGGGTTGAGAGGAACTACACCAAATCCTTTGAGTGGCTCTCTCTTGCAGCAAAGAAGCAGTATTACTCTGCATATAATGGACTTGGCTACCTTTATGTCAAAGGATACGGTGTAGAGGAGAAGAACTTGAGTAAGGTCTGTAATTTGTTAATTACAATGCAGGATTATGTAGTATGTACTTTTTCCGTAAGATTATGGGTGCAGATATTAGTACTTGTGCATTTTATTGTTCAAATTAACTTGTTAAACAACGTGATAAGTTTCTTGAACATTAGCAGAATTTTTGAAGTTGGCTTTGTGTGTGAATTGTACCTCCTCCCGTAATATGTACTCAGTTTTGCATTTTATTCTGTATTCAGGCAAAGGAATACTTCCATAAAGCAGCCAAGCACAAAGAGCCCGGGGGACACTATAACCTAGGGCTGTTGTATCTTAAGGGCCTTGGTGTGAAGAGAAATGTGATCACGGCATGCAACCTGTTTCTAGCAGCAGCCAATGCAGGCCAACCCAAGGCTCTCTACCAAATCGCTAAGTTGTTTCAAAAGGGAGTTGCCCTCAAGAAAAACCTTCAAATGGTATCTTCGGCCCACCTTTTTTTATCCAGTTAGCATTGTGTTTCAAAGAACCAAAATTATGGATGATGATGGACCTATGTTGAAATAGTAATTGCACAAGTACTCTGTCAAAATACTATCCTAGTTGTTTTGTATAGACGAATCCTATTCTTATGTAGATGGATGTTTAAGAATACTTACCACTTCTTATAAGATGGAGGTTGAAGCGAAATTTTGAGCACATAATATGTGGGTTAAAATGAATATATATAGCAAAAGTTTTTTGAATATTAATAGAGAATAACAGAAATGAACCCATAAAGTTTTTAACAAAATAGGATTATTGACCTCCATTTGAATCACATAAATCCCTCTATAATCTATATAAAATATAATGTTGGGAGCTTTTTCTACAGTAACTTTGGTGATGTCATGTTGACATCACCACTCTTGGGTAATCATCTCCATTTCACACCTTAATGGACCCTCTGTTTCTAAATTCCAGACAAATATATTTTTACTTTTAAATTGTTAAGATGCTTTTAAAAATTCATTTGGCTATGAAAAATTATGTGAATGCTCACAAAAATATATATGATTTAGTGATATAAAATTTTTTAATTATAGACGTATAATTTTTTTTAAATATTTTCTAAATCTCATGAAATTTAATTTCTATATAAAATATAATGTTGGGAGCTTTTTGTACAGTAACTTTGGTGATGTCATGTTGACATCACCACTCTTGGGTAATCATCTCCATTTCACACCTTAATGGACCCTCTGTTTCTAAATTTCAGACAAATTTATTTTTACTTTTAAATTGTTAAGATGCTTTTAAAAATTCATTTGGCTATGAAAAATTATGTGCATGCTCACAAAAATATATATGATTTAGTGATATAAAATTTTTTAATTATAGACGTATAATTTTTTTAAAATATTTTCTGAATCTCATGAAATTTAATTTGCAGGTGAGTTTTGTTTTTTAATTGTTTTAAGACCTTGGAAAATTATTTAGTTATGACAATTTATGTGCATGATTAAAGATATATGAAAAATTTAATGATATAAAATTTCATCATTATAGACTTATCAATTTTATTTGTGCATAAAATTTTATATAGATGCTCCCAAAATTATAATATATCTGATCATACCATGAAATTTTTTAATCTAACAAAAAAATTTTGTGAAATATGGAATATGTGGTACTTTTAAAATTATTTGAGGGTATTTATTTATTCAATTGGCCATAAAAATTTTATACCTTTCATTAAAAAAATATGAAACGTCCAATAATAAAAAATTTAATAATTATAGATTTATAAAGTATTCTTTTCAAATTTCTAAATCTAATGGCTTAATTCTATTATTTAAGAAATATAATTTTAATTTTTTTTGTTTCCAAACCTTTCCAGAATTTCTGGATGTAAAATTTATATACATAATAAAAAAATTATAATATATATATAATAATACAAACTTTTTAAATTTTATACTTTCATAATATTTTAGATAATTATTTACTTCTGCAAATTTTTATAATAGTATTTTAAATATTGGGTTGCTGGCAGAGCTTCCTAGATTTTTTTTTATTACATTTTATTTGTATGCTTACAAAATTATACATAATCTAATGATATTGAATTTTTTTCCAATTTTTACAATAATTTTCATGGTTTTCAGATTTTATGAATTCCGCAAAATTACATTATAACTTTGAAATTATTTGACGGTTTTTCAAATTACTTTTTCATCAAATGTTATATGAATGGTAAAACATTATGAGAAATCAATTGATGCCAAGTATTTTAGATTATTTATAAGATTGTATTCAATTTTATTGGTATTAAATTATAAATTATCTGCAATTGAAAATAATTAAAAATTTATCAAATTTGTAAAACTTAGAAAAATCTTAATACAATTGGTTTTGCTCAAAATGCACACAGTTGGTTTTGTTCTCATAATTCTAACACTTTTTAATTAAAAAAATTTAATATTGACATGCCAACCTTAATACAGCCATTCACTTTCCATATATTAAAAATGACAGAGGTAATTAAGGTCCCTTGAAAATAATCCAAAACCAAGAAAATAGTAATAACATAAATGACAAATGTAGTAAAAACTAAACACATACCAAACTATTCAATTAATTATAACAAGAGATCAATTGTAAGATGGTTTATTATTTATTCAAATAACTACAATCATAATTTTAACAATTATTATAATTACACGTCAAGCTTAAGACATCCCTCATCGCGCGAAGCGCGAATATAAAGCTAGTATTATACCAAATTTAGACTGAATTTTCGATCTATCATCTATAATGTAATATATTTCTTCATACATTAGTCTTGATATGTGTGCTCAATTGTGATCTTTTAGGCTACATTATTATTCAAGACAATAGCGGACCGGGGGCCATGGAGCTCTCTCTCAAGATGGGCCCTAGAAGCCTACCTAAAAGGTGATACTGGAAAAGCACTATTTTTGTACTCTCGCATGGCAGAGCTTGGTTATGAGGTAGCTCAGAGCAATGCTGCGTGGATACTTGACAGGTAAAACATATCTGAAAAGCAAAATTATCTGTCTGTCATAGTGCCGAAATTAGAACACACTTTTAATTCCTAATTCTGTCGGTCAATATATGAAAGTTTGCCACGTTTTAATTCTTTCATGTGTAATAGCTTTATTGTACCCTGGACACCTGTCATATCATAATCTGTTGGCCCTTCTAATTGTCATCTTCAATGATATATTTGGGGTCTTGGTTGCACGTCTATTGGCGAACAATACCTGAATTGGAGTGGTTGCATTGCATCTTGATAACTTGTTATTCAATCTATGCAATAATACATTTGTGATGATTATAGGTATGGTGAACATAGCATGTGCATGGGGGAGGCTGGGGGGTTTTGCTCTGACACAGAACGCCACCTCCGTGCACACTCCCTCTGGTGGCAGGCCTCTGAGCAAGGCAATGAGCATGCAGCATTGCTTATTGGAAATGCATATTATTATGGCAGGGTAATCTTTTATCTGCTTTTTTAGTTAAAAAACCTAATGTCCATCCCATGAGAGGCTTTCCAGAAGATGGTCTCACTTGCTGGCATCTTAATGTCAAAATCGGAAAGAAGAAGCACTTTCAGTAATAATATATATATTTGCTTCAGAAAGACGAAGCATTTTCAGTAACATATTCGGGTGATTTATATGATCTTAGATTGTACCATAGCTAAATCTCTCCTACAGTCTCATTCTTTTTTTGTATTCTTATATCAACAGGGTATAGAGAGAGGAGCGTGCGGCAGGAGGTTATTTCCAAGCACAGTCCCAATCAAATGCTCAGGCTACGTTCAATCTGGGTTATATGTAAATGAAATTGTAGGTACTAAAGTTGGTGGTGTGTATTAACGATTTATATCAGTATAAACGCCCAAAAGATATAATGATTTTCAAATAATATTGATGTAAATAAAATTTCATTATATACTATTATATAATACAACTTCATATAAAAATATTATGTTTCAATTCAGTACATAACATGAGACTTGAATTTCAATATATCAGCACTTAGTATTGATTTCAATATGTCAATGTCAATATGTATAATATATCAATTTAGTTGCCAAATTATTGTTGTAAATGGCAAGATGAAATTATTAGTAGTTCAAGCTGCAACAGAAACTTCTTTAATGAAATGAAGTAAAATTAGAAATTTAACAATAATTTGTATATTATCAAGTAAATTACTCTCATAAGGAATTTTTAATCTTATTGCAGTTTTGGTATTTCTCTTGTATTACTTAAATGATGTATTAGCCTAAAAAATCAATTTAGGAATATCTTTTACAATGATAATACATTAATCACTTGTGTATTTTTTTTTATGCGATGATATTTCAAAGATAAAACACACGTACGGAATGTATCTTTTAGAGACATCCTATTCCAAATTTGTTAGTCCAAAATTTTCCTCGCCAAAATTTGGCTCGAATCCTTCCCACCAAAAATTTCGTTAGAAATTTCATCAAAATTGATCTTTTCCGTAGGATATCAAAATTGATCTCAACCTTCAGCGGTAAAAAAATTCAATAGAAATTTCAGGGCCCACCGCCACCTCCTCTAACATAACCTCTCCTTGGACCTTTGTAAACCTTAACCAGCGATTCTCGCATTGTTAATTTCCATCTCTCTGGATCCACCGAGGGCTCTCGGCCCTCTCTCTCCCCCACTTACTTGCACTTTGAAAGGAATCCTAGATCGGTTCGCCCTCTGGCTGCTTATCTGTCACAGCTGAAATCTAATTTGGGGGCGACCGTTGCAAGCATTGACTCGGTCAACACAGCTGCGGAGAAAGAAGAAGTGATGGGACGGAGCACCATTAATAAGGACGTTAATTCTGAGGGGTCCAAGAAGATTAGAGGAACGGCGTCAGAGATCTATGGCTAAGATGCATTCAAGATTTGTGCTAACAGAAAATGTAATAAGAAGGGAACAGTAGAATGATATGACGTGTCATCTTGTAATTGGTTAGTAAAATAGTTAGTAGAATATTGGAGTGAGAATAACAGATGGAGTTAGTTGTAAGTTGTTATATAAGCTGATTCTCAGTATTGTATGGCATAAGGAAAAATTCAATAAAAACATTATTGTTTCTCTTAATTTCTCTATCTCTCTCTATTCTTTCCCTATTTTGATTCTTGCTTGATCAAGGGTGTGACAATTGGTATCAGAGCCCTCCAATCATAGCTGGGCTAGCAAATTCTTTTGCAAAATTCAGTTCTTTACACATCATCATGCCACCAAAGTGAGACAATCAAGATTCAAGCAATGGTGAATTGTCTTCTCAGATCACTGCTGCTATCAATGCAGCTATGGAGAGTCAACTAGCTTCTATGCGTCAAGATTTACTGGCTGTCAGAGATTCCAACGCCAATTCTACTCAACACATTGGGGGTAAAATCGATTCTTTGAAAACCATGTTCGCTAAGTTTCTTCAAACTCAACATACTACATCTCCACCTCTTACAGCGATTCCCTCTCCAATAGTTGCTGGTATGGGGCCGGATGGTTCAGAATCAACTGGAGGCAAGCAAAAAACTCCAATTCAGCAGCCAAGAAAGAATCTTGACCATTCATTTCATGACAGCAGGTTTGATTCTGACAATTCTAGAAGTGAGAATGGGAATTCTAATTACAGATGCAGTTTACCTCGTTTGGATTTTCCCTCCTTCACTGGTTCTGATGTGTTATCTTGGGAAGAGGATTGTGAATTTTATTTTGATGTCTTTCAGACCCCTGAAATGTACAAAACAAGAATGGCAACTAAGCATTTTGGGGGTGATGCTAGAGAGTGGTATAGGGGTTTCAAAATGGATAATCCCCACCCTCCTTGGCCTATCTTAGTTGAAGAAATAAAGTCAAGATTTACTGACAGTGGTACTGATAATCCATTGGAAGAATTCCAAAAGGTCATTCACTTGGAAAAAGTAGATGAGTACATCAAAAACTTTGAGAAAGTTAAATCCAAGTTGATGAGCACAACTAAGGTAAAAGATGCTCGGTTTTACCTATTGGCTTTCTTGAGTGGACTGAAAGATGAACTGAGACACACAGTGGAAATGTGTGGGCCCTCTTGTCTCAATCAAGCTTATAAATTCGCTATGCAAGCTGAGCTGTCTCTTGAAGGCCAGGATAAGAGAGGCAAATTGTTAGTCAGAAACATGCTACATGCTAACAATGCACCTAAATTTTTAAAAGGACCTGATACTTCTGACAAAAAATTTCCTCTTTATCTCCCTCCACCTGTCAAACAATAAACTGCCCCTCCTGACAACAATAAGATGACTTTTGAGTATATGAGAAAACTAGGGTTGTGTTATTGGTGTGGAGACAAATACTATCAAGGGCATAAATGTCAAAAGAGGAAGATTCATTTATTGGAGACAAATGACAGTGAAGAGGGTGAATGTTCTGCTGATATGGATAATGAAGAAATGAATGTTCAAATTCAAGAAATGAGGGAAGAAGAGTTTGAGCATGCAAATATTTCTACGTGCTCCCCACAAGGCATGACTGGGTCTCAAACACTGAAATTCAAGGGATTTATCCAGCAGCTTCCTATATTAGCTCTCATTGACAGTGGCAGTACAAATTCCTTTAGACACCCTTCTATTGTTAAGCTACAGAACATACCCATTACTCCTTCTCCTCCCATGCTAGTTAAGACTGCTAGTGGGTCTAATTTGATGTCAGATTTGAAATGTCCACCACTGAAATTTCAGTTACAACACAATGAGTTTGAAGACGAATTTAGAGTATTGGAGGTGCAGGGTTATGATATTATTTTGGGTATGGATTGGATAGCCCAAGTGGGCCCAGTGGTGATTGATTGTATTCAGGGCTTGGTGAAACTCAAACAAAATAACAAAGAAGTTTCTCTGAAAGTGCTAAATGAGGTGGATACTCAACAGCATGGCCCCCTGGAGGACATGACACACCAGATATCACCTCTCCTACAGGAAGTAGTTAATAAATTTGGTATGGTATTCTCCGACCCATCTTCTCTTCTTCCTGCTAGAAGCATTGATCATCAGATACCCCTTAAATCTGATGCCCTTCCTGTCAACATTAGACCATACAGATTCTCCCATTTTCAAAAACTGGAAATTGAGAAAATTGTAGAGGAATTACTGACATCTGGCTACATCAGAACTTCTACTAGTCCATTTGCTTCACCCATTTTACTGGTTAAGAAGAAAGACCAGTCTTGGAGGCTATGTGTTGACTACAGAAAACTGAATGACAATACCATAAAAAATAAATTCCCTATTCCTATCATTGATGATCTTTTGGATGAGTTACATGGGGCTAAATTCTTCTCCAAAATTGATCTTAAATCGGGGTATCATCAGATCAGGATGTTTGACAGTGATATTCACAATACTGCATTCTAAACACACATGGGGCACTATGAGTTCACTGTGATGCCATTTGGCCTCACCAATGCCCCTGCAACTTTCCAGGCCCTTATGAACTCCATTTTCAAGCCTCATTTGAGGAAATTTATACTGGTTTTATTTGATGATATTCTGGTTTACAGTGCTTCCTTAAAAGAGCATAAACAACACCTTGCTATCACTCTCCAACTCCTACAGGATAATCAGCTATTTGCTAAATTAAGTAAGTGTGTTATTGGAGCCAAAGAGGTGGAATACCTAGGTCATATAATTTCTGAGACAGGTGTGGCCACTGACCCAAGTAAAGTAGCAGCCATGACTGACTGGCCCCCACCTAAATCTGTTAAACAGTTAAGGGGTTTCTTGGGCCTCACTGGCTATTATAGAAAGTTTATTAAAAACTATGGGATGATTAGCAGGCCATTGACTGAGTTACTTAAAAGGATGCCTTTCATTGGAATGATAATGCTCAATTGGCATTTCAGCAGCTCAAGTCTGCAATGTCTGCAGCACCAGTTTTGGCACTGCCTGATTTTAACAAACCCTTCATTGTGGAAACTGATGCGAGTGCACTGGGTATTGGAGCTGTTCTCATGCAAGAAAAAAGACCCATAGCCTTCTTCAGTAAAGGGTTGGGCTGTAAAAATCAAGGGTTATCTACATATAAAAAGGAGTTGTTGGCCTTAGTGTCTGCAGTCACTAAATGGAAACATTATTTAATGGGCAGTTCTTTTATCATCAGAACTGATCATATCAGTCTGAAGCACCTATTAGAACAAAGGGTCAATACTGCCATGCAACACAAGAGTTTAAGCAAGTTATTGGGGCTTAATTATACAATTGAGTATAAAAAGGGTGCTGCCAATGTGGTGGCTGATGCCTTATCCAGGAAAGGACAAACCTGTGACATTTTCAATCAGCCTTCCTCTGAAATTTGTGTGGTTTCTGAGATAGTGCCTCAGTGGGTTAATGAGCTGCTTGACAGCTATGATAATGATTCCTGGATAGATAGTTTAAAAAAGAAATTATCTGATGATCTTGCTGGCCCCCATCACTTGTCAGTTCATCATGGTATTCTGAGATACAAGGGCAGAATGTGCATTGGGGCTGCCAACAAATGGAGGGAAAAGTTATCGCAATAATTTCATAATTCAAACTTAGGGAGTCATTCTGGCTCTCTAGCTACAATAAAAGACTCAAAACCTTGTTCTATTAGCCAGCTATGAAAGAACATGTCATGGATTACATCAGGAAGTGTGACACTTGCCAGTTGACAAAACCTGAACACATTCCCTCATCTGGCCTTTTACAACCTCTACCCATTCCTCCTGAAGCTTGGAATAGTATTGGTATGGATTTTATAACTGGTTTGTCAAAATCTGAAGGGAAAGAAGTGTTGCTTGTTGTGGTGGATCGACTGACAAAGTATGGCCATTTCCTGCCTCTAGCTCATCCCTACACTGCAGCTACTATTGCACAAGTGTTCCTAGATAACATCTATAAACTCCATGGCCTACCTGTCAGTATTGTGTCTGATAGGGATCCAGTCTTCACAAGTCAATTCTGGAAGGAACTAATGGGCAAATTGGGAATACAGTTAAATATGAGTACTTCTTACCATCCCCAGACTGATGGCCAGGTGGAAAGAGTGAACCAGGGTGTGGAGAACTACTTGAGGAGTATGGTATTTCACCAACAAAAGAAATGGGTGAGGTGGGTCCCATTAGCAGAATATTGGTACAATACTAATTTTCGTAGCTCCCTGAAAACTACCCCTTTCAAAGCATTGTATGGATATGACCCTCCAATTCTGGCTTTGGGATCAGCATCTAGGAGTTCTATTGAGTCAGTCAACGATTTACTCAGACAAAGGCAGCTGATGCTATCCAATTTGAAAAGTCAACTCATTAAGGCTCAAGAGCGTATGAAGAAATTTGCTGACTCCAAAAGGAGTGAGATGCAGTTTAATAAAGGGGACTGGGTCTACTTGAAACTTCAGCCATATCGACAATTATCTGTATCTGGTACTCAGCACAGTAAACTCAACCCCAAATTTTATGGGCCCTATGAAATTATAGAAAAAGTGGGTCCAGTAGCTTACAAATTAAATTTGCCGGTCAATTCTTCCGTACACCCAGTGATACATGTGTCTCAATTGAAATCTCGAGTGGGTGTTGGTCAGGCTATTGCTCCAAGCTTGCCTCTCATGGGTACTACTGCCCCAATTGCGAAGGAGCCAGTAGCAATTTTGGCTCGGCGCTTAATTAAGCGGCGCAATTCTCCTGTTCCTCAAATTTTGGTTCAAGCTTCCTGGGAAGATTATGAGGTGATTCGACAGAAATTCCCTTCGGCTATCCTTGAGGACAAGGATAATTTCAACGGGGAGGGAATGTCACAGCTGAAATCTAATTTGGGGGCGACCGTTGCAAGCATTGACTCGGTCAACACAGCTGCGGAGAAAGAAGAAGTGATGGGACGGAGCACCGTTAATAAGGACATTAATTCTGAGGGGCCCAAGAAGATTAGAGGAACGGCGTCAGAGATCTATGGCTAAGATGCATTCAAGATTTGTGCTAACAGAAAATGTAATAAGAAGGGAACAGTAGAATGATATGACGTGTCATCTTGTAATTGGTTAGTAAAATAGTTAGTAGAATATTGGAGTGAGAATAACAGATGGAGTTAGTTGTAAGTTGTTATATAAGCTGATTCTCAGTATTGTATGGCATAAGGAAAAATTCAATAAAAACATTGTTGTTTCTCTTAATTTCTCTATCTCTCTCTCTCTATTCTTTCCCTATTTTGATTCTTGCTTGATCGAGGGTGTGACATTATCTCTCTCGTGTCCAGCATGCGCAATCAGTCGAAATGAATCTGTGTGGACTTTTTCATCATTTCTCGAAGAATGATCGGGTTTCCTCAAGAACGGGAATAAGCCTTAGATTCACCCCTCACGAGCTTAAATTCAAGTATAAAATGCTTCTTAACAACAATAAATCATTAACGATAATCTATTCTCATGAGGGTTTATTAATTTCGTGGATCCTTTCCTTCCAATAGGCGCAAGCCCCTATTGTTAATTACCTCGTGACAAATCACGAGAACCTCTGATTAAGGAATTCGAGAAATTATATGTCGTAGGCTAGAAAAGTTGTTATCTCAATTCATTTTCGACTTAAACTAAACTCAATTGATGTTACCAAACTTAGTTGACGGGGCACAATTGAGAATTTATTTCTTTTGGCTTAAACTTGACTCAATTGACGATACCAGACCTAATTAACGGGACCCAATTGAGGACATTTGTTTTATCAGGTAGGTTTTAGATGGCACTTGGTTTCGACGGTTTGTAGGAACAAAGAGATTTGACTTTTGTAATTCTTAGCCATCTAACGGCTTGTAAGAATGGGAGCTTCATTTTATAATTCTTGGTCGCTTGGCGACTTGTAAGAATAAAAGATTTTTGGATTTAATTCCTGGGACTGTGTGAGTCGCTATAGGAATTGGTTCCTAGGACTGTGTGGGTCGCTGTAGGAACAAAGGAGGGATAATTCCTGGGACTGTGTGAGTCGCTATAGGAATTGGTTCCTGGGACTGTGTGGGTCGCTGTAGGAACAAAGGAAAGATTTAATTTCTGGGACTGTGTGAGTCGCTGTAGGAATTGATTCCTGGGACTGTGTGGGTTGCTGTAGGAACAAAGGAAAGATTTAATTCCTAGGACTGTGTGAGTCGCTGTAGGAATTGGTTCCTGGGACTGTGTGGGTCGCTGTAGGAACAAAGGAAAGATTTAATTCCTGAGACTGTGTGAGTCGCTGTAGGAATTGGTTTCAAGTTTAGGGCTTTTGGATTTCTTTAACTTGGGTCGTGGTTTGATTTAGATATTCTTGGGACCATATGAGTCGCTATAGGAATTGGCTTCTGAGAGATGACTTGACTTTGTAAGGGTGGTGCTCTTGACTTTATCAAGGAGAGTTTTCTTTAACCAAGGAGGTTTTGGTTTTGACTTTGGGCATCGTATTCTGACTTTTAATTTTCTAACGTTTCTTTTTGGACTTTAGTGATTTTTAACATTTCTCCTTATTTTGATTTTTTTTAAAATCTAAAGGTTTAAAATTCATTTTACATTTTTGAAAATACTCACTTGAAGGTATTTAGTTGAAAATAATCACTTGAAAGTTGTTTTAGTGTTGCAATCACTTAGGTTTTATTTTTAAAATTTGGCAAATTCTACTATGGACATAAATTATAAATCGGACTTAAATTCACATCGTTCATTTAAAATTATAAACATAGATGAATGATCAGGATTTAAACTTGATTTAAATTTTCTGCCCACCACAGAATTACCCTTAAAATTTTATAGAAGATTTATCTAAGCTTTATTGTGTTTATTACTTTTATGAAATTCAATTTTTAGGAGAAAATACTTTAAAAATATAAAAGACTAGTATTTTGAAAGATTTTTATATCAAAACATCAGTAAATTTGGTTTCTACAGATTTTTAGGATTTTATAGATATTTTATTTGAATTTTTCTGAGTTTCCTACCATTTTTAATGAATTTTTAAAGTTTTTGCTGATTTGGAATTACTCTATTGGGCCACGCCAGCAAAGGGTTGACTGGGACGTTTGACTAGATTGGATGACGTCACATTAACGTCAGGAGGGCGCTGGACCTTCTCCTTGGTTCTGTGTAGCGAGTGAACAAGACTGCCACACATAATCCGCCACAGACGATCGGCTGGATCTTGGCGCTGACGCTCTGAGAGAGACAAAATTTGCATCAAAACCCCTGTACTATTTTCATTTACTGTATGGTCCTTCACGGCGACATTCCGGTGATCTAGACATCTGTGGATGACAAAGTTGGGTGCATTGTAACCGTGGGATAGAGGAGAACATCGTGGTGATCTCCGTTTAGCTTGCGTCGCCTCTACTAGATCGGGAAATCAAGGTCTTGAGGGGTTGTGCACTGAAATTATTCGATTCAGCCCCTTAACTTTAGGAAACGACGTCACCTGAGCTGGAGACCATCTCAACCGTACACCTTGGATTCATTAGCATCACCATGCTGAGGAAAGTGCAGTAATACCTTCCTCTTTGGTTGTGTTTGCCTAATTTGACGAGTGAATCAAGTAGTGGTACGATGGTACAGGGACTGGGTACCAATAGGATTAGTTGGATTTGGCTTGTACCAAAAATGGGATTTACAGCATCGTGAAGGTAAGTAGAAATGGTATGTGACTTCAATTTTACTTTCGTTTACTCAATTTAATGTGGAGATCAAGTTTTGGCACTGTATGGCGAGAGAGTTGGTACAGAGAGGAAAATTGAGAAGTCTGATTTGATTCGGTTTAGATTAGATAGGAGATGCACTTTTGAATTATTTGTTTAACTTTGTATGGACACGCTTTGATTACTAATAAGATTTATTAATTGGCACTTCTTTTGCAATCTCAAATTTTGGGCAGCATGTCATTTTTGATATGTGTTATGTGTGATCAGGTTTTGCAAGTTCTACTATACACAATACTATTTGCCTTTCCAACTTACCACTCCAGGGAAGCCTAAGCATATACGTTAGCTATTACCCATACTTGGTTATTCACTAATTAGTGTTTCTCTTGGCATATCCTTTTTAGGAGTGATATAGTTTGCACTGCCATGACATATGCTTGGTATAAATATCGATAGAGTGATATAGTTTGCACTGCCATGACATATGCTTGGTATAAATATCGATACATGGTACTGTTTCAATTGCTCTTCACCATCAATTAATGTTTCTCAATAGCTTATTAGCCACAAGCTCAGTTGCTTATGCTGCTATAGGGTTTTGTATACTGACAAGCAACACAGTGAATCAAAAAAAGGAACAATTCAGAGTTCACTCACTTTACACAAGAACATGTAACTTTATCTAAGCAAAATTAACTAAGAACAACAGATAGAAATTTGATAAAAGAACAATTAAACATCTAATATTCATCACATATATACATCCTGGATGCAAGATCTTAATTTCAGAGGGAACTTTAAACTAGAAGGAATTTGTTATAACACACATCTATGTTTGATTCTTCAAAGCTGCACTGTTCAATTTATTACCAAATATAAGAGATCAGTGTAATCAAGCTCTTTTACTGATCTAAGAATGGGATTTCCTGAAACAAATTATAGCATCTACTGACCTTTTATTTACAAGCTACATTCTATACTATTTAACATCTACAAAAATCAAGATATCGAAATAGCTACTGAACTAACACTGTGTTGAATCACAGAAAGGTAAATTCATTATCTATACTTCTAGTTATGGTCTGGATCTAAGAAAGGAGCTTCATTAAATTCAAACAAGTTTCAGCTAATGCAATTTCACTATTTGTTATTCAACATATGAACACTAAACCATAATCCAGAGGTAAACTGACTAGAGGAAATTCACATAAAGTCTTTATAAACACCACGATTATGCACTTCAATTCAGGTTTTCATGCAAGAATCTTAGTAAACACCATAACTATGCATTTTAGTCCAGGCTTTTTGTGTAATTACTAATTCTGACAGAAAATTGGCAGCACCTCCCTCTCTTTTTGTTTAATTAACAAAATCTCTCCTTTCATGGCCGGAGCCGATAGAAAGAGGAGATGCTACCTATGTCAGGAGAAACTCCAGCCATGGTTAAATGCTAAGGATTGAAGAAACTTCAATCAAAGCAAGGTAACAGCTAAGATCTGAAGAACCTTCAGACAAAGCTTGCGATTAGATCAAAGAAAAGAGAAAAAGGAAGGAGAGAAGAGGAATGCTACTGAACTCAAGAAGATTGAATTATAGAAACAATTTCAAGAGGCTAAAACAAAATCTAGCAATTTCAGATCAAGAATTAACAGATTTCAAACACATTCAAAAGCTCACGAATTTCTCAATTAAACATCAAATTCGATTTATAAACTCACTTCTTACCCTTTTTCTTACCTTTTCCTTCAATTACAAGTCGCTATTAAGCTCTGATTTCACCTAATTTCACTACTTTACACTTGCGCTTCAACTGCTTGTAGAAATGCCTCACTCACTATTTCTACCTAGCTTTTAAAATGGAGGCGTGTGCGTGTATATCTAGCTCAGAAGTCTCTAGAGAAGATCTCTAGAGGTTCCAAAATGAGTGTGAGTGCCTCCAGTGACTGAGGGGGACCAATTTCGGACCAGGAACGAGTATTTATAGGCAGTGGGTGTCCGTTTCTTCCTTGAGAAGATTGTAGCTTCAATTCGATCTCAGCCCTTGATGAAGGAGACACACGGATCGACCCATGATCCGACGGCAACGAGGGCATCACTTTGTGCTTCTTTTGGGCTGGTCAACAGTGGGGTATGGAGGTTTGACCGAGGTTGTTACAGCGTCTTGGACTCGGTTTGGTTTCCATCGTCGATCCTTGATGCTCTCGGATCTGAGGGCTGTCCTTCTGCCACCTGGGGGAGTCGCATTGGGCGGTCAACAAGGGTGCGAGAGTGTTGACCAGGCGGTTACGGAGGCTGTTGCGCCATTTCTCCTCTCCTCTTCTTTTCTGTTGGAGAAGAAGGGTCTGTTAGCGTGGGACCCATAAGTCAGTTTTAATGAGAAACAGAGGCAGCGCCTCTTTTGTTTGTGTTTTGCGCGGATTCGATTTACGGTGCACCAACGTTTCACGAATCAACTTTTTGTCGTGGTTCACAGAGGAACGGATCCATCCATATTCATGTTTGGAAGAGGGAAATTCAAAACTCGCTGGCTTTACTCCTCTCCATTCTTTAAACACTGCTTCCCTCCATTTCTTATGTAAATCGATCCTTTCCATGTGGCTGATCTTAGAAAAATTATTTAAAATCCTTTCCTTTGGTATTTCTCCGTGAAATTTTATGCCCAGGCTCATAAAAATGTGTATAATTTAGTGGAATCAAGAATTTCTCAAAAATACTCTCCCTACTATTTTATATATTTTTCTCCAAGTATAGGGTCTTCTTTGCATAAAATGGGTCCTCCACAATATTTTTTATAAATCCAGGGGCTCCATAATATTCCTCGTGCTCCACTGAATTTTTAGGTAATTTTCCATAATTTTTGGATCCCATTTGGTATTTTCCGTGAATTTCTCAATCTCCTTGTATTTATTGCTCCATGAATTTATTCAATTATTTCATGAACTTGGCACCATAAAATGGGGTCAAACAGAATCCTAGATCGGTGAGTTTGACTCTCTCATAACACTAGTATGAGTTAACTCAGGATTGGAAAAACGACTTCTCAGCTTGGTACAAATGAACGCAGGATACTCTTAAAAAATATCAATACTTAGACTTCGTTTTTTATATTCATTTTATCCTTATTTTTTAAAATTTTGTAACTGCTTTAATCAGTGATTTAAATAGCGGCGCTATGGACCGCAATAGCCCCGCTATAGCGGTACGACTTAGTAGACCGCTATGGTGCTAAACTAAAAGTGCCGCTATAGCGGTGTTCATTGGTATATAGTAATATTTCTTAAAATATATATATTTTTGGCATTTTATTTCTTATGTTGACTATAATAGTAAAAATTAGCAACATATAGATGCATTATAATGGTATTTTAGAGAAATATAGCGATACAATTTGTTACTTGCTAGTATATAATCAGGATTACGTACATACAGACGTATCTTTGAGATATAAGCTCCGACTGACTTGATCCAATAATAAGTACAATGAGATTTTTCTATTGCAATAATGGCTTGTAAAGTGTATGAGTTAAATTTAACTATTATAACATGCATATAATGTAATATGATATTTAAATTTTAATTAAAAATATATATATGATGCATAAATAAGTACATTTGTACATGCCCGCTATGATCCCATAGCAGCCGCTAAATGAGGGCTATTCGCTATCCGCTATGACTAGAGGTTGTACCACTACTACAAAAACAGGCTTTTGTAACGGATCATCTATAACGCTTAAATTGAAACCCGTTACAGATATGTCGGAGAAGCGTGTGAAAAAGAAGAGGAAGTAATCTGTAACGCTTTTTATAAATTAAGCGTTACAATTTTCCTTCCAAAAAAAATATATATATTCTATCAAAGATTCTGTAACGCTTATTTCCTAATAAGCGTTACAGATTCATGCAATCTGTAACGCTTATTTTTTTAATAAGCGTTACAGAATCCCCTATTTTGAATTTTTTTTTGAGAAAATCAGTCATATACCCCTGCAATCTTATCTAATTGGAAATATGTCCCTCTAATCTTTAAAATTAGAAATATCCCCTCCAAATCACAGTTAATGTAGAAATTTACCCTTTTATCATTTTAAATAATATTTTTAATCTAAAAGTTCAGTTTTTTTTAGAACTATGGACGAAAATACCCCAAGACTATTTGTCGTTTAATCTTCCTCCGATTTCCTTCCCCATTTCTGTCCTCTAATATTAGAAAATTAATATATGATATTGCCCCTCTGACGTATTCGTCTAGAACCTCTTCAGACATGCTTCCAACACTAGCAAAATTCATCTATTTCTTCATATTCTGTCACTAGAGAAGGGATTGTGTGCAAAGATTACAAGGAAGAATCAGATGGAAAATCTTGTTTGATTTGAGAAATGTCTTAGAAAGAATTTACTATGGAATAAAAAAGAAACACACTAGTGCATTTTGGAAAACATATGACAAGAAAACAACACTTTTGTGCACAGTTGTGAACTTTTTTGAAATTGAAGTTTTATGTTAGATGATTTTCCAATTATCTTTTCAAGTTATTTGCAAAATTTTTTTTTTCCATTACAAGTGCACTGACCATTGCAGATGGATTGAAGGATATATCAATTCACTATTGATAAGCATGATTGTAACAGATAGAGATTGTAAATGAATAATTTTCTCTTTTATCTACACTGAAGTTTATCGGTGTGTACAGAGAGGCAAACTCAAATGAATTGGCATTTCCAACACTGGATGACTCAATCTCTTTGAAAAAACTAGCAAGTTAGAGAAACAATTTTTCATGGCTGTTCCGAGATAAAAATCTTTTTTTTTCTTCCACATTGCGCATCAAAATATACCTGAAACTTAATACTAATTCATCAAAATTAGTCACTCTTTTCTGACCCAAGGTCGTGCTAGAAAATTTGCATAATCCCATGATTAGAGAAGAATAAGGAGACATTTTCGAAATTAAGACATTTGCACAAATCCTAAACTTTGTGATGCAGGAGTACAACAGGACAAGGAGAAATCGTATCTTGTCATGATTATAGAGAAATTAAGCAGACAAGAAATCATGGGATTGATCCTAGAGAAATTAATCAGACAAGAAATCATGGGAAGATCAATCGTTAAATAGAGTAGGGGCATTTTCGTCCAAACTTCTAAAGTTTGATTTTTCAGATTTAAAATATTACTAAAAGTAATCAAGAGGATAAATTTCTACATTAACTGTGATTTGGAGGGGATATTTCCAATTTCAAAGATTAGAGGGATATATTTATAATTAGATAAGATTGCAAGGGTATATGACTAATTTTCTCTTTTTTGGGCGGAAGAGGTATAAATCCATCTCCTCTCTCTCAATCTGTCTGATATACTAAGTTTCAAACCCTCTCCTCTCTCAAAACTCTCAGCTACCACTTTCCTCTCTCAAAACCCTTTCTCGATCTCTCTCCAGCTGCTAGCCCTTCAGCCACCACTCTCATCTCTCCGCCACCATTCTCTTGAACACCTCTCGACAACAGTTTCTCCCTCAAGCCACTTTCTCACCCACTCGACAGAACTCTCCTCTCGACAGCCCCTCAAGCCACTCGATTTGGAGCAACCGTAGAGACCGACTCGACAGTCCCTCTCCACTTGAAGGCCGACTCGACATGTAAATGGTTCGATGAATATCAACAATTGCATGCATGTGAATTTGAATGATATTATAGGGGTTGTTGTGAAAATTAGTGGATTTATGTAAATGCTTAAAAAAATAGCCACTGTTGTGTTAGTGAATTTGAATGATATTATAGGGGTTGTTGAATTTGAATGATACTATGTTTATGTAAATGTTATCAAAAAAAAATATTAGGTATGTGAATTGCATGAAAGGGGCTGTTTTGGGTATTTAAATTATGTAAATCGATCTTGCTATTTATGCATAAATATGCGAATTGCATGAAATTGGGTTATGATATGCTATGGGGTTAAATACTTGCTGTTATGGGTTATGATATTTTTTTATTGACTAATAATATTTTTTGAAAAATGAAAAAAATATAAAATTAAATCTGTAACACTCTTTTTATAAAAAAGCATTACAGATTAGACGAATCTGTAACTCTTATTATGAAAAAAACGTTACAGATTAGACGAATCTGTAACACTTATTTCATAATAAGCGTTACAGATTGAGTATTCTGTAACCCATTTTTTTCAGATCTGTAACGTTCTATAAATCTGCAACGAGACCTGAAGTAACGTGTCCATGAACGTTACAATACCCATTTCCTTTGATATACTTAATATACCCGCAAAATCACAAAAAAGAGAGGGAAGCTGCGTCATTTATAGTAAGTTTAGAGGCAAACCAGTATCTTAAGCAAAGAGCCTCATCACAGATCGAGTCTGACATGAGTACAAACCAATATCTCCAAACAAGGCACGCCTTAAGGAAGGAGGGGTTGACATTAATGACAGCCATAAGGAATCAAGAGAACAAGAGAGGGAAGAGAATAGGTAAAAAATAAAACTCTACAACTTATTTTAAATTTTTTTTTTAAGATAAATTGGGGTCAAGCCTCCCAACTTATTTTAAATTAATGTCTATGAAAGACCTACAGTCGGTTTCGAACCTGCAAACTTTCACTTAAGATGCGACTTATATTGATTAATTTGATGAATAATACAAATTCCAATTTGGATGAACCGCTTAGTTTGAGAGTTTTAATTTATTTCTATTTATGTAAAGACCAGTAGATTTTTTCATCATAATTATGAGTCATGAGACTCTAAAGGAAGATATCTGCAAAAATATAAACCTCTATTATTTTCTCTCATGTTCCTTGTTTCTATTCAAATTCTTTATGGTTAATTTTATTTATTTATTCTGTAGTTTTTTTTCTTTTCTTTATGTTTAAAATCTGAGTTGCAGTTGAATTAGATTCAGCTCTGCATGCAATGTTTTGACCATAATCAATATTAATTCTAGTAAGTTGGCCATGCTACACTAAATCAAAATAATGCACATTGAAACTATACTGTATTTCACCATTCGAATTGTCTTGCAGTTTTAAGATAGTGTAGTAATGGACTAATTGAGAAATAAGAGATTATTTGATCTGTAAATTGGTAATCAATATTATAAATAAAGATGTGTGGGTGTCGGGATGATTTTAGTTAAATAGCATCCGACACTCGAAGCATTGTGAAATAGTTGTGCAATAATATTTTTTCTGATTTTTGTAATTTGGTACTTTGTAACTAATTGTGTGCCGGGTGTTATTGCTCATAAAACTGACTCCGTTCAACATCAGATAATAATTTGGCAACACATTATTTTGTTTCTGATTTTTTTGACCCCTTCCTATTTTCATTTTCTTCATGTCTCTATCTCTTTTGTGTTGCTTAGAGTCCTTCTCCACTTTAATTTCTCTTCATCACCATTTTTAATTTTAGTTTACAAAATATAAATTAAATTCATTCAATTGAAAATAGAAAAAACATCAGATCTTTTATGATATATATTTTTTTATTTAAGTCATTTATAAAGACATTACATTTCATGAATAATATCAACATAATAAAAATCATATTAATTACATATTATTTCAGATAACTATAACTATATTTACACACATATATATTTGTAAAATTTATCAAACTCTTTAAATTTAATAAAATCAAATTACTTACAATAACTAAACTATATTTCTAAAGATAAATATATCTCAACCATATATCCAAAAATGAACATAATTAAACTATAGAAACATAATAAAAATATTCTTATTATAGATATCTACATCGAGCGAAGCTCGATATGCCCCTCTAGTTGATAAAAAGGTGGGTGTGGTTTGCTGGTATGAGATTATTTGATTTGCTTGTTCTATTTTTCTGAGAGTATAATATTGTTAGAGCAAATGCTTCAAAAAATACTAAATTGTGATTAAGAATTAAATCAAATAAATCAATATTCGATAAATCAGAATAATAAATAAAAGTTAAATAGATTGAAACAAGTTTATCCGGACGAGTGAACTCTGTCCTAAGGTGTATTCCCCTCACGTACGAGGTCTTCGGAATTACCCAAGATACCACAGGTTGTTCTTCTCTTTAGGGTTACGTCCATGAGAGAAGAGATGGATCACTCCTTCAATATCCAGCGATAATCCAATGGAGAAATAATATTGTGGAAGTGAATTTAGTTGTAGAGAATTGGATTTACTCAATTCGGCAGAGGAGGCCTTATCAAAGCGGTAATTATTTATCATAATAGATTTCACCAATCCTCTCTGTATATTACCCAATCAAGGGAGTCATTTGTGGCAATATATATTAATACATTAATGGACAATAAATGACAACTGTATAGAGTAACGAAAGGGTGCAAACAAAGTCGGTTTTAGGATTAATAATTTGGTGCATATTTGAAAAGGTTTAATTAAAGGTCCGACAAATTAATTGGACATAAACCGAAAGGATAATTAATTAGATTAATAAAAGGATAATGAGAAAATGAATTTTGAGTTTTCTACGAATGTTCCAACAAATATTTCTAGTAATTGATAAGTATCTTTTGTTTTCATTGCAGTGCGATGTCATGATGGGAGACTAGCAGAGAAATTGCATCCAGTTGGAAGAATGGCCAAGTGACTCTCATTCAGTGAGCTATGAATGCCTTCATGAGGTAAATATTTTAATTATTCATTATTTTAAAGGGCACCTCAATGATTATATATTTCATTTAAAAGACAGAGAAAAGACCTTGAAATCTTATAAAAGATCGATATTTACATGTAATATGCACATAATTATTTTTGGTTTCAATACTTGATTTATTTAGTCTGAATAATTTTTCAACTCATAGAAATTAGTCGATTCTTCTAATATGATGATACCACCACATCAGCGACACAGTGGATCAAATCTCAGTGCTACAGATGAAATCGAAGATATTTTAGATATGTTGTAGGTTAATTTAATTGATTGATCTTATAAATTAGATTTTAGGTTGGAAAAGTTACTTAAAATTTGTATTTTTATCTTACGTTGCTGTTGTAAAATAATTGAATGATTTTGAGTTGATCATTATTCAAATTTGAATTATTAAGTAGTTGTGTTGCTTTTGATGCGATTTTAAAATTACTTTTTTAATTTAAATAACAATAATTGTTGTTGTTATTATTATTATTATACTAGTATTCAAATTTATCACGCAGATGAAAAACAAATTTGCGACCCGGCTTGATGCTAATAAAAAACAATAGCATCAAATAAATTTTAGCATCCAATTGAAAAACCTGTCAGCCAATCAGATCACTGAAAACACGTCCTCTATAAAATGCTCCGTAGACCTGGTTCATCACTAGCGATAAGCAACCTCAAAAACTGACAAATAATCTAGATACTTCTTATAAACCAAGCACGACCCACTTGTCAGTGAAACACTTTACACACCAGTAATAAACCATAAAATCGATCAGAAACCCCGAGTCGATTCCCAATCTCAACTCTCCTTCTCTCTCGATGCCACGGCGAAGTGCCTTCCCTTACCTCCCTCTCCTCCTCCTCTCCCTCCTTCCCCTCCTTCGCTCCACATTCGCCGTGCGCCCCTTCGTGCTCGTAATCTCAAACGACGATCTAATCAAAGACTACTCCTCCGAGTCCCTCCCATCCGAGTCGGAATGGGACGACTTCTCCCCTCCCTCCGCATCCTTCGCGGACCCTTGGCTGTCTATTCTAGATCCGAGTTCCTCTGATTTAACTACCTCAGACGAGTTTAGCTCTTCTTTATCCGATCTGATCGCGTCCTTCTCTAGCGGCGATCCTGCAGCTGCCTCGGCCGCTGCAGCTCAGATAGCCGCAGAAGCTGCTGCTGGGTCACCCGCCGCGCAATCGGTTATAGGGTTTTTGTATGGCGCTGGGGTGTTGAGGAAACCTGACAAGGCTAGGCATTTTATGTACCATAGCTTTGCGGCTGATGGAGGTGATCTGCACTCCAAGATGGCGCTGGCCTATTCCTACTTTAGACAAGAAGTAAGTTGTTTTAGTTAGTTGAGGGGACTAAAGAGAGAGCATTGCCTTAAATTTGTCCTTGGGGTAATTCTAGTAAATTTTGCTCTTGAATTGGAAATCACTGCATTAGTCATTGGTTGCCATCATTGGGTAGGAATATTAGCATAATTTGGTACATTGTATCTGTACTGGATCACTTTTCCATGTACCTACACAGTTTGTGCATTGGTGTAGTTTGATTACTGGCATATAATGAGTGCTTCCTGGTGTTTGAACTATTGTTCATTAGAATGGTACCAAGGATAACCATAGAGTTATGCAGTCTGCTATTGGTATTAAGTTTATAATTTTGCTGCATTGTATGGCTCTATAAGTTAGGAATTACTGCTTTTTCCATATTTTTTACTTTTGATTGTTGATGATCCATAGACATGGAAATTAAGTTATATACAAAAAGAACAAAAATGCAGGGCGGATTGATTTGAAATGGTACTGGTATTACAGGGGTATTGTCCTACTACTAGTAGTCAATTTAATAGTCTAATTGACTTCTGCATCCATCATAGCTAGTATTGTACCAGAAAATGAGGTTAGAATAAGATGCCTATGCCAAGCTGACTGGATTTTGTAATGGCCTTTTGTAGCTTTCCTTTTGTGGCACCAAGTGTCTGTAATTGCACACAGTAATATGTGGCAACTCATTCTGGGCTTGAGGTTTTTAATGTTTGCTTGTGTGATTGCAATATATTTTATTTTTTTATTGCAGATGTATGAGAAGGCGGTTGTGTTGTATGCAGAACTGGCAGAGGCTGCTCTGACGGGATTTCTGATGTCAAAGGAGCCTCCAATGATGGAGGCAGTAAGACTGCACAGTGGGACCGAGGAGAACCGGGAGGCCCTGCGCAAGTCACGTGGGGAGGATGATGAGGACTTTCAGATAACAGAATATCAGGCACAGCGTGGTAATGCTGCTGCCATGTACAAGCTTGGCCTTCTCTACTACTATGGCCTTCGTGGCCTCAGGTCTCTCCACTAATTACACTCTTACCCATCTAAGTTTTTTTGTTGATTTTAGAAAACATTCAGGGGCACTACATCATATTTGCTCTATCACTCTGGTACTTTGAGACAGAATATCCTGTGCTGGCTCCAAGTTAACAAACCAGTCTCTAAAAGCATCTGATGGTATAGAATAGAAAATCAATTGTTGTTACTGGTACCATGTTTACTGAACAAACTTTATGATATAAACAATAGGCGGGATCATGCGAAAGCAAGGTACTGGTTTACAAAGGCAGTGGAGAAGGGAGACACACGGGCCATGGAGCTGTTGGGGGAGATCTATGCCCGTGGGGCTGGGGTTGAGAGGAACTACACGAAAGCCTTTGAGTGGCTCTCTCTTGCAGCAAAGCAGCAGTATTACTCTGCATATAATGGTCTTGGCTACCTTTATGTCAAAGGCTATGGTGTAGAGGAGAAGAACTTGAGTAAGGTCTGTAATTTTTTTAATTACAATGCAGGATTATGCAGTATGTACTTTTTTGTAAGATTATGGGTGCAGATATTAGTACTTGTGCATTTTATTGTGCAAATTAACTTGTTAAACAACATGCTAAGTTTCTTAAACATTTGCAGAATTGTTGAAGTTGGTTTTATGTGGATCATACATCCTTCTGTAAATCCCTTGCTTAGTTTTGGTTTTTATTCTGTATTCAGGCAAAGGAATACTTCCAGATAGCAGCCGAGCACAAAGAGCCCGGGGGACACTATAACCTAGGGGTGTTGTATCTTAAGGGCCTTGGGGTGAAGAGAGATGTGGTGACGGCATGCAACCTGTTTCTAGTAGCAGCCAATGCAGGCCAACCCAAGGCTCTCTACCAAGTCGCTAAGTTGTTTCAAAAGGGGATTGGCCTCAAGAAAAACCTTCAAATGGTATCTTTGGCCCACTTTTTTATTCATTTAGCATTGTGTTTCTGAGAAACAAAATATGAATAATGATGGACCTATGTTAAAATAGTAATTGCACAAGTACTCTGTGAAAATACTATCCGAGTTGTTTTGTATAGAAGAATCCTATTCTTAGCTGTAGATGGTTGTTAAGAAAACTTACCACTTGTTATAGACGGAGGTTAAAGAGAAATTTTGAGCTTATAATATGTGTGTTAAACTGAATATGTACTGCAAAAGTTTTTTGAATTGATATTAATACAGAATAACAGAAACGAACTCACGAAGTTTTTAACTAAATAGGTTAATTGGCCCCCATTTAAATCACATAAATCCAACCTCTGTAGTATTATTCCAAATTTAGATTGAATTGTCAATCTATGATCTATTATCTACGTAATATATTTCTTCTAACATTAGTCTTGATAAGTGTTCTCAATTGTGATCTTTTAGGCTACATTATTATTCAAGACGGTAGCAGAGCGGGGGCCATGGAGCTCTCTCTCAAGATGGGCCCTAGAAGCCTACCTAAAAGGTGATACTGGAAAAGCATTATTTTTGTACTCTCGCATGGCAGAGCTTGGTTATGAGGTAGCTCAGAGTAATGCTGCATGGATACTTGACAGGTAAAAAGATATCTAAAAAGAAAAATTATTTTTCTGTCATAGTACTGAAAATTAGAACATACTTTGAGTTCCAAGATCCTATTTGGTTGGTCAAAATATGATAGTTCTTCCATGTTTTATCCTTTCATGTGTAATAGCTTGATTGTACCCTGGACACCTGTCATATCATAGTCTGTTGGCTTTTCTAATTGTCTTGGCTTTTCTAATTGTCATCTTCAATGATATATTTTTGTGTCTTGATTGCACGACTATTGGGGAACAATACCTGAATTGGAATGGTTGAAGAATAACTTGTTATTCAAGCTATGCAATAATACATTTGATCATTATAGGTATGGAGAACAGAGCATGTGCATGGGGGAGGCCGGGGGATTTTGCTCTGACACAGAACGCCACCTCCGTGCACACTCCCTCTGGTGGCAGGCCTCTGAGCAAGGCAATGAGCATGCAGCATTGCTTATTGGAGATGCCTATTATTATGGCAGGGTAATCTTTTATCTGCTATTTTAGTTAAAAAAAAAAAAACTAATGTCCATCCCATGAGAGGCTTTCCAGAAAATGGTCTACTTGTTGGCATCTTAATGTCAAAATCGTGCTAAAACTGTTGGTATTCTTAAAAATAATCCTGCAGTTGAAAAGAGAAAGAATATATTTGTTTCAGAAACACGAAGCATTTCGGTAAAATGTTTGGGCGATTTATATTACCTTGATTTTACCATAGCTAGTCTCATTCTTTTTTGTATTCTTATATCAACAGGGCATAGAGAGAGATTATGAGCGTGCAGCAGAAGCTTATTTACATGCGCAATCACAATCAAATGCACAGGCTATGTTCAATCTGGGTTATATGCATGAGCATGGCCAGGGCCTTCCGTTGGATCTTCACCTTGCCAAAAGGTATTATGACCAGGCCCTTGATGTGGATCCTGCTGCCAAGCTGCCCGTCACATTGGCTCTCTTCAGCCTCTGGGTCAGGAAAAACTATGCAGGCAGTTTCTTGGTGAGACTTCTCTTTTAACTCATCTTTAGGGGCAGCAATTGGTCTGGTCGCCAAATTAGTGATGATGATGATTTTGTTCTCATTGTTTTAAAATTCTTATCAGGTAAGTTTCATAGATGCGCTTCCAGATACATACCCAAGAATACAGGAATGGGTAGAAGGGATTTTGATGGATGAAGGTAATGCAACTATCTTGACCCTTTTAGCTTGCCTCATAACTGTTTTGTACCTGCGTGAGCGGCAAAGGCGGCAAGCTGGTGCAGCCGCCAATGTGCAGCCCCCAGAAGTTGGGTTAAACTGATCAGAGGACATTTTAACATGCTTAATTTAGATGTAGGTAGTTCTCATAGTTTTCTTTTTGTTCTTTTTGCATTTGCATATGATTTTCTTGTGTTTCATAATCTCACAAAAGCTGTATATGTCACCGTTTTCATTTACCATTGAACTTTTCAACCTTTTTATCTGTGTGCGACTGTGCGTGGGTGCGTGTGCGTTTGTCTGTCTGTCCTTTTTACTGTCTATGGGTGGCCGCGTGGGTACACATCGTTTTAGGGGAATTAAATGTTCTTCCGAGTAAATAATATCTGTTCGTATGTCCTTACTTAGGGATTGTAAAACTTATAGAGGATGCTTCGTTGTATTACTGTATTCCTGTGTAATAAACTACTTCGTAAAGAACGAATTACTGACATATGGATATAGTATTGTATGTCTTCTGTGAACGATCGGATTCTCGTTCAGGAATCCATAATAATTCTCTACGCAATCCGGAAACAGTAATAAAATGTTTGAATTAATTAACTGGAGGGTGAATCTTCCTACTACCCAACTACCATTTTTACGGAATATATGCATGTTAGGTAAAGCTAACAGTTTAATTTAGAAGGCATCTCATACTAACAAGATTGGAATGGAAGGTGGCACCGTGAATCCTAGACCCTACCATACAGACATTTTGATTTCCATCTGTACGATCTGCTAGACAGAAACTTTTGTTAAGCTCAATTGCTTATTTGTTATATTCGAAAATCGAAATCACAAATCAATTAAAAAAAGGGCATCGTGCAAGATTGTTGTGGTCTTAGGTTCTTATAGGGACGTCATGCTGCTTAATGTCTCTTATTTAAGAATACTAAGTAGTAAGGCAAAATTGGATATAACCCCTACAAACTTCTCAATCTGGATATAAACCCCTACAATCTTCAAAACTGGATATAACCCCCTCAAATTATGTTTAATAAGGATATAACCCCTTCTTATTAAATGTAGTTATTTTTTAATTAAAAGAAATCAACAGAATATTTTGTTGACCAAACTACCCTCATTTCTTCTAAATAACACTTGACCTTCCTTCTTTCTAAAATGGACGATACCAAATTTTATTTTAAGTCATCAATTTCTCTTTCTTTATTTCACACCCCTCTCTCTCTGCCAAATAAGAATGGAGATGGGAAAAAAATCAGTATTTGATTCAACGAAAGAAACTAGGATTTGATTTTTATGTCTTCTTTTTGTCAATGCTTGTTAAGGATTGCTATGTTCAGATTTCATAACAGTGATGTGGCAATGGAATCTTTCATTGTTGTTGCTAAACAAGTTTACTTAAGTTGTTAGTTTGGTTCATTAAGATTAGTACATAAGGAAGAAAGTGATGGATAGAGGATGTAGATTTTAGATCTCAAAAATCATCTTTCATTACTTTCTCGCATTTTCTAGTTGCAAGATTGCATACTTGAATCTTGCTTATTAGTTGTTATATTCCTTTCGATTTTTGAATCAATTAGATGATTTTGATCGTCTTTAATTGTTCTCTTTATCAATTTTATGCCACAATAATCAATTTCTCACAATTTCTTCTTTCTTTATGTTGTGGTCTGACAAGTCAGAGATCGATTCCCTGGAAATAAGCTCAAATAATAATCTTGTCGTTACATGGACTGTTGAATTTCCCATCTCCATTCTTGTTCGGTGGAGAGAGAGAGGAAGTGCCTACGGACTTCTTTTTTCAAAAAAAAAAAAAAAGAGAGAGGAAGAGATAGAGAAAGATAAACCAGTGACATTGTTAAATTTCATAAAGAAGGCGAAACGTTATTTGGAAGGGATGAGGGTAGTTTGGTCAAAAAAATATGCTGCTGATTTTTTTTTTAATTAAAAAGTAACTATATTTAATAATAAGGGGTTATATCCTTATTAAACATGATTTGAGGGGGTTATATCCGGTTTTGAAGATTTCAGGGGGTTATATCCAGATTGAGAAATTTGTAGGGGGTTATATCCAATTTTGCCGTAGTACAATGACGTTCCCAGAGGTCAGAAGATAAACGATAAAATAAATTAGAAGTAGCCTTCAATTTATTGACCTTGTAATGAATCTCATATCACGTGCTTGTTGAATAAATTAGTTCTTGCACGTATGGGCAAACCCGTGCCACTTGTCATGGTGTAACAATAAACTTAAATAATAAAACAATTTTTTTTTTTTCTTTTACAATTTTCAGAAACGAGATGACCACAACTTCTCAGCAATTACTGGCATCACCTACTCTTTTTTTTTTTTTTTTTTTTTTTGGAGAGAGAGGTGTCGATAATCTTTCACTTCTCCTTCCTCTGTGACTGTATTGCCAAGCCAAGTGCTTGAGGAGTAAACAATTTTTCTAGTTCACTGGGCGCATCCCTTTTTACGGTCTTTTCTGGTTTTACGTTAATCAGTTTTCTCTTTTACTTCTCCTTTTCTTTGTTTTAGCCGTTGGCTTTACTTGTACATATGAAAATTTTATTTTAATGCAAAAGGCATTGGGCATCACCCATGCTTTTCACTAAAAAAAATAAAAATAAATTTTCGGAGACGATTACTTAACTATAATTAGTTTTATAAGGCAGCGATAATCAATTATATGAACTCAAGTCTTATTCCGTAAGCATTTAATCAATGCATAAGAGCCTTTTTCTACTTATATAACTCCTTCAGCTAGAATACATCCAATTATTTCTCAATTCTGCTACAATGATGACTACCTCCCATTCATTTAAAGCACAAAATGAATCACAAAGAGAAAATTACAAATATCCTGAAAGAAATTTTCCTTCGAACGCAAGCTAGAATGATCCACATAATAGATGAATATGCAGAAATGCAGGGGGAAGAAGGCCGAAGTTTATTTCTCTCAGGCGCATGTGGCTGGTACTGGAAGCCGCTCGACCATTGGGGTGGGGGTATTTTCTTCTTTGAGGTTTCCTTTGATGCCTTCCTTGAGGTTTTGATTGGAGATGTAATCATCAAAGCATTCATTAATAGTGCGCAAGGCCACGTCAGGGTAGAGATCACTAATTTCAATTTCCTTACGGCCATCAATATCGAAATTAGTCTGGCACCCGTTTATGAATATGTCGTGGGTTAGTGAAGCCACAATGCTTGCCGGAAGAACATTCTCTGTTAATTTTGATTAGCTAGAGTAATCAGGGGGAAAGAATAGATTCAAGAGGATATAACAAATTATGGCATTATCAAATTTGCATATTCCCAACAAAAGGTATCTGGTAAGCACCTCTAACAGTTTTCATATGGTATATGCATATCATATTCTATAGTGTTTTTTAAGAGTTACCTGCAGCCATGGCAAGCAAATCTGCCTCTGTGAGGAAGCAACGTGGCAGGGTTCGGCCGATCTTGTTCTCCCAAAGGGAGGCCATCTCATTCATGTTTAGTAGATTGCATGTGGGACGAAAATGGACGGTCTTGTTCGATGCACGGGGGTCGTATGCCGATCTGATTGTCAACTTTCCAATGTCGCTGCCCGCTACAAAAAATGCTACTCATTTAAAAAAAAATAAGTTAGGCAACATACTTGTTAAATAATGCTAAAAAGAAACAAAACTTGAAAAGATGTCTGTGCTCATGTGGTTCTTTTAATGCATGTAGCTTGAAAATTAAAATAGATTTATTTCTTTAGACTTCAACTAGTATCTTTGTACTTCTAGTTTGCCAATTATACGTAACATGCAAAGACTAATAATTTATAGGCGTGGGCTCTCTCTAGTAAATCTTGACTGCAAATAAGGGGTGCCAATTGTCCCACCTTTTTCCCTAAATGCAGATCAATCCATAGACAAGCGCTACTAATGCTACAATGGAGCTATGTTAGGTGCCTACCATCTACTACTGTTGGTAAAAAACACAGCACTACAATACATCAATTAATGTCCCACTTGTCAAACTCAATAATTCCGAGTCCGAACACGGATAGGTTTGGATGTTTGAGAATAACATTTACTTGAAAATATTGCTTTTATTCTCTATCAGATACAATTCAAATAATTCGAATTATACAATAATACTTTTAAAAATATCAGAAATTCTGAATGATACGATCATAATATTATTTACTATTCTTTTCTTTTTTTTTTTTGAAACAACTGGAGCATAAACTCCAGCGCTTTCCATTCAACAAGAAAGTGTAGTACCAACCATTATTATTTACTATACTGATGAATATATAAAATTTATTTGATGATCTATATGTATAATACTAACTCCCTTTATTAATAAGAAGCAACTATGTTATTATATTAGCATGGTGAGCATTAACAGAATTATAGTACATAATAAAACGTGAAGGGGTAGGTGCAGAGTCATCATCAACCATAGTTATTCTACACGTAATATTCCATAATAAAATAAAATGTAGAGGGAGATCCTATCATGGGACCAGCAATTACTTGGTTCTGAGAAGTGGGAACCTCTTCCCAGAATATATTAATCACAAACTGTACGTCATGTCTGCTTTAATTTCAACAATAATTGCCCTGTATAATTAATTACAAGTAAAGATTGGGAAAACTGAAAGCGTTCCCGTTTGGTGGAGCGGTTCATCATTAGCAGAGCTTGAACCAAGAAAAAAAAGTAAAAAAAATGAGATGAATTGACATTATTAAGCTATAGTTTAAAACTTTGCAATTTCAAATTTAGTGTTAAGAGCAGAACTAATCAAATTTTATAATTTAGTGGCTATATGTTATATATTGGACCATTATTTATACATACATATAATGTTGCTAAGAACCAGCTCTTGATCTAGTGACAAAGAATAATGTATCTTGAGTGAAAGGTCGCAGGTTCGAAATCCGGTTGGAGGTGTTTCATAAATATTTATTTAAAAATAAGTTGAGAGGCTCGACCCTATTAATCTTTAAAAAAAAAAAAACATATACTGTTGCTAAAATGAAATGAGAGGCCGTGCTCCTCTTTGACCAACACTAAATTAAGCTCTTGGACTTTCGAGTACATAATATCTGAACCGTTCAACGCAAATCTTGAACCCTCTAAAAATTATTCCATATATTACCTCACATGATGCGAATTGTAAATCGTGCCCACCCCACATAGTGGAGTAACCCAAGAGAATCAAATTTTAAAAAAGAAAATAAAAAAACAAATCCGAGAATCCGGAGTCAAAACTCAAAACTGAGCGCAATTAATATGTACAGATTGGTCCTTTCCCTCTCGTTTTATTTAATTTAATTTTCCTCATTTATTACGATCCACGAACCCAACATACAGTAATTTATATAATTAATATAGCCTACCCTATAAGCTTTTAAAATTAGACAATGTAGACAGTTTAAGTTGCCCCACAATCAGGACAATGGTGGTCGGATTTATTTAGATTCGTATAGATATGCAAGTTGACCGTACTCATTTATTTATGATTGTTTCGGTATATCAAACAAATATATGTTGACTGAGCTACTCAACTCGATGTAGAATCAAAATTGTAACTTACAACTGCAAAAGAGAAGAATGAAAGGAAATGGGGAAAAAAAAATTACCTCTGACGTTGCCATCCCCATAGATCTGGAAACGATCGAGCGGTGGTGGCACCTCCGATGGATGTGTGTTGTCGAAGTATGGCCAACCTGCTATTGAGTTGCAACAAATGTATGTGTATGGGATACCGGCTGCCTCTATGGCACGCCGGACACGTCTCTTTTCCTTGTAGAAACTCAGACCAGGCTCAACCGGGTTTGCCTTGTCTATGTCGTGCCCGAACTCCGATGGCAAAAATCTCTATGAAAGGATATAGATTTTGTAATGATGCTGATTTACACTTTGAACTTACGGTAGCAAATATGCCAAGTTCCTCATTTGTAAATCTTGAAACTTCAGAAATACAAGATTTTCTCATGCTTCCGAAGAAATCAGCATGCATCATAGGCACCATTGGTCTTCTTTCTTAAGGAAATAGATGGGGGGATTTAGCCAATTTAATGAGACATCCTTTATTTTTGTAAATACAACATATATTTATTTTTGATTTTTCACAAAGGCTTTGGATTAAGTACAGCTGGTTTTCAAAATGAGCAAATGATGTTAAGTTTCAATTTTAATCAGATCAGGTGGTCTGGACAAGGATAGCACATTATGTCATGTAGTTTTAGGACTTGAATGTCAGATATAGAAATTAATTGAATGTCAATTAATTGAAATTAGCTTCACTATTAATTAAGAAAATCTGATCCTGTGATAATGTCATCAGAGATGCAAAATATAAAATAGTCAAAGACAATTTGGAGTGATAGTCCATACCTCCTTGAAATACGGAACAGTACCACCAAAAAAAAGAAAGATGGATCGAAATAATTGCAAGAAAATAATAAAAAAAAGGTACAGAGAAATGTACATGCCTTCACTGTCCCCGCTGCTTTCATGGCTTCTATGAGTGTTAACTGATCAAGTATGTTGCGTCCACCTAACACTGATATCACGACCTGTATTCCGTATTCTTTCAATTTTTGTTCTATCAACTCCTTTCCATTCACACGCCCCTATTGGATGCACATTCAAAAGAAATGTTTATAAAGTGGTGATCCCAATAATTCAATTTATTATATATTTTTTTATCGCATAAAAAACTTTGGATAAAACTGTTCAATTTTCGGTTTTTATTAGATCGGTTCGGTTACGCGCATACACATATTGCAAAATACTTGTTCAATCATGGTCATCTATAAATATGTTTCCTAATACAGTTAAAATAGCTTTTATAAGACCATGCTCCAACAGCAAACATTCAAAGTTTCAAACACCAATTAAGACATCTCATCCTCCGCTTATTCCTTGAAAAGGTAGGAAATTTAAGAAACCAAAAAGGGTGATAAAATAACTTTTGCCTTGACAAGACAGAAATTAGAAGTGAACCCAAAAGAAGGATAAAATAGCTAGAATAAACAAAGAAAGAGAGAGAGTAAAGAAGAAGCCTAGCCAACGTGAACAGGAGATCTTTAATACTTATTGATTTATATGGAGTACACTTTTATTGTTTGTTTTTTAACCTTTTATTTTCGGAAAAACAAAGATAAGTCAGTTAGTCCTTTTTTTCACTACTGTGCTTTGTTGGACTAGCGCAAACCTTTTTTTTTTTTTTTCTTTTTCCAGAATGGGATTAACGTAAGTTGAGATTATTCCAATTTTATTTCTTTCCCCTTTAATTTTGTCCTTTTACCTTTATTTGGTTTCATCGAATAAACCTTATTCAATTTGTTTCAAAAAAAAAAATAAACCTTATTCAATTGGTTAATTTAATTCGGTTGGCGATCTCTATTTGGATGGAATCATGGAATATCAGTCTTCACTCTTCAGTGGTGTCTGTTTCAACCGAATAAAACTCTGCTTAATGCTTAATACCATATTTTTCCTTTCCTTCAAAAATAGCAATCTTCTTTCTCATTATACAAACAAGAATAAAATCAGACTCAATATATACTTAAACAAGTTAATTACCTCTAAAATGATGGCGCCTTTCTCACGGAGTGCCTCGATAGTTGCTGCACGCATGGGACATTTCCCTCCTGGGGTTACCAGCACATAGGTGGTGTGGCCACTGTCTAAGCATGCGTCAGCAACGAACCTGCCGATATACCCGGTGGCGCCGATCACCAGTGCCGGACCACTGATAGTACCTAAAGCAATAGTCATAGCGATTAATTGGTGTTTTCTGGTGCGTGTGGATTTGACTTGCAAACTTGGAAGGAAAGTTGTCTTCTATCTTTCTTTCCACCTTTGTTGGAATATAAGAGGGGTGGTATTATATAGACACGATTATAGGAAGGAAATGGTGGTATCAACTAACCCAACTGGACCTTACAGTCAAGCGGCTGGCTTGTGTAATTGGTTTTATTTTTTTTATTTTATTTTTTTTTTGGTGGGGGATTGGATTGGACTTTGTTTTTTGTGTGACACAGATGGTTTACGGTCCCACTCCAAGTTGGCTGATTGGAATTAGAAAATGATAGTATATTATGTTCGATATTGGCTTAAATTTGTTTTCCAATTTACTGTTGTTTTAGCTATGGAAACAACATATCTTTGGGTTGTCAAATTTAAGTTCTTTTTTTTTTCGATAATAAACTTGCCCGTGGGCAGTCAAATTTAAGTTCTGCGGGTTCGTGAACGTGGGAGTCTGGTAAGTATAGCTGTCAACGGCAGCTGTTATGCCGTTTGCCACCACGTTTCGGCCGAAACGAACGGTAAATGGCACAAAAAATCATACCGTTTTCTTAACGAAACGGCAAACGGTATAGGAAATGGAACGGTTTACCGTGTTTTAACGTGTTTTTGTACATGCCGTTTACCGAAAGTCATTTCGTTTACTAAGTGGCACGGTAAACGGTTGCGAAATCGAAACCGTTTCGTTAACGGCATGGCAAACGGAACACCCTGTTCCGTGCCACTTATCAACGTTAGGCAGGTATACTGGTAAGTGAGATTGTTGTTTGTCTAAAGATAGCGGGTTTAATTTTCGCTGGATGTGATCACGAGGGATGGGGATGGGGATGAGGGATAAAGTGTTTATTGAAAATATATATATATATCTTTAAATAAAAAAAATCCGCGGGTTTGCGCTTCTCGTGTTCTATTTCTTTCCCAAAAAAAAAAGAAAGTAAAAAAAAATGGACATCTTGGTTTGACCAATTTAAGTTTGCGCATGACTGTGTTTGTCGTGACGTATTTTTTTATTTAAAAAAAAAACACAATATAATGGACATCTCTGGGTTAAATCTAAGTTGCAGCTTTGCAGGAGTATGCTTCGTGTGCTTCTCTCTTTTTTTTTAAATTAACAAAATAGCCTCAAAAAAGGACGCAACTTTACTAAGCAAAAGAATCATCTTGTGCCCCAATTTTAATAGACATTTTTGAAGAGCGTACTTCAGCAATTTCTTGCCACGTTTCTAGTTTTGTTTCTCATTTCTTTATGGAGAATTAGGTAAGGTCTCTCCTTGTGCTAAAAAGAATTAATATTTGAATTAGGTTATAGCATATCAACACAAATTATTAGTGAAATTCACTGCATATTTTTTTTAAAAAAAATGAGCTTAAATCCCACTAGATATATGAGGTGTTAAAAAATTAGAGAGTTTTACAAGAAAGAAAAAAAAAATTCCTACGGAGCATTTCGATTTAGATTGACTGGAAAATATGATATTTTTTAATGCGGAATTAATTCCTTAAAAAAAATATCAAGTTTCGAATTTCAGTTTCATTGAATTTGTAGATGTTTGTTCTATAAATAATTACTACTCTTAGACAGAGACTAAGATGAAACTAAACTAAAGCCTAAAAATACAGTTTACATCTAAAACTGTTAATTGGGCCCTCTACCTTCCACGAATTTTTTTTTGTTACCACCCGCTTTAGCAAGTGTATAAAAATGGTGGAATCAACCGTGGCTAAAGCAATTTGATTTTTATTGAGGACACAATTAGCATTGTTGAGATTTAGCTTCATAAAGTAACATTCGGAAAAAAAAAAAAAGTTTTGAACCTCTCATCTAATAAGATCTTGTTTGCTCTAATTCCTCGGTGTATAATCCTGAATTCTGGTTCGTTGTGCATGTATGATAGCCCCTTGGCCTGTACCAAGAATAATGTCAAAACTTGTCTGCCAACCCAATATTTCGGAAATTTCGGATCGAGATCTTGAAGAGAACTGGAATCTAACAAATGCTTACGTTAAACTTAAATAGGGATCTTATTTTTTTTCTTAAAGTTTTCAAATCCAACGTCTCTTGTTAGGTGTGAACAATAGAGGTTACTATATATATGGCATGTTCTACTTATTTTGGATTTTTTGTATGCTTGTTAATTGGGGGTTGGGGGATCAATTTTACTTATTTTTGTCTCGAAGCAAGGAAAGATGAGAGTTGCATGCACTATGTATTTAACAAATAATAAAACAGAGGTGAAGAAATTATGAGTTTATGACAAACCATTTTTATTAACTTTAGTATTATTAATAAGTAATAATATAACTAATATTAATATTATTTATTTGTTTATTTATTTATTAGTAGTAGTAGTAGTTTTTCTTTTTTTTTTTTTTTTTTTTTTTTTTTTTTTTTTTGACAAAACCAAGTTGCTGGTAGTGCTCTCTGACCAAAATCCTTCTAGTAAAAGGGCTAATAGAGATATAATAATGATGAAAATAAATAAATCAATAATAATAATAATAATAATAATAATAATAAACATGTACATGCCAACAAAATGTTTTAGTTTGGAAGTGTCCATAACCGTGCATGTGCGTCTTTCAAGGTGGTAGATTAGTTAGAAACTAATTGTTACTCATGTTTGAAGCAAAGTGAGTAGTGTAGTAGCTAAAGACACATTATATTTTTTGGCGTAAATAGCAATCATGCATCATAGAATAGATAGTTTATGGGGAAAAATAATTAAAATGTTCATTGGCGAGAATTAAAATCTTGCACAAACAACACTCACTAATACTAAAAATTTGAGCTCAATAAATAAAAACATTATTAAAAATTTACATAAAATAAAATAAAACACTCACTCACTCGAACAATGGAATCCTGATGCCCGTTTTAAACTATCCTCTGAAGCACATATGTGCGGTATCGTTGTGCAAGAACAAGTAGGAGGTGGAGGAGGGGTATTAGGAAAAAAAAAAAAAGGAAAATTAGCTCACATATTATGTGCCCACAGCGATGGTGTGATTCAAAATTTTCAAAACGATATAGTATTAAAGAAAGGTCAATTAAGAAACTGGCTACTAAATTGGCATTAGCTCCTAATGAACTCATTTTGCCTCAAATGGCATGGTCCTTGGCCAGATGTTATTTCTCTCTACCTGAGCGGAGATGAAGAGTTTATCTACTCTGGTTCATTGAATGACACTCTACTTAATGATCGCATAATGCATTGGCTATGGGTAGTCATCAATTCGTCTTTTTTGGATCCCGCGACGGTTTTATAAAAAGGTTTCAAAGAGAGTTGTATGGAGAAAAAGAAGAAGTGCGACACACACTGGTAGGTTTGTACCATATAAAAAATGTAGTGAATGTACTCGCATTTGATATTAAAAGTAATGTCTACAATAACTGTATTGATCTTTGATTTCATCCAATATATTAAAAAAATAATCATTGAAATTTGCATTAATTTTTCCTAGAAAATTGTTAACTTTATAGTTTATGTCCATATAAATTTTTTATTGAGAACAACTAAAAACTTAAAATTTTGAAGTTCTGAGCAATTCCTAGCTTGTACAAATATGCTCCTTGTGTCATGCAATTAAGATTTTCACAACAAGAATTTTATGACTTACAATATAATTAGTTCATGACTACTGGAGTCTAGAGTTGTAATTTTTACAAGAAATATGCAAAAAACACTCTAAAATTTTATAAATTGGTTCAGCTTTATAAAAGTCTTAAATTGATCTTACCTAGCCCTAACATACTGGAACAAATTGTATACCTCTCAAATAAATTATTTTTGACAATCAGTACTAACTTTAAAATGTCATTCAAATTGGATTTAGTCTTAATTTAGAAGTCGAATAAACCGGTTCTCAAAAATGAAAGTGCCCCACATAACATTATTTTAGCACGATAACATATTCATACATATAAAACAATTCAAATCGTCAACTAGACTCTGTTTGGATCATATGAGATTAAGGGTAGGATTAGTTATTCAAGATTGAAATTTTTAATCCTAAATTGTTAAGAATTAGTTTACTTTCATAATAAGACTTTTTGTTTGGATGATGAAAGAAATAAACAATGAACTTTTTTCTTTGACCGTTAACTTTTATATATGATATTCAGGTTCTTATTTTTGTTGACCATTAATAAAAATTTTGACCGAACCACGAACTTTTGACCAAGTATGGTAACTAATGAAATTAAGCGGTACAGTGACTTTTGACCACGAACTGTGCGGCTGTGCTTGTTTCCCTTTTTAATTGTTTTTTTTTTAAATTTCTAATCTAACTCTTATTCCACCATTTTGTCGAAGTAGTTTATCCGTCTCCTGTTCGGAGTAAACGCTTAATCTGATCTATTTGGATCGTCCGTTAATCGAAGATAACTACTTACTCTTAATTAACCTCTTATTCTTATCCATCCAAACGCACCCTAATGAATAAGAAAGTAAATAAGAAAAAATTCTTCGTACACTGCGAGGAAAGTATTATTAATCACCCATTTCATTTGCGGATTGCTTGCCTTAATAATTTCCACAGCATTATATGAAATTTTGCTCTTATTCTAAAAATATGAAGAAAATAGGAATTTTCTATTGAATAGTACCGGAATCCATACTGACCAGCAACCGAAATCCAGAATTTTCTCAAATTTTGTTATTGACTATCAAGCCCATTTGAGTATTTGACGGGATTTATACAAATTGATATTCAAGTATCCATACATTGGTGGATCTTTCATTGACCGTTTGGGAGAACTCGTACAGCATTTGTATTCTTACCAAATAGTTCGAGTTTTTAGACCTCCAAGTTTGTTGAAAACGCTAAATACAGGTATTTGATTTAGCAGCGTAGCGTTTGGCAAATAAAAACACTATTGTGCTGCTAAAAGACTCTATTTAAATGAGGAGTGATAACTATCATCAGTAATTTTTTCATTGTTTATCATCGTTTGAACAAAGTGATCATATAAAATAGACAAGTTGAACATATTGATTATCAAAATGAACACATACAAAGAAATAAATTTTGTCGTCCCATGTTCAGATTTTTATATACATATTCAACTCATTTTTTATTAAATTTATTTGTTCGTATGTGTTCACATTTATCATTTATATATTCAGCTTTTTATTTTATATGTTCATTTTGTTCAAGCGATAACAAGCGAGGACAAAACTGCATATGACAATAATCAATTTCCTATTTAAATCACTGACCAAGAGTAAGCTAAAAGCTTGACTTGCTTGTTTGCCATCTCTGACAATATTTATTGCAATTTTTACATGGGGGGTAGTATGGGTTTCTTTTTGCTGCAAAAGCATAGGCATATTATCCGAGCGTTAGAAGAGATCCTATGTCCAGCACATAAAATGGAGTCTTAAATTGTCCTAATTTTAGACGCATCAATTTACAAGCATTTTCTTGTTTCAATTATTAGCGCCCAATACAAATTGAACTGCAATTAGGGGCAACCTTCTAAGTAGCCTTACCATGGGCCAAATCGGTGATCTCATAAGGCAAACAGGAACAGTCACTATTAATGTGGTCTGGCACCGCGGTTTGATGATCATGCGTACCTACCTAATTCATCTTTAGTTGTAAGCACCAATAAGTACTTTACTAAAGGTTTGGGTAGTATTTAGTACATTAGTTTCGATAGATATCAAAGAATAAATTGCACAAATAGTACTCCTCATTCGAAAGTATTATTCATTTATATTTGATCCTTCAATTTTAAAAATATCAGTTTGGTGTTTTAAAATTTTCATTTAATAAAATAATTCTTCTGTTATGACTAATAAAAAATACCTAGATAGTGATTTACTTAGCATTCATGACATTTCACTATTCATTTTTTATAATACATAAGAAATTCGAAGGAAGAAAGAATACCACCAAAGTAAAATTTAACCACATTCATATAAGGGGGTATTTTTTTTTTCTCCCTTAATTTAATTCAGTTGAAAAAAAAAAGAGGAGCATTGATGAGGCGAGGTGGACTTGGGAAGATCATACCACAGTGGCAAGCAAATAAAAATAAAGAAATAATGGATTTTTTTGGTCTTCATTAAAATGACCGAACATGATCAAGTTGGAAAATGTCGGTTATACTACAGTGGCAAGCAAATAAAGAAATAATGGATTGTTTATATCTGGCATTACGCATTGGCATTACATATTTCGTGTGTTTTCTGCATTCTTTTCTATTCTATTGGTCACATTAATAGAGCATTGGTCAAAAAAGAGAGCAATAGAGGTGAGATGCGACTAACGCTCTATTAATGTGACCATAATTAAGGATCTTGTACTATGTATAATTTTGAATTGAACAGTTAGCATTTCGGAAAAAAAAATAAAAATAAAAATAAAAAAAAAAAACTCTCTCTGTTTTTTTTTGCAAGGTTGGTTGGCAATTGTAAAGAATTTATTGAGACATCTAGAACAATCAAAACATGTAATTATGATAGTGCCCGAATGCATAAATTTCTATACCACCATATCTTAAGATTCAAAAGAAAATTAAAATAAAAAACTGTGAGCATTGACTAGAAAGAATAATAAAGGTATATGTAGAGAAGTGGGGGACAATATGGCACAGTAGCCATACCTTACAGTAAATAGGTTGAAAAAGAAGCGGATAAATTCTTAGAGCTGAACATGCGGGTGTGCTTTCAGCAGTTCCTTCTTTCCCATACCGGTGGCTCACTCTCCTATCCGACCTTTTCTTAACCCCTTTTCCACTACGCTAAGGCCCATGTGCCCCTGGGACAATGAACATAGCAGACTGAGAGGAGTGTGTTTGGATACCCAAGGAATAAGAAATTTCGGAATTCGTGCTTGTCCAAATTTCTTATTCTTATTCTTTGATTTTGTTGGTATAGGAATAAGGGCCGGAATAAGTCCAAATTCTTTATTCCTATGGTGTTTGGTTTGGCACCGGAATAAGGAATAAGGAGCTTATTCCTATCCATCTCCTTATTCTCATGCATCCAAACATGGATTGCTAGTTCCGTTCAGAAGTTAAAGAGGAAATAGATCTTGTACGATTCCCTGGCAGTGTTTCATACATATTATATATAAATTATGTTTATTCACCGGCATTGACTGACTACAGAATGGAACGAAGCATGCAATTCATAAGTAAGGGCTAAATAAAAGGAAAAGTGCACCGGGTGTTAAATCAAATTCAAAAAGAGTTTTCTCATCTTTGGTTGGAACATCGAACACAAGTATTAGTTGTTTACGAACACATTCCACTCACTTTTCTGTGCCAATAAAAAGATTGAGGCAGAAAACTACTAGGAAGATTTTGACTGCTCATCCCGGAGCGAAGAAAGCAATTCGAATTTTCTATCGCAGTTTGGCACTAGTATGCGTCTTGAGGTTCTAAAAAGCTCTGATCCCTTCTGATTTATATCCAAATCCGAAAATCATGCTCAACATCTTAATTATATCTATATCTGAACATTTTCATATTTGTATCTGACAAAAATATATCGATACGGATATGATTTAAGTATCTGATCCATATCTGATCTGTTTTCACCTTAACAATAAGGCCTCTACACCACAGAATTAAAGTTCCAAAATTAAATGAAATAATAAGTGGTATATAATAATTTGGATAAAGGACTTGAGAGCTAAGGCACTTTTATGGGCGCGACATGTAATTGGCCTGAGACGCTTGATACAACGGGTTAAAGAAATTGAAACTTGGAAACTTATATGAGGTCTCCATGAAATTTGCGTCTTGTTCCTTTTTACAAATTGATGTATGCTATATGTCGATTCTGAGGAATTGTTTTGTAAAAAGATTGGTGAGTTTTGGACTTTTATACACGAATGTTTTGCTTATGACAATTCAAAATTGTGCATTTAGAGATATTTTTGTGAATATTTGGCAAAAGTACATGATTTTCCCTTCCAAATTCTTAGGCTTTGATCAAAATGATTTTTACGTGGAATTTTATTTGATTAGAATTGATTTCTTAGGATTTTGTTGGGTCTAATAATTAACAAGGTAATTCCGATCAAATGGCGTCAAATCCATCCATTTTGATCATAAAATTTCTAATAAAATGAAATCCCGTGTTAAAAAAGTGATTCTAATAGGGACCTTAATCTTAACAGTTTTACGTCCTTTAATTTGTTTATTATGAGAGATTGGTTTAGTTTTGTAAGCCGCACTTTGCAACATATGGAAGACACAGAACACATCCATTTTTGAGAACGAAGTCCCTGAAATGATAATTGGTATTCATGCCATGCTTGACGAGCATACTAGACTCTTATGGCAGACATACTGCTAATAGTCTTTGTTTCTTTTTGTTTTATTTTTTTTAGTTCATCGCTTTTCTAATGGCCTTACTAGATTTAATTTATGGTGATCAGAGGCCACATATGTTGAAAATAGATTCGTCTTACGTACTTGCTCAATAATTTGTTCAATTAATTTAGTATTATTGGCCTTAACTTGTGAATTGAAGGATCTTCCACTGCTTTGGCAACAAGGCAGCCGATAGATACAATTGGACTTAATTTACATCCTTGCTCTAATCAAGGATCTTCCACTGCTTGTATTCAAGCAGGTATGTATTTTAGTAAATGACATCATGCCCTTTCCGATACATGTATGGTTTCTTATGTTCCTGATTTAAAAAAGCAGGTCCCAGTTTGAATATAATTTTTTTTTTTTTTTTTTTTGATGGATAGATATCTGGCAAGTGTACTGGAATATAGTACCATGCTGGTGAGTACCAGTTATATGTAGCATGCTGGCAAGAAAAGAATGCAAGGTGCTTTTGGAGTTGGCAATGCACGAGCAGATGGGCCCTCAAGCATACTGGTTTATGACATCAACACACTCAAAATTTTCGACTTTGGGTGTCCACAGACTGCCAGATTGGGGCCATTATGTTGCTTCGCTTGGTGCGTTGAGACTTGAGAGGCCGTAAGGTGGAGAGGCAGCAACACATGCTCCTGAGGGTGTCTATCAGAATTAGTATTGGATGTGTTTTGTGTTATTATTGAGTTCATAATTGATTGATTGGTCTCGTATATTGGTTCAGTATTTGCATTGAAATCTCAATCTGACAAGTAATGTGTAATTCTACAAAAAGGTCATTTATCATGTTCTAGTTAGTGCAGCTATACGTGTCTATGTAGTGACATAACTACCGCATAATTAGAAAAAAAAAAATTAATCTATGCCATTTATCATACGGAAGTCTTGCTTTAGTCTTTTTGTTTGTTTTTTTTTTTATTTCAACTATTTATCTATTCAGGGTCTAAAGAGATAAGTGATGGAAAAATGGTAAATTTCAAGAAATGAAATCATTTCCTTCTTATTTTTATATGATTTCAAACAATCACTAATTTTCAATTCTCTTCAATTCGATTTCTATTGCTTGTGATCACCAAAAGTTCAATTGGAAATCGTCTCTTTTGAATTCTATTCTAGTGAAATGAAAAGAACTCTTGATGGAGACCATTCCGATCAGACCGTAACAGGGCGCGGATCCTCTGGACGTTTTTTTAAAACGTCCAGTGGTAGTTTTTGATCGGAGCCGTCCGATTTAATCTCGACGGTTCATTTTTTTCGGGCCAAAATTTTTTTCGAGAGTGTTAGAATTCACGAGGCTCCTTTTAGCCGTTGAGATTAAATCAGACGATCCAATCCAAAAACGTCCACTGGATGGCCATCCAAAGGATCTCGTTCCGACCGTAACAAATAACAACACAAACTCCTAAAACTCGTCCAGGTGCGTAGAACAAGTTCTTTACATTTAACACATACATAAAAAAAAAAAAAACTTTTATTATTCACTTATTTTTTTCATATTGTCTTGAAATTATCCAAAACTTTAAATTATTACTGAAAGCTCAAAAACAAAGTCATGTTGGACCATTCCCATACAAAAATAACAACAATAAAGCCTTTAGCCATGTTAGACAATTCCATTAATTGATTTTTTTTTCTCTTTTTCTTCAAGAGGTAGGATTTGCCATTAGAATTCAAAACTATTATTGTACAGTTTTCTGTGGTTCCAACATCAAAAAAGAATGCGAAACCTAAGAAGAAGCTACACAAATCAGTACAATACATTTCTAGTGTGAACCACTTCCTAAAGAGCAATCTACAAGGTCTGGACAAAAAAGAAGAGAACAAAGAAGCACACATCGGCAAATACAATTCTACATGAAAAGAATTGACATAGAGAAAGGAGATGAGAAATAATAAAACCAACTTGGAAGGTACTGTTATCGAGTTGAGTCAGTAATGGTAGCACTAAGTTGGAGTAAAGAGGCCCTTTTAGGGTTGGAAACCAGTAGCTCTTGCGTGTCTTTTGGGAGTACACTATAAACAGCCTGCAAATCCATCTTTAGTTTGTCACATGCAGCTACTGATCCCCTGGCCCCACTCTCATAACTCTGCAGAAGATATAGATTTGGAATTACAATTAGGTTTTCCAAAAATATGAATAACAATGTTTCAAAATTATCAACTATATGACCAGAATATGTACAACAAATGTACAGCAATCATGGACTGTAACACAATCAATATTTAATTTAAGGGTAATTCTATGGTGGACTGAAATTTTAAATCGGGCTTAAATCTGGATCATTCATTTAAAATTATGAAGGAATTTGATTGATCATGATTCAAGCCCGGTTTGAAATTTCAGTCCACCATAGAATTACCCTTAATTTAAAATATTAAAATGAGAAGTCAAGTTCAGGTCATGCAAATTAGTAAAGAGAAAATAAAGCAATGACATGTGTCTCTGATAAATCTCAGGAAATAAGTCATAAATACATGGGAATCAAACACTTAATTAACAAAAGATCTAGCAAAAGAGAGTTTCCAGGTCTGGCAATTTAGAGAAACAATGGGATACATTGATACCCAACTTATTCGACAACCATGATAGTTTAAGTCAAAAAGTAAATAAAATGGAAAAACTAACAGTTTAGATGTATTCTCTATCATTTATGTAGATCTTGTAAAATTTGGTAATCATTTTATCACTTAGCGGAGAAACAAGCTGAATTGTTAAAAGTTTAAGAGCTCGGCGGATGACTTTTATCTTAAAGTAACAATTGGATACTCTATTCCTTAGTAACAATGTATACAGTTGTCAGATATATTATCGTCACATAAATGCGCAACTTGTATGCATCAGTTAAACACTGCACAGGCTATGACTAGTTCTATCGTTAGTTCCTGACTGGAATTATTTTGCTAGATAAGTACCAAAATTCCTTTTTGTGCTTTTGCTATTTTTTTTTCTCAAGTTAAAACTCTGTAATCCATACTACATTATAGTTATCACTAGCAACATTTGATATGCACTATCTTTTGCTGGTACATCTTAGTAATTCTGCTGTTAAGTGATGGGCAAAACTGGAACCATTACTTTAAACGCATAATCAGTCAATACCATAACCAGCAGGTTATGTTACGATATTCCCTGCGAGGTATATACCAGTCACCCAAAGTGCTCAGCTGCTCAGTACAGGTCATGATAGCTACAATTTAGTCTGCCTTCGATGGACTAAATGGAGATATTTAAGGGAGAGCATATACCTCGATTTCCCTGAGAAGATATCTCTCAACAGAATTAAACAAATCCAGTCTTTCCAACTCAGACATGTTGGATATTAGTTTTTGTATATTGGCACTAATTCGAGCCTGCCTCCAGAGACGCTGTTGCTCTATTTCGGCAGCTACTCGTCTCCTCTGGAACCACGGCATGAAGTTTTTACCTTCCATGAATCGCCTAAAAAGAAAATTTAGTATATGCAAGTTATAATTGGCAACAGCACAAGTAGCAACACGAGGACTGCAAAAGAGAGAGAAGCTTCATTTTGTTTTGATAATTTTGTACTTGCTATCAAGTAATTTCTACTCTAGATGATGCAGCATGATTTAATCACATATCTTGTAAAGCTAGGTCATGGGCTTTATTCCTGGGACAATGTAAATTAACAAAGCTTAAAAGGCGTGTATCAAAAGATGTCACCTTCATGTGCTTATGTCAAGGGAAATAAGAAAAGATAGTCCAGCTTCTTGTTTAGATAACTTAACCATTGTAGTACTTATGGTAAAATAAGACTCCAGTAGAGGGGCATATTTATGCCTAAAAACACAGACAGCATGCCAACCACCCTCAAATTTTTTTTCTTTTCTTTTAAAAATTACTATTCTTTTCTCTTTTATTTTAATCTCTTTTCATTTTAAAAACAGATCTAAAAAAATTCATGATTGTCACAGTGAGGGCATTGGACCATGATCAGGTGGTTGGTTGGTTCCTCCAAGTAGATATATTTTGACCATTAAGCCATTAGCATAAGGAAAGATTTATCGAACCCCATATTGTTTGACTGATTTCCGTTTTGGTATAGCTGTGGATCAGTCCCAAAATGGTTGACAAATGATTCAAGCCCTGTCCAGTTGTAGAAAATCTTAGTTCTCTTCAGTTCAGCAAGGAAAATGGAACAATTATGCTCTGATGGTATTCAATATAAGAGTTCTTGTCAATGCTGTCAGAATAGACAAAGAACAAATCCTGAGTTTTATTCTAGGTCTATGCCATTCTATATATGCTTGCAAGTTATTTTCGGAAAACAGAATAGGAGATTGCAAAGATTGTCATTGACAGCATCAAGCATTTGGCCAGATTGGCTATGCAAGGTGGCCTTGATACTTGCAGGTCACAGAGAAACCAATAGCAAACATGAATGCTTTGACTAAAGAGAGCAGTCAACAAAGAAGAACTGGTGATGTACAATTCATCAAGACAAAGGATACCAGAACAGGATTATACCATTGAGATATCATGCCTTACCTATAAAGATGGGCTTCGAGATGCAAAATTGTTTAAAAAAAAAATTCTTACCTGTAACATATAATACAGTCATGCATGGTTGAGAGGTGGTCATGACCACTATGTTAATTTATTCATTGACTGTTTTGAATTAATAGAACATTTTTTTTTCACTTTTGTTGGTTTTATTGAATATATATCAGTTAAAAAATAGTACTGAACATAAAAGATGGCTTTAAGAACAATAAACAAATTGGCTGTTTGGACAGAATGCTTTGGAGTAGAATATACTGAGATTCTCTTATGCAGTCAATCTTATTAAGAAAACAAGTAACATGATCGTTATAATCTACCAATTGTGATGTCTTTTTTTTTTTTTTTTTTACTGGCAGGCACTATTTCTCCATATCCCAGTGTGAACCACCAACTATATCAACTAAGATAGGAAGAGATGATTAATTGGTATCAGAGAGGACTGGAAATTAGGTATTTTGGTTCTAGCTTAGCAGCAACTTTACCAAAGATATATAATATAAAAAAAAAACCTGTATAGATCCATCCAATTAGAACGCATCCTTTTTGCAAGGAACTTTCCGGGCCCTCTAGTTGCCAGGCCTTCAAGAAACTCTGCAGAACGAAAAGGGCTAACAGGTGGTGGATCCATAAATGGCGAGTTACCTTCTATTGGTGTATTAACCCCAAAGTATGGCCCAAATGGTGCAAGAAAATTGGTTGTCAGCTCCAAGAAATGCCGCCTTAAGATCTCATTGTTAACCACCGACATGGATTCTTCAACCCGAGATGAGACACCAGCATCAACGAGCCGGTTCAGCACAGCAGTATCGGGCTTTGTACACCCAGTATACTTGGACCAGACTGCTTCCTTGTGCTCTGTCATGAGCGTAAGTGGTCCCTCTCTTCTCATCTTGATGTTATTGAATAATGTTGAAGGAGAAAATTTTGACAGCTGATCAAGTTTAGCCCCATTCACTTGCAGAGTCCTGGTTGAATTTGCACTTTGGCTACCAACAGAAACAACCGTTGGTATATTACGGAGTGCTTTAAGGAAGAACAAGTTGGTGACACCTAAAACTAATGGAGGGAAAGCTACACCACTTGGAAGTGAATTCAAGTGTGCAAATTCAGGGTCGTGAATTGTAAAATAAGGCCGATAGTCTACACTACAAGGTATTGGAGCAATTAGGCTAACAAGTGCACTAACCGCCTCCGAGCACTGTGACGGGGTTGGTGCAATAACAAGAATTGGTTCACCTATTAACATCAGCTCCCATAAGTTCCATAAATGGAGAATTACACCTCGAAAAGACGAGAATAAATCAGAATCATGGAACAAACCATGCGGGACTGAAGGGTTGGACTGAACGACTGGAGGGGGGCACTCCGGGTTCGGTGGAAGGTGGACCCGTAACGAAGCATTGCCAATGGGGAGCTCCATTGGAGCACCTCGTACGGGGTCTGGCCATGAGGCCACATGTGAGGCTACCAGTGACAGTGCAGTGTCGCCTAGGTCGAAACAAAGCGGGCCGAGTATCTGTAAAAGCAACCGAAACACTGTTGAAAAAGGGAGATGGGTAAGAATCACGACGGATTTCTGTTCGCCGCCACGGGGCAGTCTCGGGTCTTGTCTCTGCCGATTAAACACGAATCCATAATAAAAGTCTGGATCTTTGTTGGAATTCTGGGCCGAATTTGAATTGGGGAGGCGAAAGGAGAAGAGAGAATCGTGGAGAGTGGACCTGTGGTGAGGCAAATGGTGAGACATGGAATCAGGGAAGGAGGAGAAGGATATAAGGCGGAGCTTATCGGGCGGGAGAGGAGGCGGATCCGGGTACGACTTCTCCAGAACCTGGCCTCGCTCCAGGTCGAACCGGATTATGCAGAAGGCCGTGACCCATCGACGGAGCAGCGTTGGGTCGGGTGGGCCGGCGGCCGGAGAGCAGGCCGGATCCGAGTTGGATCCGATTCCATTCATTGGCGAAATCGTCGTCTCACTCGATATCCTTCAATGAATTTGAGCTCTTTAATTTGTATTTTTTTTTTTTTTTTGAATTTTGGGACTAATTTCAGTTGAGAGGGGAGGGAGGAAGAGAGTGGCCCCAAGCGAGCTGGATTGTATTGTAATGTAATTCCTTTTTTGGCGGTTTGTGGTTTGAAAGGATTGAAGGATGAGTAAATTATAAGCGAATAAATGCTTTGATTTGTGTTTTGTTGTTGTGGACAAAGAAGGAAAGTAGTTTATAAATGTCTTTCTAGCATAGTGATTCGGGAATAATTTAATTTCACAGTTCCTAATAACCACTAAACCATTCTAAAAGAGCATCCCATAAAAGGGAAAAGTATTTTGTGCTGCAGTTTATATATATTATTAAATGGAACTATAGAAGCGTAACCACCAGCAACGTAGCGTGTATTACTATAATGTCAAAGGCTCATGGACAACTATAATTGACACATTCATCATTTATTTTTATTCTCGAAGATGTTGAATGATTTGTCATTTGTGTAATAAACTACAGAGAAATACGCTTCTAACGACGGAGAGTCTATCTTAACTTCCTTGTAAACATTTATGTTGCTAATTTGCAAGGTTCTTAAACTTTACAAGGCCACAATAAGAAGTGTTGATGCTTAGACCGTTCCTAAGGCCTTGCTCCAGAAGAGGTGAACCAAGGAGAATGGAAGGATGGTGTAACTGTTCAACTCCTGCCCAATAGCTTTACTTTGCTCCAGAATTTTAAAATTGAAGGGAAATCAAAGAGAATGGAGGAAAATGAAGGTAAACATGAAAAAAAGTGTAACCATGGTTACCCTCAAATTTGGGGTGTACTCCCCTCCTCTTCCCATCCCTTTCTTTTCCTTCTCCCATGGATTCTGGAGCACCCTAAAACGAGTCCAAGAAAAACACGTAAAACCCAACATTGAAAACTATAGGCCCACAAAAAATAGGCCCGGAATCCAAAATCCTTGATAATACTTAAATCTGATCCATGAAGCTAAATTTTTTGGATTATTGTCGGGGGAGCATATGACAAACTTTTATGTAGATAAGAGATGTGAAACAACTTTTAATTTTGAACTCTATAAAAATATATTTCAGTCTGATTTCAATATATAATCTCCACTCAAATCTTTAATTATTAGATCAAAGGACTTTCCTTTCTATGTCTATTTTTGCCCTGTTGGTGGCATTTTTCTGCGAAGTGCGTCACTGAAGCATGCATTGGATTTCTTTAGTGATTTAAACGACAAACCTCACAAGAATTTTTTTTTATGGGCAAAAGCCACGGCTGAATTTCTGAAGATATCCTTGACATGTGATATTTACTTGTACACTAAACTAATATTACTTACTAATAGTTTAGTATATATCTTCATGCATAAACTAGCTAGCTATCACATTTTTTGTAGCTAATTACACATGCAATTAATGCACACAGCATACACCTATTACACCCATAAAACCGAAATAGAAGTTTTGTAGCTAATTACTTAATTAATTAATTATTATTATTACACAGACTCACACACAAATAATCACTTAATTCTATATGCATGTTTGTTATTTAATACTGTCCTCACAGCTGTAGTGGTTGCGAATCGGCCTCTAAATAAAGAACACCCCAAACATCAGTGCTCTATGCTTGAGATTGAGTGAAAAACTGAAAATAAATAAAAGAATAGTGTGCGTGTGTGTGTGTATGTTCTTACATGCACATTCATGAATACGCCTTGAAGGAATTCCATATGATACAAAACAAATAAAAAGCAACACTAAAATTTTGTTGTACTGCATATACCCATGAATTAACATAATCATTAGCAACTTATTAGCATTAAATCATACATACGAATATCTTACTTTATTATTAACATTAACTTACTATTTAGATCGAATTTTGTTCAACAACCCTTAAAGTTACCTTTTTTTATATACCATAAGCTTGTGTTTTGTTCAATTAATATAATGAATTTCATTTCAATGAGCATCAGTCATTCTTCATTCATTCAAACTAAAAATTTTATTGGGTGTCGTTTAAGCAAACATGAGTTCTGGCAGAACCATGTATATATGCATAACTGAAATTAAAAAGCTTATTGACCATTTTCTAACAGAAATATTTTATGCCTTTGTGCACTGACTCCGATTATTAACTGGTCAATCTGTCTTTCCACTGGCACCAGAACCTGTACTTGTGTGGAGAATTACATGACCTCTATTTTCCCTGTCATATTTGTTTGAATCATTCGATTCATCAGATTTCTCCTTTAGCAGCACCTTCTTGCGCAGCTCCATGTTTTCTCGATTAATGAGGAAAAAGTTCTTTTGTAGTTCAATATTCTCCATATGCACAGAGTAACCCTAGAAAACACCAAATAAAAGGAAAAAGAAAAAACTATATGAAGAATATCTTAAGAACATTAAACAATTATAACTGAGAGGCTTGCTAGTTGAAGGGATTATGTTACCCTGTATAACTTTGGGGACAATGGGGAGCTAGGCTGAATAAATACTGAGACAAAACACCAAGTAGTAGTTAAATTTAATTAGGGCGGTTCAATTAGTACTTTAGTTTACAAAGAGTTAGGTTCTCTCAACGCTGGGAAATTTGTCCTGACGACTTTGTTTAATTTTGATGAGTGAAACAGGTAGTCTTCAACTAACTTTTAATAAAATTTAAAAAACTGAGAACATTAACGTGTAATTAGGGTATCAGCACTTCCTGAGTAGCAAATATACAACCAATGTCATCTTCTTAATTTGACAAACCTGCCTATTGAGCTCTTCAATTTCTCCATGATAAATTTGTTCCTATATAACAAAGGATAACGTTTCTTTAGTTGACAGAATGCAAACTACAATTATGAAACATTAATTAGATTCTTTTGTTGGGATGGAAGCTATTAAAGAGTAAATTTTCATAATATTGTCTATTATGAAATACAGATATAACTTGACCTTTTTCTTTCTAATAGAGTGCAAACTCCTCTCCAACTGACTCTCCACGGCTTGCAGATCGCCAACTCTTAATCCAGAGAGCTCTTCGCCTATCAGCATCCTGCAATTATTTCAAGTTAGAAAATTGTCTATCTTTTTGTCGTTCTTTTTAATAATGTATTATGGCTAGTACACACGCTAATATTGAAATAGTACAAATGTATAATTGATTTATTATTTTAAATAATTGTGCAGTCACTATTTTTGGCCTTTAAATTAAGAGTTAGTCCATACCGATGATTCTTCTGCATGTCGAGCAACTCTTGCCTAAGTCCAGCTACCTCTTTTTGCCAATACTGCTTGCACAAAATGTATTAAGATGGTTAAAATGATGACATGATTTTATATTTTGAAATTTGAATACATACTCCCCTTTCCTAGCTACACTGTCATCCATGCAGGTCAGTTATGCATAAACCTAATGAATGTAAAGAGTACATAACAGAGGTTGCCCGAAGATGCCAAACAGACACAAATCTGCAGTTCCTCTATTAATAAGTTTTCTCTTCTGAAACAAGTAATATATATATAACCATAAAAGGTATAGAGAAGAGTTACAATGGTAAATAACTAAATATTTTGCAAATCCATTGCAGTCATCTACTTTACATTATAAACATTGATCCTGACTGAATTTGCTTGTCACATTGAGGATCCAAAGACAGAAACATTCAAACAAGACGCAAGTGAACAGAATTTGATCATTACCAAGTATGGTAAACTATAAACTGCATCATGCCAGGGAATAACTATAAGCAGCGTTACTAATTAAAGCTAAACAGAAACATAAACTAACTTAATTTATGATCTATTAATAAACCTCCTAATATAAAATTTTGAACAGATATGCATACTTAATTATACGCCTTTACTCACCATTTTTTACTCGGGATGCATGGAGATCTCATATATGTTCGAGAGTATTCATATTAACTCTTTGAGTAAATTATGTAAATAGAGGTTAAAACTTAAAAATATAATCTAGTTTTCTTGTTGTCCTTAAAATTTGAAAATTGTTATCTTGGTCGACATTAGCATTCATGTTTTTAAGATATTATATAAATATAGCCACCTAAAACTCACAATATTTTTTATGATTATTTTGAATACATGTATGGTACCAGAATGGAGTATGCCTTGCTATCAATTAAACCATTCATTGATGATCTTAAATGAGTTGTTCGCACTTAGCAGACCAAACTTTTATTTTCAAGCTAGTTTGTAAAAGACCTGCAGACAAGTTTAATGATGAAATTAATGTTCCAGACAACAACTGGAATTACCTTAACATCAGATGCTGCATTCAGTACATCAACAGCATCTTCTTTCGCTTTATTGTATCTTGCAATTGTTGATTTCATGCTGCAATAAGATATAGGAAATTACATTAATCAGACTTATGACCTATATATATATATATATATATATGCTTATCATCTTGTCTGTCAACAATAATAATGTATTGAAAAAGTATATCACAATGTGAGATGCAAGCTTTGTTGAAAAAGTTTCTCAACAATAATACAGCAAACACAAATGAAATGAAGAATACAATTTTCTCAAGACACAAAAAAGGAAGTGTAGCAAAATAAATCACTGGATATTAATTAAGTTAGCTAGCATTGCTAAATTTTCTCTTTTCTCTTTCTTATATTCTCAATTCCACTTTCACACATATCTAACACTTCAAAAAAATATATATATATATATCATTTTAGCAAATTTCGGAAATAGTAAGCCATATATATCGTTATGTAACAGTCAACATTTCTGAGATGGCGGGGGTAAGACTGGGACATTAATTGATAGATTCTTCAAATCTTTCTGAGATATTTTGCATTATTAATATAAGTTATATAACCAAGGAAAAACACCAAAATAAGCATCTGCGAGATAATTGTACTATCAAAACAACAAAGTATCTTTTTTTTCTTGGCAACTAGCTAAGTAGCTAACTAGCTAGCTAGGTTACATGATAACATTCATTAATATAAGATTGTTAATAATTGTTGTATATTTTTAAATTATATTATTTATGTGTCTCATTTCAATTAAATTTAACGATATGTTTTAAAAAAAATATTTTCCTTGCAATATCAGTTGATGTACATATATAAAGCAGTTACAATTTGATAAGCAGACTCTAGTTAGCTCCATATATATTTTATGTATTAATTTAATTAGTTTTTGCATTCAAACTTTGAATTTCTTATCAAACGTTCATCATCATCCTTCTCCACAATCTGGGTCTCGGTTTTTTCATTCTACTTATGAGAAATTGTTATGTTCTCATTGTCTCTTTAGATTGCAGATTATCACATGAAGCGGTATACAAGGATTCATCTAGTGGCAGAAGTATATATATTGTATGTTTTTTGATATATTAAATCTCCTAAACAAATTAGGCCACATTCTCGCTCTTATTTTTCTTTCCCTCCAATTAGATTGAAGATAACCAACCAATCATCAAAATTTACAGCGCATTTAAATAAAGCTGACAAAATTTTTATGAAGATTCAAATTAATTAGAAGTAAAAGAGACACTAGGCATTAAACCTGGAGCTAGCAAACTCGTGCAACCTTCCAGTGCTTGAAAACACGATAAGACCAACCTCAGCTTCACATAGAATCGAAAGCTCCCTTGCTTTCTTCATCAATCCATTTCGCCGCTTTGAGAATGTAACTTGCCGGCTGGTCAGGTTGTCGATTCTTGTAATAGAGATCTTTCCTCTTCCCATCGGTCTTCTTCAGCTAGATCTACACAACTACTGAGCCCTAAAAGAACAGACGATACATGAATGGACGTTTTGAGTTGTAAAAAGGGAGATCTCTCAATTTAAGGATTTGTTTTCGTCAGAGTGCGATGAGAATCAATATCCAAGAGCCTATATACCATTAGGGTAGTTAATTTTGATTGTGCCTTTCTGAAAGAGGAATGAATCTTTGAGAAAGAGAAGGTCAGGGGAGAAGGGGAATAGAAGATAAGGAAATAAAAATGAATAAATGATTATAGTATATGATTGCTTATTTTATTTGTCTTGACGATACGAGGAACAGTCAACAAATAGATTTTCTATAGATGGTTTCAAATTTTTTTAAATCAAGCGAGTAATTAATTTTCTTGCATCGTGACTCGCCACATGGTATCCCCACAAAATATGCCTAAGAAACCCAGCTTACCAACTAGCAAAAATCCAGAACAAGAAAATTATTTTGAAAGAGCCGGCCGTCATGTGGATTGCCAACACGTGGTACCAGTTTTGCACGTCATTTTTTCCCTAAATTGGGTTACTATATATTACTATGTCAGGAAAAAGACTTCGAACTAATCTTTTATTCTGCACTAACGAAAGTGGCAGATTCTCATTCTTTAAATGTTGTGACGCATAATCAACTTTTCTTTTCTTTTTCTTTTTCTTTTTTTCGAATAACTGCCCTTGGGCTAAACTTCATTAATTAAAACTCAAAAACATTAAAAAACTATTACATGAGAAGTTTTGCTCATAAAATACAGCTAATATTATTAATATATATTCCAGTTACCCTTCCCCCTAGCTAGCTTCTTACTAAAAACGGAAAAAAAAATATATGCTTATAAAGTTATAATAAAACAAGAAGAAATCATAAACATACCGAAGGAAACATCTAAAAAAGGCATCTTTGAAGTAGATGATATGGGGTGTGTGTAGTCCGGTATGATCGCGCGGTAGATTCTGTCTCAAAGACTGACAGCGTTGGACTTTGTGAGTGCGGAGTCGAACATATATAGCTCGGTTTAAATTAAGTACGACTGAATCATTTTGAAATATAAGATTGAGAAGCTCTGATATATATAATGATAATAATTTCTCAATATCAGATGTATACAAGATTACAAGCCATATAGGTACATAACGGTAACTTATTGTACCATCGATACTGAGTGTACCAAACGGTAATATTTCTACGAAGAAAAAGTGAGCGTCTATTTCTGGGGGAAAAAAAGATGAACATCTATATTTTCTAATTAGCCCATGATGATAATCAGAATTAGTTAGTGCAATCACCACCTACTGCAATCACCACACAATCAGCAAGCTACTCCATATTCCCTATCTCTTACTCTCCATCCCGTGTCTTTTTCCTACGTTTCATCTTCTGCTTTCATCCCAGCCCTTCTCCCGCTGACCATGCCTCATTCTCCGACACCCTCTTCTGCCCTTGTCTAATACCCCCAGCCCGCCCGTCCCCCACTGTCGTCTCCTAGACTTAACAACAAATTATTACATGGACAAATAAAATAAATAGTAAGACAAATATATAATATAGTTAGGTGAAAAAATTTAAATAAAAAACTATGGAAAGATAAAAAAAAATATAGTAAGATAAATGTACAATATAGTTTTGTCCACGTAATTATGTTATTTAACTGGTTAGTTCTGTAATTTGTCTTGTTAATTTCTTTAATTTGTCTAGGTAAAATTTACAATTTGTCTCATTTGGGATAGGAGGACGACAGGGTTGAGCGGAGCGGTGAGGGGTGATGGGGGTATAGAACTTAATAAACAAGCTCGTTTGAGCTGAATTAATTTCTCATTAATTGAAAGAGGAGTACAGTGCTGTTTATATAGCTGCAGCATCTCAACTTAATACATGACATAATTACATAAATGCCCCTAACTAATTACATTACTATTCTAACTAACTGAGCTGATTCCTTCACTAATGTCTCCAGTATCTTCATTACTGGACAGTTCCATTACATTGTGTTGACTGATTTCTACAGCCCCCCTCAAGCGCAACGGATTAACAATCATAGTAAGCTTGCCACATAATAATTGAAATCTAGCAGCTGCCAGAGACTTGGTAAAGATATCAGCTATCTGATCCTGGGAGCATATAAATTTGACATCTAGGTGTTTAGTAGCCACTTGTTCCCTGACAAAATGCACATCTAATTCAATATGCTTAGTCCTGGCATGAAACACAGGATTAGCAGCTAAGAACGTGGCCCCCAAATTATCACACCACAAAGTGGGGGAAGCAACTGATTTCACATATAACTCACTCAGTAGGGATTGAAGCCACATAATCTCAGCTGTAGCCATTGCCATAGCTCTGTATTCAGCCTCAGTTGAGGACCTAGCCACTGTTGGCTGTTTCTTGCAAGACCAGGAAACTATATTTAAACCCAAGAAGACTGCATAGCCTGTGGTTGATTTTCTGTCATCTGGACAACCAGCCCAGTCTGCATCTGTAAAGGCCTGTATTGATAGGGATTTGGATTTCTGCATATGCAATCTATGAGAAATAGTACCTTTCAGATATCTCAGGATTCTTTTAACTGCTATCCAGTGAGTGTCAGTTGGCTCAGACATAAACTGAGGCAGCTTGTTGACAGCATAGGTGATATCTGGCCTTGTAATAGTGGCATACTGTAGTGCCCCAATTGTTTGTCTGTACAAGTGAGGGTCAGATAACATAGTACCTGACTGTTTGGATAACTGCTGACCTGACTGCATGGGAGTTTTACAAGGGTTTGCTCCCATCATGCTGGTCTTTTCCAGAATAGACTGAATATACTGAGACTGAGTCAAGATCAAGGAGTCATTGTGCTGAACCACCTCTATACCTAAGAAATAGTTAAGTTCACCTAAGTATTTTATGGAAAAGGTGTTCTCAAGTGTCTTGATGAGGGCATTGAGAACATTGCTATTATTACCAGTGATGATTATATCATCAACATATACCAGTAAATAGATGATACAAGAGTGATGATTAAATATGAAGAGAGAGGGGTCAGCCTGAGAGGCAACAAACTGTTGAGAGAGTAGAAATGATCTGAGTTTATGGAACCATGCCCTTGGTGCCTGCTTTAGATCATATAGGGCTTTCTTTAACAAACAGACATGATTTGGATAGAGGGCATCTTCAAAACCAGGAGGTTATTTCATGTATATTGTTTCTGAGAGATCTCCATGCAGAAAGGCATTATTAACATCCAATTGATGTAATTGCCACCCTGAGCTAGAGCAATAGTAAGCACCACTCTCACTGTTGTAGGTTTGACAACAGGGCTAAAAGTATCAAAATAATCTAAGCCCTCTTCCTGAGTATAACCCTTAGCCACCAGCCTAGCTTTAAACCTTTCAATAGATCCATCAGACTTCTTTTTAAGTTTAAATAGCCATTTACACCCAACAATATTAGCATCCACAGGAGCTGGTACCAAACACCAAGTGTTATTTCTGGCTAATGCATCCAACTCATTGGCCATTGCGGTTCTCCACTGTGGTATCTTGACTGCCTTTGTATAACAGGAAGGTTCATAGAAATTGACAGCTGAACTAGTATTCTGAGTGTCAATGGTATATAATTGATGACCAGGAAACTTCTTTGGTTTCAGTTTTTGGGTCTTAGACCTAGTAGTCATCTGATGTGAGGTAGTGGAGGAGGGTTGACTGGTAACAGTCTGAGACACTAGTGCAAGAACAGTTGGTAGTGTACAGACTGGTGAAGAAGTAGGAGGTGGGTGGGGAGGGGTAGGTGGCAGTACAGTGAGAGTTGTAGATAGGAGAAACAATATTCTCAGGTTCAATATGGACTAAATTGGAAAAGGGAAAGCATTCTTCATTGAAAGTAACATGTCTGGATACATACAATCTGTTGGAGGGTAAATGAAGACACTTATACCCTTTATGATTAGCTGAATGGCCCATGAATACACAACTCTCTGATCTTGGTTGCAGTTTGTTCTGATTGTAAGGTCTGAGTAATGGAAAGCATTCACACCCCAGAACATGTAGAAACTGGTAGTCAGGTTTCTGATTGAACAGTTTTTCATAGGGAGAAATCATGCAGTTTGGTGTGGCAGGGAGTCTATTGATAACAAACATTGTGCTTTCAAATATAGTATCCCAATACTGCATGGGTATTTCTGCATGATACATGGTAGCCAACCCCAATTCGACTAAATACCTGTGCTTTCTTTCAGCCAGGCCATTTTGCTCAGGAGTGTATGGGGTGAGCAAAAAGCTCGTAACTCGTGAGTTTACTCGAACTCGACTCATAAAAGCTCGATTGTAACTCGAGCCAGAATAACTCGAGTTGACAAAACTCGAGTTGTATCAACTCGGTTAACTAACGAGTCGAGTTTGAGTTGGACTTAACTCGACTCGTCAACTCGTGAGCTGACTCATGACATAATAAATGTTAAATTTAAGTAATATTATCAACGTGATTTATGACTTATGAGTAATAAAAAAGTAAAAAATAACACAATAATTATTTTATTGTATTTTTTAGATAGTTATAAAATACAAAATATTAAGTTTCAAAACATATTTTTGCTTCAAATCAATAGAAAGAATATACTTGACGACAAAGTTTATTATCTGTTATATTGTATATATAAATTAATTTTAATATTGAATATTATATAATTTAAAAAGAAAATTTCGAAGTATAATTGCTTATATCCAACTCATGAGCCAACTCGAGTTGGAGCGAGTTGAGTTTGAGCTAGCTTAAATAATTCGAAAGTATTTCTAACTCGACTCGGGACAACTCGAGTTACTATCGAGTTGAGTTTGAGTTGTACCCAACTCACTCGAACTCGGCTCGTATACAGCCCTACCGCAAGATAGTTGAAAGGTGATCTCAGGATATTGTAACTGTAGTGGTTTAAATTCAGACCCACCATCACATTGAATAATCTTAATTTTATGACTCAATAGATTTTCCACTTTTTGTTTAAACACAGTAAACAATTTTGGCACATCAGATTTGCAAGAACAAAAATACACCCTACTAAAACGAGAGAAATGATCTGTAAAAACAACATAATATCTATTTTCACAATGTGACAGAACAGGAGAAGGACCCCACAAATCAGTGTGAATTATATGAAGAGGTCTATTTGCAACAAAAGTAGAAGAAGAAAAGGGCTTCTTATGAGCCTTTGATTTATTACAATCTCTACAGAAAGAAAAATTTGATTTAGAACAGGAAATGCTATTGTTCTTGAGAAGAGTCTGGATAATTGTTGGAGAAATGTGCACAAGTCTGGAATGCCAAAGATCAGCAGATTGATGGGAAGCATGATAAACTTGATGAGAACAGACTGTGCTTTGTAAGGAGTAAAGACCATTACATAGAGAGCCAGACAGAAGAATCTGATGAGTTGCCAGGTCCTTCACAAAACAAGAATCTTGAGTGAATTCTACTGATATAGAATTATCTTTGGTCAATTGGGAGATACTCAAAAGATTTTTGGTAATTTGAGGAACACACAAGATATTATTCAACTGGAGAGAACCATTGGGTGTATTTATAATAGCAAATCCAGTGTGAGAAATTGACAGACCTGAGCCATTACCAATATGCACTTGATCAGTCCCATTGTATACTTGTGAGTTTGACAAGTTATTGATATCTGCAGTTACATGAGTAGAAGCTCCAGAATCCGAGAACCAGGCAGGAGAGGGAGTAGAGTTTGTTGGTTCTGCAATCAGTGCCTGAGGAGAAGAAGAGACTGATGGGGCTGAACCTGAGAAGGCTTCAAATCTACGACGACACTTGAGTGCAGGATGACCCCATTTACTGCAAATTTGGCAGATGACATCTTCTCTGGAGCTATTGGTGCGACCCCTTCCACGGCCGCGCTAGTTGTATTGGCAATTTGAATTTGAATTCGCATTGAATCGTCCTTGATTCTGTGCAGTAGGTGGTCGTGCAGTATACTGTGTTGCATAGGCCTGATGATTTTCAGACTGGGCTAAATTATTATTGACAGGGCCTGAACTGTATTTGGGCCATACTGCACAGAGAGATGAGCAGCAGATGACGACGCCATGGCAGACTGATGATGATTGGCAAGAAGTCGTGCTTCATGTGCAAGAAGTAAGCTATGGAGCTCTAGCATCGAAGTGAATCCTTGTCGCATAGACAAAGAAGTGACAAAAGATTCAAATTCAGAGCCTAAGCCTTGTAAAGTGTACATTACCAAATCTTGTTCAGAAATTTCAGATCCAATGCTTCGCAAACAATCAGCAATTGCTTGAATTTTGTGCAGAAATTGAGCACAAGAATCACCTCCCTTCTTGATAGTCTGTAGCTGAAGCTTTAGTTCAAGCATCTTGGCCATGGAAGTGGTGTTGTAGACACGCTGAAGGCAATACCACAGCTGTGCTGCTGTCGTACAATTGACAGTATGAGCAAGAATCTGAGGCGAGATGGAATTGAAGAGCCAAGCAAGAATTAGTTGATCTTGCTTTTGCCACACCTCAAAGGCTGGATTGGTTTGAAGAATACCATTGGAGTCAGAAAGGAAAGCATCAGGTGGTGACTTTGTACCATCCACAAAGTGAATGAGGCCATGGCCTTTGAGAACTGGCATGACCAGCGAGCGCCAGAGGAGGTAGTTGTCTGCTCCAAGAACCACACTCAGTTGATGCATGAATTGCACAGGTTTCTCACTTGAAGACGACACAGTTGAGATTTATGGCATTGTGAGTAAGTTTCTTGAACTTCTTTGATAACCAAGAGAAGAGAAAAGAGAACAATAGAAGAAAGAAAGAAAGAAGGAGGATAAGAAGCGCTAGCTTTAGAGATGCTCTGATACCATATAGAACTTAATAAACAAGCTCGTTTGAGCTGAATTAATTTCTCATTAATTGAAAGAGGAGTACAGTGCTGTTTATATAGCTGCAGCGTCTCAGCTTAATACATGACATAATTACATAAATGCCCCTAACTAATTACATTACTATTCTAGCTAACTGAGTTGATTCCTTCACTAATGTCTCCAGTATCTTCATTACTGGACAGTTCCATTACATTGTGTTGACTGATTTCTACAGGGAGACTGGAGGTGTCAACAAAGAGAGGGGAGGCAAGGAATGGGACGTGGCGAAAAAACAGAAGATGGTTAGTGTTCCTCTCTCAAAAAGAGAAGCTAATTGTTGTGATTGCAATAGTGGTGATCAACTGGTGATTGTCCTTATCAGATCTTTTTTTTTTCAAGCCGACAGAAGAACTAGCTTTAAAGTTACATATGTAGAATATAAATAATCGGGATAAAATATTATTATTATTATTATTATTATTATTATTATTATTATTATTATTATTATTATTATTATTATTATTATTATTATTATTATTATTATTATTATTATAACGATAATGCATGATAATGATAGTGGTATTTTTAATAAAAAAAATAGATTTTCTCAGAAATTTTAATAAGAAAAACGAAATTATTTTTTTTAATAAGGAAAAAGCCCTAACGCGTTTATGGACACAGTAAATTTCCTGGGTCCTAACGCAGTCCATGAACGCGTTAAGGCTTACTAACGCGTTCAACGACCGCGTTAGGAGGGAGAATTTTCGTAACTCAGCAAAAGTGAATTATTTAAAGTAAAAAAATCAAATAAAATTATTTAACTATAAAATAACCCTTTCATTTAACTATAAAAAACATAAATTTATTATTTAAATAAAGGGAAAAAAAATTTGAATAAAGCAGACAAAAAGAAATATACTTTGGCAGGAAAAATTGAATAAATAAGACCAAAAAAACAGGAGAATCTGCAGCACTTTATAAAAAGCCTGTTAACGTGTTTTAGAACCACGTTAGGTCCTTTTAACGCGTTTAATAAACGCATTAGCTATACAGTTACGCGTTTATTAATAACGTTAGCTGGTCCACTACAAACTTTTGTCATTTCAACGCCTCAAATCAAAATTTTTGTCATTTCAATCAAATAACTATCGATGAAATAACTGAGTTTACAACCGCGTTAGATAAACTTATATAAAGGATCTGCTTCTTTGAAATAGAATTCAATTCATTACCTCATATATTCAATTCCTTACCTCATATTTACCTCATATATAATCTTTAGATCCAAAAATGACTTCGATTACTATATTTCTCAACCCATCTCCAAGTTTCCCTGGTTGTTCTTTCTACCTAAATTGTACTCCTTCCACAACTTATGCCGATATCCGAAATGAATTATACTGGAGACTTCAGATTTATGAAAGTCAATATACATAAAACATAAAAGAAAAAATACAACATAGCAAAGCTAAGCACGATAAGGGATGCCTCCAGCAGCGGGATGATTTTCAAATCCAGGTGGGCAAGCTTTCTTCAACTTAAGCCAAACTGTCCTATTGTTGGCCACCTTGACGCGATACCCCCTTCCGTCTTCATCTTGTCGGTCTAGTGCTTCGGTCCTCTAACCTACCACACTTCGTAGTCTTCATCAAATACATCATCCAAATCTTCCAAATAGAACTTGTCGTGCAGATACATCCAGTACAGTGTCCTCAATATGTGATGGTTGTATACTTCACTATGTCCCTCTAGCAGCACACCAGTAACAACCTTGTGTGGTTTCAAATCCATTTATATTCAACCACAAATGACAAATATAAATTAGGAACAATATATTTAAATTTCTTTCAAATTAAAAATTTTTGGCAAGTGAATAATTTATTTTTAAAAAGTATCTAAATTAAAACTATAAATACATTTTATGGTTTCATTTTATTATTAATGCAATCATGTCCATGATTTTTTAAAACGAAATTGCTTATGATTTATTTTAATTTAATTTCTCGTCAACAATGGAAATTGATTATCATTAATAATTTCTACTAATTTTGACTTAACAAAAAAAATTACAAAAAATTTTCGCTTGACAAAACAATAAATTTCTAATACTTTTGGCTTAACAATACATTTCTAATACTTTTGGCTTAACAAAACACAAAATTTTTAGTAGTTTTGGCTTAACAAAACTAATAGTTTTGGTAAAAATACCACAATTGCACATTTTCTAATAATTTTGGATTTAACAAAAAATGTAAAAAAAATTTTCAAACCTTTTTTTTTCTATTCTTCTTCTCTACTTCTTCTCCTTCTTTTCTTCTTTCTTTCTTTCTGTCACATCCTGAGCTTGATATGACAGTGTCTCGCCACGGAAGTACCGATTCTAGTACTTCCGTAAGGCTTAGGTCATAAACTAACCTATGAAAGGCGCATATATTTTTTTCTTTTTGATAATATAATCGAATATTATCAGCATGACGATAGTAAGAAAATATAAATGTAAATATAAGTATAATAAAACCACAGCACACCACATAAAAATATATACATAATACAGTATCAAGTCTAGTACAACACCGTCCTCAACAAAATATGACTCAAACTCCCGAACTAGAGTCTATAAACAATACTAAGTATAGCCCATATCTACACCAAGACCATACTAGCATAAAACAAAAAGTTGACTCTAGTCCGAACCTCTAACAAACAAACTACTCAACGTCCACCTCCTCCTCCTCCTCCTCCGGCTCCTGCTCGGAGTCACTACTAATCACAATAACAGGAGGAACCTCCGGTGCAGGGGCCGGGGGTGGAACAGGAGCTGGAACTGGAGCACTGTGCTCTATATAGAAATATACACCGGTGGGAGCAAAAGAGATATGATGAGTAACATAGGCCTGAAGGTGCGAGACATAAACGCGCTGGTAAAAGAAGGTGTCATCAAACACCGCTATCGGTGGGCCCCTGACTGGCCTGTGCGTCCCCTGGAACCCCCAACCGCCGAGGAACATACAAACAAAGATCAAGTGAGAAATAATATTTCTTAGTGCGGGTTTTAGTTCCAGATGTGGATTTCTAGTCGAAATCTTTGTCTAGAATTAATACCCATAATAATCAACATGAATATAAGAATATAATAATAAATAACGTAATATAAATGAAAAGAATAAGCATAATGCGATGTAATCAATATATCTTCATTTGCATACCGCACAACGAAGTAAATAGGGTCCGATCAGTACCATCTGTAACAATCATGCATGTAAACAAGTCAGAAATAAAGTCAAGCAAGTCACATCATAATCATAAATAATCATAACTCACTCAGGTTTCCTAACCCAACTGGTTGGGCACACGAGGAAACATTTCCCTAACCCACTGGGCACACGAGGGACGAATCCCTAACCCCGGGCACACGAGAAAATTCCATATTCAAATAGCGCTACCGAACTGGCCGAAGCCGGTGGCCGACCGACTCCGGAGAGTGGTTTGACTTTCATGTCCTTTCCTTATTCAATACCAACTTGCATAATTCGGATCTGATATCTTTAGGCAAGACTGGGTTGAGCTAGACGGATTTAGCTCTTCCGTTAATTTGAGATTCAAACTTGCCTATTATAATCCAAGTCAAATGAATACGGAGATGGATTCAACATGAGTTGTAATATCTATTCCTATAATCTAATATGATAAATTCATAAATGCATAACAACGGGGGATCAGCATGCTTATGCATTAATTTAAAATTACCAACAAGTTTTTATAGAAATCCACGTATTCGCACCTGTGTCTGGCTCGTCGGTTCCTTCAGTCCAATCCCCTGTAATTAATAAAAATCGTTATCAATTAAATAACGGTTATTTACTTAAAAAGAGTGGTCCGGCTTAAGCTACCAGACTGACTGGGTTTTCTATTAAATTTTATAGTAATTGCTTGTGTTTTCAACAATTTAATTATTATTTAATATTATTTTAATTTTATTTTATTAAATTTATTTAAATTTATTTTGATTTATTTCTATTTTATTTTAATTAATTGATTTTCTTAACTATTTATTTTATTTATTTATTTTCTTATATTTAATTAATTAATTAATAGTTTTATGTTTATAATATTATTCTCAATATTTTCTTTATTATTAATTGTCTATATAATAATTAATCTATGTTCATTTTAATTAATTTCTTTAATATATATTATTTTGTTATATGTAATTTAATTTATTTATATTTATTTTAAATAGTTTCTTTAATTAAATTTATTTTTATCAAATAAGAATTCAAATCATTAAAATAAATATAAACTCAAAGTCCGAAAATCAAAATCAGAAAATCATAAAACAATTTAAAAGTCTGAAAATTATTTGATTTTTATTGTTGGGATCAGAAAGTCGATGATTTTGGTCGTCGTATCTGTTCTCGACTCACTCGGACTATTCTCATCATCTCCCGTAAAATCCGACTAATTAAAGAAATTTCCGACATTTAAGTGGCTTTTTCTTTAATTAAATAATTATTAAGTCCACAAATTAATTAACTTAATCTTAGATTAAGTTTTATTAATTATTCTTTAAATTTCAGCCCAAACTTTCAAAAATAAAATTCAGTCCGAAACAAATATAAGTCCAGCCTATCATCCCTTTCTTTTTCTTTTTTTTTCTTCAGCTTAAAGCCCAGACAAAACCAGCCCAAAAATTGGGCCCAACTCCCATCTGACTCGACCAGGTTAACCTGACCCAGTTGACCTGGGTCGGGTTTAACGGGTCCGCAACCTCTCCGCCGAGATCCGCTAGACAATTTTCCGAAAGAGCCCTTAGATCAATTTATATTCCACCTAAGTCCTTTTTCTTTACATCTAGGTCCTTTTCTTCACAAATAGGCCCTCAGTTCATCATTTTTATTTACCAATCAGTCCCTGTCATCGATCCCACGTACCAGAACGGTACCAGAGAGGTACCAGAAGCCTATGCCTCGTACCAGAGGCTGATACCAAGCATCAACCACCCTCACAACACTGCGTTAAACGTTTCTTGATGCTTAACAACCATCAACAACCCAGATTTCCTCATTTTCGACCAATTCCCTTCCATCAGACCCCAAATACCCCAAGTCCCACATCTAACACTGACATTGATTCAATTCCCTTCTCAAAATCATCAATTTAACTTCATCAATTTCAAATACAAGCTCAACTATCAACATGAAAGCCAATAACCCGAAATTAATTCAAACCCTAACTTCTTCCTAACGGTTTGAACAAATGAACAAAACGAAAACCAACTAAGAGGGAGCATATACCTTAGGTCTTCTCTTTACCTCTTCCCTTTTCCTCTTCTCCGCTCAGTCCTTCTCCCTCTCTTTCTCTCTTTTTTTTCTTTTATGGAAATTTCTTTCACCGGCCAACCCAAAACTCACCTCAACAGAGGTACTTATAGGCAAACAAAGAAGGAAAGGAAAAAGAAAATCAACGACAGAGATTAAAATAAAAATCCAAAATTTTTTTCGCAACTCACTCGATTCTCCATCATAGCATCTCACGGCTACGGTTGGAGACGGCGTTTCTCAGCCGTGGCCAAAAGCGATTGGATGGCCACACTTAATCCCCATCAATTTTCGTGTGGGGCGGTGCTAAGGCGAAGAAAAGGGACGGAGAAAATCAGACGGAGAAGAGAGAAAATGGCGGAGAGAAGAGAGAAGGAGAGATTTCGCCAACTGTAAATCGATTTTATCGATTTTACTTCGGTGGGATCTGTTGTGGCGAAAATTCTGTGGCCACAGGTGTGGCAACTCAATTAACTAGTTTTTAATTATCAAATTTATACACATTTGATTAAATTACAATGAATTTCAAGTTTATTTAAGCTTTGATTTTGCTAGAATATTTTATAATAATTATAGAGTTTACACAAAGTCAAATATTTCGAATTCGAGTCAATTTTTATGTTACTTTTGATTTAATTGAGTATTATAATTATTAAAATTATGATTTTCTTATAAATTAATATTTCCTAATATTCTTATTAATTGATCCTAATTAAATTAAATTAGTTTGGTCACCCTACTATGTTACACTTTCTTACTTTCTCTCTTTTTTTTTTCTCTCTTTCTTTCTTTCTTTATCTTGTGGTTATGCCTCACTCACTCTCCCTGCCCTCTCTTTTAAACAAAACGCGCGCAGAAAAAAGAGAAACGGTCCAAAAACGGTACCCTGCAAAAGTTACCCCTCCTAACGTGGTCGTTGATCGCGTTAGGAAGCCCTAACGCGTTTATGAACCGCGTTAGGTCACAGGGCATTTACTGTGTCCATAAACGCGTTAGGACTTTTTCCTTATTAAAAAAAATAATTTTATTTTTCTTATTAAAATTTCTGAGAAAATCTATTTTTTTTATTAAAAATACCACATAATGATATATGTCGCCGCGTTGCCGTGACACCAGGACCATCTAGTTGATAGATATTATAAGAAGAGCTTGCTCTATTTTATTTTTCTTTTTTTTTCATGTTTTCTATTTTTTGCTATTTTGTACAGTTGAAATTTTCACTACTTTTTATTTTTAATTTTTAATACAATTGCAGTTGCATCTTCGCAAACAGCCTTAAAAAAATAAATAAATAAATGTTCAGTACTTTTGGTGATTTCTCTGCAAATGTTGGAATTTGCACTATGTTGATTTGATTTTTTTTTTTTATCTGGCTAGAAAGAGATGACTGGTTTGGGTAGGCCCAGTAGGGTCTTATAGTCTAATATATATGTTATGTAATGGTTTCTATATAATCTTTTTAAAAAATAATAATAATAACTAGTAGTATAATGAAAAATTAAAAAACGAAATCAAAGAACGAGAGAAGATTTTGTGGCTAATGGTATATCTCTCAGTTTGGAAAAAGAAAATAATTCTTGTTATTATAAGTTAGTGCGTTCATCTACTTTGAACATTATTGTTTAGTATTGTACGAAAGCACATTTCATTCATCTCCATATGTCCTCCACCTTGTCTATGCGTGACCAGGAATTAATCTTCTTTTTTTTTTTGAGAAAAATCAAGAATTATTTTTGCCCGAGAAAGTAGAAAATTTAAAATTAACAAGGAAGGCAAATTGACAAAAGGCAGCCTGTGACAATATTATGGGTAGCATAGGTTTTGATGCATGGTGCTTAACAACACCATGTGATAGCAGATGGAGCACACATGGACATGTTTATCTTGCCAAGCTATCAAACTTTCTCCTGCCTTTGAAAAATGGACGCTTCCTGTCTCACCTAGCTACCTTGTGAGAAATAAATTAAGACGCTAAGTTTTCTTTTTTTTTTCTTTTTTTCTTTTTTTTTTTTAGTAAAAGATGGTTGTCAAGCCTCCACGCTAAGTATTTTAATTACATGCAGGGAAAAGAACTTTTAAAAATCAAACAATATGAATACATATATACTAATAGATATCTCAAGTCAACAGCAACAAAAAAAATTAGGCTTAATGCTTGACACAAAATAGAATAAATGACGTAAGATAGAACAAACAAATTGCACTTGATGCTTGACACAAAAAAGGATAGTTCTATTGAATGTCTATTTTAATATGAAAATCTTAAAACAAATACCAGATTCATACTAGAGAAACATTTTTAAAGGATATATATAGTAGGCAGCAGATCATGTATCCGTTATCAGTTTATAATAAATACGAGAGGGAGTCAGATAAGTTGACACTGTCATCAAATGTGCTACAGAGTGAACTATTGAGTCAGAAGTAGTGTTAGACTGTATTTGACATTTTGACAATTTACAGCATATATAGTATATAGATTTTGTGTTTAAAGTACAAAGAGAACGCTGTCCATTTTGTATGTATAATGGTGAATTTGTAGATTCCTTTTGGAAATGCAAGACGGTTAGGATTAGGAGCAAAAAGTTATTAAAAAGAAAAGTACATCGGAATCAGAAGAGGACAAGTGTCAATCATCGTCTTATCATTGGTACACGCCCACCGATTTCTGATCGTGTTTCTTTTGTGGTGCTAGATATGCAAGCGTTGGTGACGCTAGATACAACTTCCTGCTTTGACCAGACCTCTGGTCATGACTAAGAACTGCTAATTCATGCGCCCAATTAATTATATACATATATAGAATTCATTTGGAGGAAACTAATTAATAAACCGTCCAAAAAAAAAAATTTAACTAGATAAAACTTGTATTTGATTTTTGGTAATAAATTAATTACATTACAAAAATTTTCAAATGTTTAGGGAATATTTGAAATGAGATAAAAGGCACATCAAAATTAACTTAAAAGCATATAATGTTTTTTAGGTTGATTTAAATTAATCTTGTTCACCACTATTATGCTTGCTTCTTTTTTTTTAATAATTAAGATTTAAGACACCCAACTACACGACGCTAACCTTCCTCCTCATGAAGAAATTTAAGTTACCGCATAATTTATCCTTAATCACTAACTCTCTTCCTTCCCGATTCAACAAAGAAAAACGACTTCTCATCCCGCTAATAATCTTGTGCTACCATATTAGTTTAAGCATACACACATACTCATGAGCCTTATATAGCTTGTAGCATTTATATATTCATCTGGGCCAAATATATAACTGCCTCTAAATACTCCTACCTAAGTATCTCAAATATATTACTTACAATCCACACTTGACTACATATGTACACTTGTATATATGTTGAAGTAACTGAAGTAAACAAATCTTTGCTTACTTCATTCAAATGAGTAGATAGTAGATTATAAACCCCAATTAAACCCTGAACTTCAAACCTTCTAACTATAGAACTTTATCTAAAATCCAGTTACTAGCTACCAATTTCCCATAATTAGATACAGTAGAAAAGGTTGGATCCGCTTGTTTCCCCACATACTAAAGGGCTACTTCATTTTTTTTTTTTTAAACAAGTAGAGCTTTTGATTGCTCAATCACTGTCATTAAAGAAAGCTAATAAACATGCATTGTCTTATTACAATCATAATAAAGACCAAGAGAATAACTCTATATATACTCCATTTGCATAGGTACCGACATATGATATATAGTACCAATGCTCTTTTATTATCTCCCCTCACATTTTGTGCATAAAACTAAAAGATCATAAAAGCAATTGCAACACACAAATAAAGTCTAACAAACATAAAAAAAAAAAAAAGAAGTCATAGATAAGTAGCATTGTATTTGACACCCCTTCTTGATCCAAGGGATATGGCCTTGCATCGCCATCTTTAAAGTTTCATCAAGCTGAAGAGGAAGCTAATTCATGTCTGGAATCAGTCCAAAAACTTTCTCCTTTAATGCGAAATTCTACAAAACTGACCAATGATTAAGCAAATATTTAAGAAAGCAGTATATCTATACGTGTGGTATTTATCTGACTTAAAACTTATCTTATTTTGATATTATTCTACAAAATCCAAAATATTACTCCACAACATATGTGAAAAGCACCTAATAGCTAGAGATCTATAGTAAGAAATGGTATATTGTAGTAAATCATCAAAAAAATAAGGTTCAACATTACAATCAAACTACTTCAGAAATCATAACCATATTAATATATTATTAGAAAATCTGGAAAAAAATAAAAAAGTGATCTATCTTCTCTAAACTTGGGCAGTATACACATGAAGTTTCACATGTCCATCCTTGGTACGCTAAGTTATCTTTTGTTAATAGCCTTCTTTTACTTAGTAACCATAAAAAAAAATTTTATTTTTTAAGGAACCTTATAATCTTCCAAATAGTCATGTTTCAATTATTTTTTACCCCTCGATGTTCAAGCCAGAAGGGCTACTTCATGACATTTAATTTAAAGAAAACTATATATACTCTCCCTCCTAAAAGAAAATAGAGCGTGCACCAATGTATTTTATAACATTAACCTTCTGCATATATATTAGGAACTTAATACGCATCATCTATACACCTTTATTAAGAAGCAATTGAAAATGGCTAATTTGTGATCAATGTATATCATCACATATTACTTCTCCCAAAGGACATGACATGACACTAATCTAAGAGATCAAGACATCTCACTCACCTATGCCACTTAAGTAAATAGCTATATACATTAAATCATTACCAAATAAATATTCATAACCTTTTGAAAGGTCACGTTATTGATTGTTTGCAATGCTTACTATCTATAAGATTCATTTGCAGTACGCAGGTGTATATCTCTAGTTCGGTATAGTTCCCAAAATTTTACAGGACGTCATTGATCTTAATTATGAGAAATAAATCATAAATAGTAGATCAATCAATGCAGTTTAAATTAATAAAAAAATTCACAACTTCGGAGTTTCATCTTGGTTGTCCTTTTCTTGATGTATTGGTTGAAATAACTGAAGTTGTACTGGCTGATTAACGGGTATATCTGCAGATGGAATATTAGCAACTACAATTCTGTTGGATAGGCCTGCTGAATGGTTGTCAGACTTGATTTGCTGTGCTTTCTTTTGTAATTCCTTGTTCTCTTGAGTTAAGAGCGCAAACTTCTTTTGAAGTTCAATGTTTTCGACGTGCACGTGGTAACCCTAGGAAATGCAAAAGACGGGAGGTTGGATAATATGGAAAAAAGAAGAGAATGAATTATAATATATTTTTGTAAATGTAAGGTATTAAATTCGACCAGACAATAGATATATGCAAAAAAAAAAAAAATTTTGATCTTAGAATAATGTTTCGGGATTAAAATGTGCTTACATTCATATTTGAAAAGCACCTAGAATGTTCATGTCAGATGGACTTTGAATTACCGAGTAGAGTAGAGCACTTAATATATATATATATATAGGAGGGTTCCGGTGCCCCAAATTAGAATGCCACACTTTGTCACAAATTTGGAACCATTGGATCAAATCTTGATAAGTGGTTGTGATTAAATCTCCCAAAACAAACTCTCACGTGACCACGTCCCAAACAATTCCCACTGCTCCCACCTGAAAAGTCGACAAATTAATAATATAATAATATCGTCTCTCCCAACCGCTCAAATGTGAATAAGAACTCTTCAAAATCGCTCCCAATCCACATTTTTCTTTGCAACTTCATTTTATCAAAAATATAGATAGCACACTACGAAAAGTACCAAAACGCAAAACCCTCCTTTTTCTGGCTTCTCTTGTGATATCTCTCATCTCTGAATTCTTTTTCAAAGAACCCAGGCCAAGGGTGTTGCTAGTTAGAACTATGAAAAATACTTTGTAATTTCAAATGGAACTTGTTGAGCTCTATGACTATTTTTTTCTCAACCAAAGAAAAAATTAAACACCAATTAACTTGACAGTAAAATGCTCCATAGCGACTATGCGTTTTCATAAAGAATATCGACAAATAACAAATAAAGATACTCAAACCACATATGCGTTTACAGCTTTGCAAGCATTTACCGAGTAATGTGGGCTTGATTTTAACATAGAACAAAGGTTCAAGCTATGCAAACGAAGTAATTGTCTAGTTGGGAAAAATCAAGTAATTATTTATAGCAATCTATGAAACCTTGAAAAAATCAAATTTTAAAAAGAAATAAAAAGAGATGCCAAATTCAATAAATCCAACAAGTATGCACTCGAATTTGAGTAGAGAGCGACATGTTGCAATTTGGGTTAGAAAGAATCAAAGATAAAGCAATGAACGAGAGAGGAAGTTGTAAAATAAGTGGGAATTGCTTCGAAGTAGTTTTGGGAGAGATAATAATATTATATTATTAATTTCGCAACTTTTCAGGTGGGAGCAGTGGGAATTGTTTGGGACTTAGTCACGTGGAATTTGTTTTGGGAGATTTAATCACAACCACTTATCAAGATTTGATCCAACGGTTCTAGATTTGTGACAAAGTGTGGCATCCTAATTTGGGGGCACCGGAACCCTCCTCATATATATATAGTGAATGGATAAAATACACTCATGTGTACGGATCGTCTCCGTACACATGAGACGTTTTTCCAGATCCAAAATTCAAATGGTCAATCCAAACCGTTCAAGTTATTCTCCATATTGAAAAATTCTTGGAGACCAAATTTTACATTTTTTTCGAATTTTTATTACTATATATTATGATTTTTTTTTCAAATTGGAAGACCTGAAATACTCCAATTGTAGTGTTATTTTCAAAATATCATAATATATAGTAAAAAAATATAAAATTTGGACTCTAAGGATTTTTCAATATGGAGAACAACTTGAACGGTTGGGATTGACAGTTTGAAATTTGGATATCAAAAAATAACTCATGTATACGGGGACGATCCGTACACATTAGTATTCTATATCCATTATATATATAATTCACCATCTTATTGCTGTCAACTTTAAATTAACTTCCTCAAATTTAGGTTGTAGTTGAGTCTTTGGACAAATCTACCCATTTATTGTTTAGTAACTCATTTTTTTCGTTTGAAAATAAAATAGGGCTCAAGCTCTACAACTTACTGAAATTTAAGTATATATATATCCACAAAAATTCTCTCAACTGGATTTCCAACTGATGACCTCCACCAGTGTTAGTACTTAGTACCTCTTGAATGCCCACATAATGTGAGGGTATAGCATAACAAAGATTTGCATGCGTTCGATGGTTCATTTACCCATTATGAATTCGAGAAAAAAATTATCATTCTTGGTAGAAGACAAATTTAGTTGCAAATTGATTAAGGATAACTACATAATAAAAGATTAAATGAATACCTTTTTGTTAAGCTCCTGAATCTCATCGGCAAAAACTTGTTCCTGCAACAATTAATTAGAATATTTTAATTTATTCTTGAAGAACGAAGACCTCAAGGAAGTTTATTATTGAGATTACAAGCATCAAAACCTTTTTTTTTCTGACAGAGTGCAAGCTCATCTCAAGTTGACTCTCCAGACCTTGAAGACCTTCGACTCCCAAACTGGATAGCTCTTCCCCCAATAATTGTCTGTTTATTAGGATTTAGGATTTCAAACATAAGTTTTTAATTATATATATGAGATAATTAAATTCAGTAAGTAGCCTTCTCTAATTCAAGGATAGAGAGATCATATTTGAATAATTTGATCTAGCATTTGCATTTTCAGTCCACACTTTGCACACATTCTATCATTCATCTGTACATCATACATTTAAAACATGCAACTAACTTGAAAATGTTTGATCATGAAAAGAGGGAGGGTGACTACCGGTGATTTAACTGCAAGTTAAGCAATTGCTTCCTAAGCAATTCGACTTCTCTTTGCCAAAGCTGCATGTTCAAACCAAAGAGACATTATTTACACATTAAGAAATTTCTTTGCTATTTGTTATTGAACGCATAAGGAAGAAAAACTTATAGTAGTTTTCTGGATGTTCAAATTGGTTTGAGGATGATTAAAAAATTACACTATAGTTTTATATAAACATGCTGTATATAGCTTATACAAACAAGTAGTCATTGATGTGTCTTTTCATATTTAATTTGTCACTAGGTTTCTAACGTACTCGTATAGTCGTATGTCATCGATTTCACATAGTATCATTTTCCATTTCCATATTTCTAATTCTAAAAGAAGAGAAAATTTCTCAACATGAAAAGAAGAGAAAATTTCTCAACATGAAAAGAAGAGAAAATTTTCTCAACATGAATAAAGTTTGATACATTGATGTTGAACAGACCTTCATCAGCTTTGCAGTTTTCTAACTAGATCTCACACTATTTGCCTGGGTTCCATATATTGAGACTTGTAATTCAAAATTTCAAGCATTGAAAAAATGATGTGGCTGCATGATGTTAAAACATCGAAACTCCGCATTTGAAATAAAAAAAGTGGTGCTTACCAAGACTTTTCGCTTTGTATTTCTGTCGAATGTATTACCCTCTCCAAATGAGGTGCTGGTTAGTGATTAGTAAATAACTAAATACATTTATGCGAGTTTTTCCATCGGGTCACGCCATCATTTATTGGGTTCTAGTATCTTTTATATGATTTTCTATTTAAATGTAATTTGGAATATTATAAATTATGTGTCACATACTTATTCTCCAATCAAACTTATGTACAACCTAATTAAGAATTGAGAAACACAATTTTACTATATATACATATAACAGACATATGTTTATCTAGGGCTTTCTGCGATTTTTCCAACAAATGACAAAAGTCAAAAGTAATTACTAACTAGCTCAAACTCATTGTCTTAATTAATTTAAACAAAAATACATATTCAAACCAATAAAGTATTGTATCAAAGCATAGAATATATTGTTAATTTATAACTTGAAGTGTTAGATATTTGAGAAGTAATGGCTATTGTCTCCTAGGCTGGTTCGCGAAGAATCCAAAGAGTAAACTTCGTACATAGAAAGTGATAGAGGTAAAATGTCAGTTAAGTAATATATTTAGTGTGTGTGTGTGTAGGAGAAATTTCATGTATCTATACCAAATGTAAGTAGTCTTTGGTACATAAGAGAAAAAGAGAATAGACTAATTAAGAGCAACAATGAAAATTTCAGAATGTTAGTGTAGTTTTCAGTCAGGGTGCTTTTAGTCTTGAGACGAGAATAATTAACATATATAACCCTCAACCTTTCTCTGCTAGGACTCTAATTTGTCAGGATCAGGGCATAATATTTGTAACAATTTTAATATAGTTATTGGTGGAGGTCGATGAAGGATGATTATTACCTATTTTATAAATATTTGCATTACCCTTTCTTAATTTCCAATCTCTTACACGCAAAAAGACTCCCTAATTACTCATAATAAAGATAATTGTAAGACACCAAGGCAACTAACACCATTAAAAAAACCATGCACTTTTTAGATACGAATTGCATTCTTCTCGAAACGGCCTAGCTAGGAAACCATAACAATTACTTCTCAACAATCTAGCACAATCTCTTACATTTAGTATATTAGATTAATTAATATTTACTCTTTAGACAATAAAACTAAAATTTCCATATCCCAACATGTAGAAAGGTTAACAATTGATAAATGTCAAATACAATTTCTAGCATTTTAGTACGATAGAAATAAAATGAAATAAACATGAGCTTCCGCATTAAATATTTTTATTGTGAAGATAAGCTACTAATTTACCGCGTGCCTAGTTTAATGAGGTTGAACTTTTAGGCTTATTAACAAGCATGACATTGGTGTCTGATGTACTGAATTGAAATCTCACCAGGCATCCATTATAAAAGGTAATGTTCATTGAAAATTCAGAATACAACAGGTGGGTATAGCAATTTCAGCTTATTGCTTGATCTTGCAATGTGCATAACATTAATTTACACAAAAATCATTAGTAATATGCACTGAGTTATTATAAGATGAAGCCATATATTGGATTTATTTTGCTAAATTTTTTGTTTATTTCACCTATAAAATATAGAAATCAGTATGAAAATATGATAAAAAAGGAAGAAGTTGCATGCACCTTAACTTCAGAAATTACTGGGTTCACCCCTTGAAAGTTCTCTTCCTTTGTCCTACTGTACCGTGCAATTGTGGATTTCATGCTGGCTTGCAAAAGAGCATTTTATTAATATTATACATCTAGCTGAGTATCCATATAATAATAGAGGAAAACTTTAAGCATGCCCCCATCTGATCTTGACACTGAAGACAATATATTTGAATTGCATGCATTAGCCAAAGCACTGACATGCTGAGTTGTGTAACTGCAATTTAGCCATATAATATTGAATATCGTCATGTTTTCTAACTTTACAAGTCATTTAACTCCTTTTTCCAGAGCTTTTTTAAAGGTATAGTATCTCAGAAGTTTTTATTATTATATCATGTTTATGTGATCTTAACTTTAAAAAACATCATCTTCAGAAAATTAGCAAAAAGTCTTTGAGCTTTCTCCTACAGAACTTCAATTTGTGAACAGACAAATTGAGAATTTGAGAGAGCTATATAAATATGATATTTCTCCCTTGTTTCTGTTGACTGGCAAATAATATGGCATTTCGTTTTCTTTGAAGGTCACTTGTACACTGCATCAACTTAACAACAAAAGAACTTGGAAAAAGGAAAAATTAAAACATTAAAATTACATAGCTCAAAAAATAATAATATAGATGGAAGAAATCATTCTATTTATGTCTTATGACTAAATTATACCGAAGTTGAAGGAAATTATATTGCTCAAATCATGCTAAAGTAAGGGGAAAAAATCCCTCGAGTTATAAACTACAAAAAATCATAAGCACTATACTCATTTAAAACTTACTCACACCTAGAAATGATAAACTTATACAAAAAAAAAAAAAAAAAAAGTAACCAGTAAATAAAAAACACATGCCTAGCTTTTTTTTGCCAGGTTTGGGTGTTTCTCGTCGTATTTAAGCAAGTTTATGTGTAACCATGTATTATTAACTACTTCAAACCTACACAAGAATAATTTTTCAGGACTGACCATTTTTCAAAAAAAAATTAAAAAAAAAAAAGAACAAAGAATGAGGTACCTTGAGTTTGCAAACTCATAAAGTCGGCCAGTGCTAGAGAACACAATAAGACCAACCTCAGCATCACAAAGGATTGCAAGCTCCTTAGCCTTCTTTAGCAATCCCTTGCGCCTCTTTGAGAAAGTCACTTGTCTGCTGCTTGTGTTGTCAATCCGTTTAATAGGAATCTTCCCCCTCCCCATCTACGTATATAAACAACTAATGCTATTAATTCTTCAATTTCTTGCAAAAGAATGCCAACGGATTTGTGTCTAATTAATGCTAAACCTGATAGAATCAGAGTAAAGATATTATTTATTTGTTTTTCTCTGTCAGTTGGAGGGTAAAACGAAGAATTTTACTATTTCTTCGATTAATAAGTTCAACTTGTGGTTGTACTTTGATTTCCTTTTCTGGCACATAAGTGTTGAAGAAAATTAGAAAAGGAAGGGGAGAGGAGAGAGGTGTGGGAAAAAGCAGTTGATCCATACATACCTGAAGGAATAGTCGGTAGAATCTTAACTTTTGTGTCGTTTGTTCCTCTTCTTTGCAAAAATGGTAAAGGAAATTTTTAGATCTAATTAAAGCTAGGTCAAGGCATAAGTAGTGGGGGAACACAGGAGATGAACAAGTGTCATTAGTTTATTGGTTACAAGTTGTGCCTTTAGAGATACGAGGATTTACATTTGAGAACGCTGCCTGTCCTATGGATCACCAACACGTGTTCTTCTTTTTCCTATTTTTTATGTAGTTAATATTCCATTCGAGATCCATACGACAAGCAACGCGTTCTCAAAATCCTCGAGAAATAAAAGGGTTGGACCCATATATTCTGCAATTTTTTCATTTATTAAAGTAAAAGAATACATCAAAATCAATTTGCAAAGAACACCCACATTATCCTTTTAATTTTGTAACATTCTGCGTATGTTATTAGGCTTAACTAAAACAAAATACTATATATTTCTTAAAAAGTTTGGTCCTTATAAACAAAAAAGAAATATATATGCATGCATTTGCTACAAATTATTACTTACAAAAACTAGATCAAAAATCGATTTGCTTCAAGCACCCACAAAATCATTCAATTTCGTAACTTCTGCGTGCATTTACTTTATTGGGTTTAACTAAAACAAAATACTGATATTTTTTTATTTTGGTCGTCATAAATAAAAGATATATACATTAGTTGCATTGACAATAATGCATGTATAAACAATTTCCTAAAGTATAGTTTGGTTTAGCTCTCCCTCTTCTCTGCTTTATTTCGTGAACAAATATGTACAAAATGTAGCTTTTTAGTTAATTAACTGCATTTATTTCAGCCTAAGGCAAATTACCCAAAAAAATATGTTTCTTTTTTTTTTTTTTGTACTGATCTCAGGTGAAACACATGGCTATAGATCTACGTAGCGAACAGTGCATCGGGACTTGAAAGTTGTAAGGATTTACTATGGCCGCACAACCGGGCATTTTTTCTAATTTTGAAGTTTTCTATCTGAATTGGAACTTGTATAAGAATTTTCTAATTTAATTAATGTGATCGATAGTTGAAAGTTGAAACCATCAGCTGCGATGTCCTCATGTCCGGTCTGAAAATTGAAGCGAAACTGGGGATGGATGATAATAATGGGATTCGGACCATTCGGTAACATGTGGTTTGGGACTTTGGGTTGAGTTCAGCTTCAGGTTTGACATTCTAAATTTTTTGGGCCATCTCTTCCGGTCTGAACACTATGGCCCAACCGTCTTACTTTTCTTTTTCAATGTCCAAAAGTTTTTTTCTGGTTCTTAATTAAATACGGTTATACGGATAATGTTTTTTTTAACAAAGATGGAAGTTAATTCATTCGACTTTTTTTTTTCATTTAAATGTGATCGAGATTTGAACCTTTAAACTGTTCTGATTATACAAGCACATCTGATAATCTCAACAAAAGTCGAAATTTATCGATTTCATGGTTCTACTCCAAAACTCTCAATTCAACTCTGAAAATAGAACGAGTCGTTGTTAGTTCCCAATGTAGTTTCTTGGCAATTATTCCATAGAAATCATTTTAAGACGGTGATCTATGTTCTTTTGATCTAATTACATATTTTACATGATAAAAGTGTTAGGAAATTTTATGGATCATTTTTGCCAGTAAAATACAATTGTTTTAATTAAAGCGACCCGCCGTTCATTACTCTCTCTAGTTCATCAGCACTTAATTTAAAAATGAACGAAAATACCTAGAAGTTTTGCGTAATGTTTTGAAAACCAGACTAGACCAGCCGATTGAATCGGTTGAACCGCGAACCAGAGCCCTGTCTGTTTCCAGTTTAATCAAAAAAATCCAGTCCGACCACAGTTAAAACAGAAAACCAGCCAACCCAGTGACCTTCCCAATTCGGTGGCCGGTCAAGTTTTCGAAACATTAGTTTTTGGGCCATGTTTAAACAATGGCTTCCCACGTTGTAGTAGCAACGAAACCTTTTTATTATAGTACTTAGTTTATATCTAGTCTAGTCCTGAGTCTTTTCTTTCTCGCTTTTTAATTTTTATTATTTTATCTTATTTTTTGGTTTAATTGTTTATCGTCTAAGCCGTCTAAGGGTCTGAAAAAGAGGAACAGCTTTAGTATTGTTTCCGAGTAGTTCGTATTTGCAGCTTTCTTTAATTTAGATGGAAGGACAAGAAAGTTAGCAAGCATATGATTTTGGTTTTTATCATAATTAAATCAACCTTGCTTTTGAACTGATCTACATTTGATGGGGCTCTATCTAATCCAAAATGTTAATTTTATTTAATTAATTAACGAGCGATGTGTTTTTATATAAATTTTGTATACCTTAGAGTTTATTTGATACTCAATTAAAGGCTAAAAATATGAACGTATCAGAATGAATATATCATAGTAAACAAGGTTCATTTATTTTTCTACCTCTTATTCGAGTTATACTCTAAAATTACAAAATTTTATATGAAAACGCATCGTTCATTCAACATTTTGGATGCCCCCAAATGCCAACATTTTACCATTTACTTAGTTTTTTTATTTTAAATTCAAACGTTTAATCCAAACGGTTGATCTTATTTAATTTTAAAAAAATAATGTATTTTCATATAAATTTTGTAAATTATAGAGTTTATTTGATACTAGATCAAAGGATAAAACATGAACATATTAAAATGAATCTATCATAGCTAACAAAGTTTGTTTATTTTACCTATTATTCGAGTATCAAATAAACTCTAAAATTTATGAAAACTCATTGTTCGTTAAATTAAACAAGATCACCAATTGAAATTTTAGATTTTAGAAAATAAATAATAAAATGTTGGCGATACCAAATCGGAACCTTTCTCTTCCGGGGGAAATTAGATACCTCAATAATACGTTTGGGCGCAACTGTAACTGTTAATTTTTGGGCCAACAGTTGTCGGCCTTGTATAATTCAACTAGTAGATGTAGGTCCAATAAATCAATTCTGATTTTGAGTAGACAGGGTGCAGCTCTGTTGGACTGGAGAGTACAGAACCAAAAACTGTTTTCGTTTTTTTTTTTTTTTTTTTTTTTTGATACCGAAAACTGTTGAGCATAATGCACAGAGCACGAAGTCAGCCGTTGGGTCCGTATTTTGTCTTTGTCTTTAATGCACGGAGACTAAGCACGCAAGTGGTGCGCAATAATGTGAATGCTCCGTATTCCGTATCGTGAGTTTGTGACGGTTTTGATTCGAGAGACCATACATCATCGGGTAAATTCCACCCAAGAATTTTTCGGGTAAATTTTATTTCAGGTCAGATGTAAAATTTTTCATAGTTAATTCATTTTAAATATTTACTTTAATAATTAAATTTATATTTATTGAAATTTTATTATTTCATAACTTTTATTTATTTGGCAGCTTTTGTTATTGTTTCGAAGTAAAAATTGACAAAAATGATTATATTCAGATAAGTATCAAAATATAGTAACTGTAAATAAAATTTTAAGTCTAGTAATTAAGAATTTCATCTCATTTTGTGCCACTTCCAATAAATTTTTTCCTTAACTTTTTCAATATGCAGTTAATTTATAGTATATTTTTTGTGTGATATATTTCCTTCAATAATTTTTAGCTTTTTAATATTAACTTACCTTCGACAATTTGTAAATCATTAGAAAATCGTTGGCAATATTTTGTTCTAGTACTTGTAAAAATTGATGTTAAATACAAATTTGCTATTTGGAATTGTGTTACATGAAAAATATATATATATATATATATATATATATATAATTAGAAAAAAAATAAGAGAAAATTAGTATTCTTCGCAATTCAATTCTAAAACATATTAAATATTTTTTACCAAATATATAGGATTCTTATTATTTGTGCAAGCACACCTATATACCTATAGGAACGTTAATATGATTTTTAAGAACTTTGCGCTAACTTCACAAAAATTCTATCCCAGTGTTTTTACTGTTTAGAAGAAATGATGTCGAATATTTCAATTTTTGGAAACCTCCTCGTCCATTATTTATCGTAGTCGTATGCAGGGGCGGATTTAGCACCGGGTCGGGTGGGACTAGAGCCCCACCTAACGCCGTCGAGCCCATGGAGCCCCTTCTTAGTCCCACCTAATTTTTTTTACCATTAGAGTACTCAAAGGTCCATTGTATGAGATAGATATATGATGAACTTATGTTGGTCCAATATTTTTATAAACTCAGTCTCACCTAAATATTTTTCCTAGATCCCCACTGGTCGTATGACTGTACTTTTTGGCTTTTCATATCGAAAAATTTTCCATATGACAATTTAGATACAAAGAGTCGTGATCTAAATAAGTATTCTTATCCGTCTCTATCTGAAAATTAGTTTAATAAGGAAGAAAAATACTATAAATTATTGGCTTTGTCGTCGGCTATGTTGCATTGGTACGGGTACGAGTACTGTACCCGGCACGATTTGGGTACGGTGGTACGAAAATTTTCAAAAATCTCCGGTACGGGTACGATGATATCTATATATCATTTGAATATGTTTTTGATCTATAATTATATTATACTAGAGGGTCATATCGAGCTTCGCTCGATGTAGATATCTATAATAAGAATAATTTTATTATGTTTCTATAGTTTAATTATGTTCATTTTTGGATATATGGTTAAGATATATTTATCTTTAGAAATATAGTTTAGTTATTGTAAGCAATTTGATTTGATTAAATTTAAAGAGTTTGATCAATTTTAAAAAAAAATTATATGCATGCAAATATAGTTATATATGTTATATGAAATAATATGATTTATATGATTTATATTATATTGATATTATTCATAAAATATAATATTTTTATAAATGATTTAAATAAATATATATATCGTAAAAGATCTAATATTTTTTCTATTTTTCAATTGAATGAATTTAATTTATATTTTGTAAATCGAAATTAAGAATGGTGATGAAGAGAAATAAGATGGAGAGGGACTCTAAGCAATACAAAAGAGATAAAGACATGAAGAAAATGAAAATAGGAAGGGATCACAAAAGTTAGAAACAAAACAATGTATTGCCAAATTATTATCCGATGCTGAATCGAGTCAGTTTTATGAGCAATAACACCCGACACACGATGAGTTACAAAGTACCACATTACAGAAATCAGGAAAAATACTATTGCACAACTATTTCACAATGCTTGGAGTGTCGGATGTTATTTAACTAAAAGATTCCGACACCCACACATCTTTATTTATAATATTGATTACAAAATATAATGCGTATAACATAATTTTGTTTAACTAAGGCTTAGAGTTTGCACAAATAAATGATATAAACACTAATATCAACACATTGACCGTTGACTGTTGACCATTGATGTAACATAGCAAAATACCAGACCCATTTAAATTAATTAGGTAAAGTAATTTAAAGAAATTGGATTAAATTATTAGGAATTAATATAAATATTTAATATGAATTATGTCAATTAAGAAATAAGTATATCACGGATAATTAAATCAAAAGTAACAGTAAAATCGACTCGAAATCGAAACTTTTAACTTTGTGTAATATCTAAAAATTATGTACATAATTTTAGTAATATTAAGGATTTGGAAATAATAATCAATAGATCTCAGATTAATTAAATCTTAATAGAAACAATTATGTTTAATAAACTATATGAGTAGCAGCATCTTTGGCTACACCCCCTTCGCCACAGCAGATCAAGAGAGGAAAATCACGCTGAAAATCGACTAAGTCGATGAACAGCTGCGTGGCTTCATCTCTTTCTCTCCTTTCTCTTTCGATTTTCGCCGATCGTTCGATTTTGTCTCTCTTTTCTTCGGCGAAAATGAAGAAAAACCGCCGTGGGCTCAAGTGTGGCTAGCCAATCTCCTTCAAGCCACCGCCATTCCCAGACAAAGTGGCCACTAGGGTTTCTCCGCGTGGAGAACGACGATTGGCCGTGTGTGTGACGAGGCGTGTAAGGTTCGTGTTTGGAATCTCAAATGCTGACTCTCCTCCCTCTTCTCTCTCCGTTGCTGCCTCGGCTATAAAAGCCTCCATTCCATTTGAGGTAAATTTTGGCCGGTTTTAAGTTTTCATAAAAAAAGAAAAAGAGAGAAATTTGAGAGAGAAGGGAGGAGGATAAGCAAAGAGATCCAAGGTATGAGTTCTGTGGTGATAGTTCTTTGATTTTTCTTGCTTTAAGCTGAGCTAAATTGGTAAAATTGTGTAGTTAGGGTTTTGAGCTCGGTTTGATGATGAACTGTGTTTGAAACTGTGAAAAGATGAATTTGATGAGCTTAATTAGGTTAGATAACTGATTGAGTGTAGTTGTTGATGATTGGAATTGATGAAATATGATTTAGTAGAGGTGTTGTGCTCGGTTATACATTGATAAACCAAAAACTTGAATTTGTGATGAATTTTAAGCTCTGCTGAGCATAGAGGAGACTTGTTGATGCATTAGCAGTGTGTTTGAGGGGTGGTACCAGCCTCAGGTACGGTGGTTGTACCACTGGTACTTTTCTGGTGTCGTAGGCGATTCTGTCGCTGATGACAGGGGCTGATTTGTAAAGAAACTTGGGTCTGAGGACCTAGTTGTAAAGAAAAAGGACCTAAAAGTTATTAAAAAGGGTCTTTTTGTAAAGAAAAATGGCTCAGATGTGAATTAAAATGATCTGAGGGTCCCTGGGTGAAAATGGCGGACGAGGTAACGGGTCTGGATCCGAACCCCTCTTGTCGGACCTGTCGGACCCGTTGCGACTGGCTCAGGTCAACTGGGTCAGGTTGACCTGGCTCAGCCGTGTGAAGAAGTGGGCTTTCTGGGCTGTGTTTGGATTGGGCTTGGCCGAAAAAAAAAAAAATTCCTGTTGGCCCAGTGCGAATTAATCAGCCCAGTAAATAAATAAAAAAAATGGGCTTAGGCCCATGGCAGCTTATGGATTGAAATTTTAAAACTTAATTTATAATTAAGTTAATTAACGAAGGATTAAGATTAATTAAACAATTAGGGAAAAGGCCACATGAAAATGTCGGGTATTTCTCTAATTTGACGGTTTTCGGGAGGTGATGAAATAGTTCGAGTGAGTCAAGAACAGATACATGACAAAAATCACCGACTAAACTGATCCCAAATTAAACAAACAAAATGACTTTGATTTTTGAGATTTTCAGAATTTAAGAAATTTCTTATTAAATTTTATTTTAATTCAAATATTTTTCGAAAAATAATTTAAGTATATTCTAAATAAATTAAAAATATATTTTTATGATTAATTATTAAAATAAAATTTAAAATAAAATAAAATAAATAAAATTTAAAATAAAAATTTAAATAAACAAAAAAAAATTTAAAGATTTAAAATAAAACATAATTAAATTAAAAAATATATATATATATAAATATAATAAATAAAAATAAATAAAAATATAAATATAATAAATTAAAATAAATTAAAATAAAATAATTAAAACATAAATAGTAAGTATATATATATATAAAATAATAAATAATAATACTATATATATATAATAATAATAATAATAATTTATAAATACTTACACTTATGAACAACTAATAATAATTAAGTCCTAGTATATATATATATATATATATATATATATATATATATATATATATATATATATATATATATATATATATATATATATATTTATCCATAAAAATATGTCTAATTAAATAGAATCTTGATAAAATTATACAAATTAAACTAATAACTATAAAACTACCAGAACTACTGAAAACACAAACAATTACTAGAAATTTATTATTAAGTCGGGACAGTCAAATTGGACCTTAGTTAATTAAGGAAAGTAACATTAGAATAAATAATAGTTAAATTAAGTCCTAATAAATTCTTCACCTCCTTACAGGGGAGACAACTGAAGAAGATTTCGGACCGGACTTGGATACAGGTGCGGACACGTGATTTTCTGTAGAATATTAGTCTTAATATTAATATTTAATGCATATCATGTTGTGAATTCTTTTGGAATGCATTACCTTTTGATCATTTAGAATTAGGAACATATATTACAACTCAAATTTCATGTTGATTAAATCTCCTTTGATCAAGTTGATATAAGATTAGGCAAGCTTTGCAACATCCTTTGAAATTAGCCTGAATCTTGGGAAAATCAAGATATTCTTGCCTGATAATCCTGGAAACATGACATAAAAGTCAATATCACTCTCCGGAGTCGGTCGGCCACCGGCTTCGGCCAGTTCAGTAGCGCTATTAGAATATGGAATTCCCTCATGCCACCTGATATGTCAGGTAAGGGAAAGGTCTCCTCATGCGCCCAGCCGGTTGGGAAAGGAACCTGAGTGAGATTTGATGATTATTTACATGATATGATTTACTTGCTGACTGTTATATGATTTTATCTTGATTGTTATTATGCATTGCTTTTCAGTCCGTCATGGTGCTGATAGGCCCTTTTCTTCTCCGCTGTTCGGTATGCAGTCGGATAGAGATTGGCATTTCATTGTTCTTGATTCATTGCTAACTATCATTATTATTTATCATTTATTTACCATTGATTATTATTATTGTGGGGATTATTTTTGGACTAAGATTTCGACCAGAAATCCACGTCTGGAACTAAAACCCGCACTGAGAATTATATTCTCATGTTCGTGCTTGTTTTGCATGTTCCTCGGCGGTTGGGGGTTCCAGATGACGCACCGGCCTTTGAGAGGTCCGCCCCTGATGACTTTTGATAGGTCCCATGTCCACCTACGTACCTATATACCTCACATGCGCACGGTTATATCATATCATGTGTCCTTAGCCCCTACCGGAGTTTATTTTTATATCGAGTATGTTCCACCGCCACCACCTGCCCCTCCATCTCCACCAGTGACCCCACCACCCACACCGGAGCTTGTTGTGAGTCCCATCCTCATAGATGAGGATGGGGATGAGATTTTAGATGAGTGACTTTGTGCCTGTCTTACTATGATAGTATAGATACTCAGACTGGAGTCGATTTTGGTTTTTACATTATACTAGTTCCTATAGACAAAGGAGTCGAGGACTAGTATACATGTTGTATATATTTATAGTCTCCAGTCTTGATCCTTAGTTATGAGCGTGTTGTATGATATTTTATTTTGAGACTTGTACTGGATGCGCATGTGATATATATATGTTTATGTGTGTTGTGATATGTTTCTTGATTGTGTATGCCCTGTTACTTGCCTTGTGATGGATAATATTTGCTTATATTATCTGTGATTAGCGATCGCTTACTTTTACTTGAAAAAAAAAAATGAACTGATTTTTGCACGACTAAGCCTTACGGAGGTACAATATGTGTACCTTCGTGGCGGGAAATCTGTTACATCTTGCTGCGGGATGTGACAATTGATCGTACGGTTCGTACCCGGTACAGCTGATGTTTTCAAGTACCGGGTAACATAGGTCGTCGGAAATAGAAAAGAAGAATTAGAATGAATAGTTCCTTATTTAAAGGATTTTTCTCCTTTCATATTTTGTTCGAGAATTATAAGTATTTAACAAATATGTTCTTCGTAAATAAAGAGTGTTTAAATATGCATTGAAAATTCTCTAATTAGATTTTAAACATACCACTTCTACTAAATAGTGCTGTTTCACATCACTATACTAAAAGTTGGTTCTTTCTTAGCCAACTGCATAGCATTTCTTAGGGTGAAATAAGCTTTCAATGCGTTTTTTAATATAATAATAACTTTTGAACGAATCAGTATTCAAATATTAAGTGGTTTATTTTTAATAAATGCGTGGATAGTTTACATGCAGAAGTTAGTGAAGTCAACAGTTGAATCAAACCAAGTTGTAAAAAAGAATAATGAATATCCGGACAATGCATTAATGATTAATTTCCCCTGATAAAATAATTCATTTATGATCTGGTGCACTATTCACCCACCAACTTTTTAAGCATTTTACATTATAAAATACTGCTACACAGTTTTTAGTCAACCGAGCTCTCGTGGTTTGTTTCTTCTCATTTATAAAAAGGTAAAATAAAATTATCATGCAACTAGGAAGCACATTGCGCAGCAGGTCATCTGCGCTGGTAAAAGGTGTGCTTCTTGTAAAAAAAAAATCAGCAAATTACAATTTACAAATACCTCGCGGCTCGCGAGAAACGTGTATCAGCCTTTACGAGATTTATTTTTTCTGTAAAAGAAAATGAAAAAATCGTGTGGAGAATGTCAGATACTCAGATCCAATCGGACGGAATGCAGTCAATGCTCACAAAAAATGCTCCCTAAATATATTATCCTATTTGGTGCTTATCTTTCAAAGAATTATAATTTGACTCCTCATAAATATCATTAAATTACTTTGCACTTTTTATGTATGATAATTGAATAATTATGGCATTTGATATGGTATTAATTTTTTAGGGGTTTTATTTTTAAAGGACATGACAGGTTTATTGTATATAATGATGCTAATTAATATATTTTTTTATGAAATCAAAATCTCATTTCTAACAATTTGTGTGTATAAGATTTCTAGCAATTTTCATTTTCATTTCTACAAATAATAAATTTGCCAAGGTGAAATGCATTAGTACAACTCCAAATTACAAATTGTAGCATTCTAGAAGATCTGAAGCTGGGATTAATTACACACACACTAGACTTGCAATGATGGTCCATATTAATGATGAGACAATGCAGTGAATGGGGTTCGTCCGGTTTCGATCAGACGGACTAGATTAAGTAGCATAGCTTCTCGATTGACCTATAAGGCTATAACAGCAGATGCTAACCAATAACCGGAGGCCGGGAAGGTGACCGACGTACTAATTAGATCGTACGGCCTTGAAACTTGGGGTCTCATGTGGGCCAGCGGCGCATTATTCTCTTTCCAATTTTCCACGACAGTAAGGGAATTCATTACCTTGATAAAATTAAATGTCCAGGAAGACTTGGTCTATTATTAGCTTTTAACGAATTGTGGTCGGCTTCCTTCTTCTTTTTCTTTGTTTGGGTAAATTTCAATCAGAATATAAAAATTCAATAAAATTATAATTTTCTTTTTATGTTGGATGAAAATGATATTTTTCAGTTTAAGAAATATGAGTTAAATTTTAGTAATAATATGATTTATCTTATTTTTATTTCAACTTGGTGTTGAATAATAAATGAAAAACATGCAATAGAATTGATAACTACTTTTGCAAAAAAAAAAAAAAAAGAACTGGTATTTTTATTTATATTTTTATGTAATATGATTTTTTCCTCTTCAATAAAATAATGAACTCACTACACACACCAAAAATAATAAAGTACAGCATTTAATTTTAAAATGCCACTTTTAAAAAAAAAAAATCATATAACTACTTGAAGTGTCAAAAACAAAGAACATTAAAACAGCTTGTTAGTCATAAAAGTAATAATGTAGAAATATAATAACAACGCAAGCAAAGACTAATTCAATAATCAGATAAAAATTCACATAAAAAAACAAAAAAATAAAATAAGAAAGGACATACAAAAAACAAAATCAATCAATATTCCGAAAGAAGAAGTCAAAATTTAAAAGGAATTCAAACAAGATACAATAATAAAAAAAAAAACAGTGTGGAAGTGTCAAAAGAAAAAAAAAATACGATAACATTAAAACTAAATTATCATGTGGGTGTAAAGTGTAGTTCAATTCAATTTGTGACAGACATAATAATTATATTCCGCTCATTTGAAATATCAATATTCTTTTTGTTTTCTGCTAATTAATGCACTTGATTGCATTTTGACCAAAGAAGAAACCGATCGAGCAACTATCTTTGTGGGCAGTTACTGCTAGACCATGTTTATTCAAATGTTTACTCAGAAGGCGACGAGGTAATAAAGCCACTTCACCCATTTCTTGTAGTCCCTGCAACAGTGTGATAGACTGATAGCGAATGCACTCCAAACTCCAAAGCAGTTAATAGAAAACTCAGCTGTATTAGCCTACTGTCAGCAACCTGCAACATATTTTACTACAGAAAATACCGTAATAGAAAACTCCTACTTTCTCTCCCCACTCTTCCCACTCTCTCTCCACACTGATGACAAAAGAAAGCAAACTTCTTTTCCAAAGCACCAAAAGGCTAAACCTTTCTCTTTTCTTTCATTTATTAACTCAATATTGGCCCTTTATTTTATCTTAATTTCTTTTCTTTTTTAGCTTAACCTCTCTCTCTCTCTCTGTTTTTTGCCTTTTCTTGGAAAAACTCTCTTCGTCTCTCCTTCTCTCACTATTATACTTGGAGTGGGTCGACCGCTCGAGACTCTCTGTAGAGAGAGAGAGAGAGAGAAGCACACGAGAAGAAGAAAGAGATCGAAACCTTTTTTCTATTCAAGCATTGCAATGGGCTGCATTGCATCGAAACCCAACCAAAGCCACCGCCAGAAACGATTGGTATCTCCAGAGACCTACACGAAAATGGAGCTTTCCCTCCGCCTCCTCGCCTCGCGCGCCGCCGATCTCCGGCGGAGGCACCGGAGGAGAGCGTCGGACTCCGAGAACCTCCTCTCTTTCGTCGACTCCGGCGGATTGTGCGCCAAGGAGTTCTCTCCTGAAGAAGTTGCTGTCGGAGAAGCGGCTCCCAGCACGGGGCACACACCAGCTTCGGCGGTCGTGATGCTGGTTTTCTCCGAAGGGGAAGGGGAAGGGGATGAGGGGGAAGTGGAGATGGACACGTGGCAGAGGAGAATTGCGCGTCTGGAAAGGAGCATTTTGCCTGTGGCTGGTAGATTGGTTCGGTTTTCATATGCAGAGATTTGTGATGCTACAAGAAATTTCCACAAAGGTAATCCTTGGATCATGCTGTTTTGTGCCTTATTTTTGTGTCTTAGTGTATATGTGTTCTTTGGAGGAAATCAGGAACAAGGGATAATTTCCAAAAAAAAAAAAAAAAATACAGTCAGATGCAGTATTACTATTATCATTATGTCAGATGAGATTTGGATAAATGGTGCCCCTCTTCTGTTACAATGTTGTGCAATGGAATAAAGCAATGCTTATGAGAATGCCCTCCCATACACACAAAAATTTAAACTGATTTCGCAATTTTGTCCTTTCCGGTAGAGATGTATGCATAAGTGAAGAAGCAAATCAAAGGTTCATGAGTTCTTATATTTGATTGCCAATTTATATTTGGGTATTGAGGAATTATGCAAATAATACATTAGGATAATTGCCCTTTATGAAGGTGTATTGCACTTGTGTAATCCTGATTCAAGTATGAAAATTTTGCTCACTATCCTTTGCTGGTTTAAAACATGGAAAAATATGGTTCATATTTCCAGGTAGAGAGCTGGGCAGAGGTGCACTTAGCCGGGTTTACCGGGGAAAGATAGGTACTTGGAGGAGATCTGTAGCAATAAAGAGGGTCAAGGCGAGAGACCAAGAGAGTTTGAAGGCATTCTGCCGTGAGCTTACAATTGCCGGTTCACTGTGCAACCCCAACATTGTATCCTTAATTGGTTTCTGTGTGGATAAGGAGGGGCTCTTCATTGTCTACCGGTTTGTCTCTGGTGGTAGTCTCGACCGCCGCCTCCACCACAACCATGGTGAGTTCTGAATTTTTACTGATATTGCAAAAGCAAGTTTTGCAGGGAATTAACATTATCATCCCTGAATTAGTGATTTAAACAACCAAAAAACCAAGGTTTTAAAAGGAAACAAATGTCGATAATGTAAAGATCTAAACAAGTACATTATAAGACCATTTATCTACAATTATAATGGAATAATGGAATAGTACTGAAAAAACCAACGATATAAATAGAATAAAATAAATATGAAAGCTCCTTAATAAAAACAAAGTCAAAATTAAATCCACAAAGAAAAGACTCTCCTCGATTTCACTACAGGGAAGTAAGCCAAAATATTGTATTCATAGGAATAATTGTTGCAGTCGAATTACTATTGCTATATTGATGCTGTTGTATTATTTTCTCTTGTGTTGCTGCTACATTATTATTAGAGACAAAGGGTAGATGGAAGGTGATGCCATGGGAGGAGCGCTACAAGGTTGCAATAGGAGTTGCAAGGGCAATACAATACTTGCATTTTGGTACTGATAAGTGTGTCATACACCGAGACATCAAACCCTCAAATATTCTCCTTTCATCCCAGAAAAACCCAAAAGTAAGTTTATTGTTGTGTACCATAAACCCGAACCTGTTTCAGCACAGCTGGTATATATTTATGTTTTTAATTTTTTCTTTTTGGTGGCATCTGTTACCTTACCTTGCAATCCATTAAAAAAACTAAAGAACATATTGGGATCAATTACTTCTAATCCAGCATAGTCATCCTTTTTCTCTTCATTGCATGTTTCTAGTTCTCTTCCCTTTTTGAAGTTATGAGTTTGAAGTTGAGTTGGGAACATATAATCATTTTGTTTGGCTATCTTACTATCTTACCCCCACAAAATCTCAAATTACTCTGTATAACCCATGAACCGATAAGTTACTTGTATAAAACTGTAAACTGTGAGAAATAGAAGTACAATATTAAAGTATGGTAGTTCCAGATTATGTTGTGCGCTCTAATGTTTATTTAATATTATAAATTTTTAACAGTTATGTGATTTTGGAATGGCAACTTGGACTCATGGGCCTTCTCTTCCTTTCCTTTGCAAGTCTGTCAAGGGAACATTTGGGTAAGTGCATTTAACTGTTTCCATTTTTTCTTATTATTTTCTTCAAATCTTTAGCTCTGAAAATGACAAAAAGATGTTGGCACAAAGAAGAGCCTTTTTCTTAGAGCTCAATAGCTGTTTCAAATAAGGGAAGATCTTCTATGCAAGTTTGATGTTCTTCAGTGATCTTACTGATTCATACTTTTTTAACGTTAATGAAGAAGGGCCTTGGTTCCAACATAGAGAAATAAAATTATAAAAAATGTTTAGGGGATGCCATGCAAATAGCTCTGTCACACAATGCCTAATCTCCTCACCTTGTTAATTTTTATTTTCTCCCTCTTTACAGGTATCTAGCACCTGAGTATTTCCAACATGGGAAATTGTCAGATAAAACAGATGTGTACGCGTTCGGTGTAGTATTGTTGGAGCTCATTAGTGGGAGAAAAGCCATAGATAGGAGCAGACCCCCAGGGGAGGAGAACTTGGTATTGTGGGTAAGCATAAAATTTAATTAAGCATTGTCGTACCATGCACAGCAACAAGATTGCAAATGGCCGTTAGGAGTTTCATGTTAGGTCCTTTTTTTTGTCCAAAGAAGGCAAGAGGCCCTTTGGAGTTTTATATCAGGTCCAAATTGATAGCACCATTCTATCGTCCTTACCAAAATCTGAGCATAATATTGATTTATTTAATTAGATAAAGAAATTCTATCAAGAAGAGCTTTGTAATTATCTCCATGTGATAGTACCGGCAATTCGTCAGTATATCTATTGGACTGGCTCAGATCTTGTTGATGCATATATACATATGTACCTGTAGCTAGACCATAATTTTCCATGTTCATTTCCAGTTTGAATTGACATTTTAGCTACCAATCATTAGGATGCCCGAGTCAATTTATAAAGTTTCATGCCTGAAATGTTAACCACAGAAACATGCTTTATGACAGGCTAAACCACTCCTTCAACAAGGTGAAGGGGGCATCGATAAGTTGCTAGACCCACACCTAAACATTGACCCAACCAACCATCGTACTAGCCATCACCGTACTGAGCTAGCCAGAGTGGCACGTGCTGCAGCTGCATGCCTGAGCACTGACGAGTCAAATCGGCCTAATATAGACCATGTCATATCCATGTTGCAAGATCATGACACATTGAGTAGGGATTGGTCAATTTTAACTAATAGTGGGTGCCTATCAGGTTATGGGTCTCACTACCCATTAGAGAAGTGTGAGATGAGGAGCCACCTGGCCTTGGCCATGCTTGGTGTGTCTGACACAGAAGAGGATGACATGTACGGGCGATAATGTTCAGGTCAAGACTTGGTACTTCATCTTATTTGCATTTGACACCTAATATTTGCAATCAGCTAAGGGAATTTGGTTATTTGCAGATAATCAAACAATTATTGAAAAATATATCAGTTAAGTACTAACAGCTTTTTGTCCTGACTTGGGTTTCTTGGGAAAATCATGTTTCAAAGATCATCAATTACAGTAGGCTAATGCTAGTAATATCTGCAAATAATCCTCTGAAGCATGGAACTGATTGTGCAAGTATGAACAAGGTGTTATTTTGCAAATGGATAAAGGTTGTTGTCCACCTGTTATAATGCTTCTTATTAGATCAGGAAGTCACTGAAATATTGCTATTAGTATGGTGCACATGATTCTTGAGTTAGGATGAAAACAGTGCAAGCATGGGTTGTGGAGCCAAAAGAAAGCAACAGTAGTTAAAAATGATTGGCGCTTTTAACATGTGGTTGTTGTCTGAGGAATGCACAGTTGACGTAGGAAAAAGGAGGCAGATGTGTTGTACATAACAGCTCCTTTTGTATTGTATGGTTAGCTTAAAATAGAAGTAAAGAAAGTCATGTGTCTGGTACAATCATGCTGGGGTTTTAACAATTAAATTGATTTTTTATATGTAAAATTTAGTGTAGCTCTTGATTAGAGAAGAGTACTGTGATTTATGCCCTCATTAGAAGTGCTCTCCTTTCTAACTTGAGTGGCGAAACGATTTCGTTAATGATTAGTGCCATCATGCAGAGGCAGTGCACATGAAGTTGTTATCGATGACTATCGAGTACTCCATTGTTAAATGGCCTCAGGAAATTTTTAATTGTTTTGCAGTTTAGAAAATGGCAAGTACTATATGGTCAAAGACAGATTTTACTTATTAAACCATCTAATGGCGTGTGAGTTGACACGTTAAGAATGAACAATAATGCAAAGCAACATGAAACCACACTATCTACAAACTATAAAATACCCTTATTTCTTCCCAAACGGTTAGAATTCGATCTCCCACTGGCCACGTGGACTCATGGTGCAAAACGTGCAAAGTTTTATGTTCCCTAGATCAGTTGCCATTTGAAAAGACAATGCACCTGCATTGCATAGTAACTAAAGTGGTGAATTTCCTCTGTTTTTTCTAAAGAATTGATTGTGCTACAAAAAATAACACTCTAATTTCAAACTAATTGAATAAGTTACCTAGTTTGAAGTGCATGTCACCGTAAAACTGCACAAATTTAATATATACATCTATTTCTTTTAAAAAATATATATACAAAATAAAATTTGCATCTCGGATTTTTTTTAATAAATTCCTATTCTAAACAATCCAAAACAACTATTCATGTCAACCTGTCTACGTTTAAGTTTTTTATATTGTCTAGAATGTAATTCAGATCTTAGTTATTAAATAATATTGGATTATACGCAGAAAATAGGCATCTAATTTGCAAGTAATGATTGTTTTGAGCATCCTTTGAGCATTTTAAGCGATTTTCAATTCATTATAAGTCATTTGATCACAATAATCCATATTTAAGTTCTTTATATAGTCTAGAATATAATTTAGATCTTTTTTTATTTGAAATATTACAATATACATTGCAAGTAAAGTATATTCTTAGTATCATTAGAACAGTTCAAGCAATTCTGGATTAATTTGAAGTTATTTGATCATAATTATCGATATTTAAGCTGTTTATATATGTTCTAGAAAAAAATTCAGATCTTAGTTATTTAAAAATACTGGAATAGACACAGAAAATATGTATCTAATGTGCAAATAATGATTATTCTGAGCGATGGTTCAAGCATCTTAAGCAATTATAAATTTATTCTAAGTCAGTTGATCACTATAATATATGTTTAAGCTCTTTGTATTGTCTAAAATATAATTCTGGTCTTAGTTATCAAATAATATGTGGTTATACACAGAAAATATGCATCTATTGTGCAAATAGTGATTATTCTGAACATTCTTTGAGCATTTTAAGCGATTTAGAATTCATTCTAAGTCATTTCATCAAAAAAATCTATGTTTAAGCTCTTTTATGGTCTAATACATAACTCAGATCTTAGTTATTAAAAAACATTGGATTATACACAGAAAATATGTATCTAATGTGCAAATAATAATTATTCCATCAATTGAGCTTTTTAAGCGATTTCGAATTCATTGTAAGTTAATTGATAGCAATATTATATTCTTAAGCTGTCTATACGGTTTAGAATATAATTCACATCACACTTATTAAAAATATTGGATTATACGCATAAAATATGCATGTAATGTGCAAATAATCATTACTCTGAGCATCAATTGATCATTTTAATGGATTTTGAATTCATTCTAAGTCATTTGATCACAATAATTTATGTTTAGGCTCTTTATAATGTATAGAATAAAATTCAGGCCTCAGTTATTAAAAAATGTTAGATTACACACAGAAAATTAACATTAAATGTGCCAACAATGAGTATTCTGAACATCATTTGAAAATTTATGGGATTTTACATTTATTCTAAGTCGTTTGATCACAATAATCTTTGTTTAAACTCTTTATATGGTTTAGAATATAATTCATATCTTATTTATTAAAAAATGTTTGATTACACACAGAAAATATGCATCTAATGAACAAATACTGATTATTCTGAGAATCCTTTAAGCATTTTAAACGATTTTGAATTCATTCTAAGTCATTTCATCACAATAAATTATGTTTAACCTCTTCAGACGGTATAGAATATAATTAAGATCTTAATTATAAGAAAATATTCGATTATGCACAGAAAAGATACATCTAATCTTCAAATAATGATTATTTTGAGCATCATTTGAGCATTTTTAGGGATACTCAATTCATTCTGAGTCATTTGATCACAATAATATATTCTTAAGCTCTTTATATTGTCTAGAATGTAATCCAGATCATAGTAATTAAAAAATATTAGATTATACATGGAAAGTATGCATCAAATGTGCAAATAATGGTTGTTCTGAGCATCTTTTGAGCATTTTAAGTGATTTTGAATTCATTGTAAGACTGTTGATCACAATAATCTATTTACGGCTTAGAGTATTATTCAGATTTCAGTTATTAAAAATTTTGGATTTTACACAGAACATATTCATCTAATATGCAAATAATGATTATTCTGAGCATCATTTGAGCATTTTAAGTGATTTTGTATTCGTTCTCAGTCATTTGACCACAATAATTTATATTTAAGCTCTTTAGTTTAAATCATAGTTATTAAAAAATATTAGATTACACATAGAAAATAAGCAACAAATGTGCAAATATTGTGTATTCTGAGCATGACAATTTTAAGAGATTTTACATTCATTCTATGTCATTTGATCACAATAATCTATATTGAAGCTATTTATATATGTTCAGATCTTAGTTATTTAAAAATACTGGATTAGACACAGAAAATATGCATCTGATGTGCATATAATGATTATTCTGAGAGATGGTTCAAGCATCTTAAGCGATTATAAATTCATTCTAAGTCATTTGATCACTATAATATATGTTTAAGCTCTTTGTATTGTCTAGAATATAATTCTGGTCTTAGTTATCGAACAATATGTGGTTATACACAGAAAATATGCATCTATTGTGCAAATACTGATTATTCTGAGCATCCTTTGAGCATTTTAAGCGATTTAGAATTCATTCTGAGTCATTTCATCACAATAATCTATATTTAAGCTCTTTGTATGGTCTAATACATAACTCAGATCTTAGTTATTAAAAAACATTGGATTATACACAGAAAATATGTATCTAATGTGCAAATGATGATTATTTCATCAATTGAGCTTTTTAGGCGACTTTGAATTCATTCTAAGTTAATTGGTAGCAATATTATATTCTCAAGCTCTCTATATGGTTTAGAATATAATTCAGGTCTCACTTATCAAAAATATTGGATTATACGTAGAAAATATGCATGTAATGTGCAAATAATAATTACTCTATGTCACTTGATCACAATAATTTATGTTTAAGCTCTTTTTATACGGTCTAGAATAAAATTCAGGCCTCTGTTTATAACAAATTTGAAAATTTATGGGATTTTTCATTTATTCTATGTTGCTTGATCACAACAATCTATGTTTAAAATCTTTTATATGGTTTAGAATATAATTCATATCTTATTTATTAAACAATGTTTGATTACATACAGAAAATATGCATCTAATGAGCGAATACTGATTATTCTGAGAATCTTTTAAGCATTTTAAACGATTTTGAATTCATTCTAAGTCATTTGATCACAATAAATTATGTTTAAGCTCTTCAGACAGTATAGAATATAATGAAGATCTTAGTTATCGAAAAATATTGAATTTTGCACTGAAAAGATACATCTAATCTTCAAATAATGATTATTTTGAGCATTTTAAGGGATTCTGAATTCATTCTGAGTCATTTGATCACAATAATATATGTTTAAGCTCTTTATATTGTCTATAATTTAATCAAGATCATAGTAATTAAAAATTATTAGATTATACATGGAAAGTATGCATCTAATGTGTAAATAATGGTTCTTTTGAGCATCTTTTGAGCATTTTAAGTGACTTTGAATTCATTAAAAGAATGTTGATCACAATAATCTATTTTTCAGCTCTTTATATGGCTTAGAATATTATTCAGATTTCAGTTATTAAAAATTTTGGATTATACACAGAACATATTCATCTAATTTGCTAATAATTATTATTCTGAGCATTATTTTAGGATTTTAAGTGATATTCTATTCGTTCTTAGTGATTTGACCACAATAATCTATATTTAAGCTCTTTAGTTTAGATCATAGTTATTAAATAATATTAGATTACACACAGAAAATAAGCATCAAATGTTCTAATATTGCGTATTATGAGCATCTTTTGACAATTTTAAGAGATTTTACATTCATTCTAAGTCATTTGATCACAATATTTAAGCTATTTATATATGTTCTAGAACAAAATTCAGATCTCAGTTATTTAAAAGTACTGGATTAGACACAGAAAATATTCATCTGATGTGGAAAATAATGATTATTCTGAGCGATGGCAGAAGCACCTTAAGCGATTATAAATTCATTCTAAGTCATTTGATTACTATAATATATGTTTAAGCTCTTTGTATTGTCTAGAATATAATTCTGGTCTTAGTTATCAAACAATATGTGGTTATACACAGAAAATATGCATCTATTGTGCAAATACTGATTATTTTGAGCATCCTTCGAGCATTTTAAGCGATTTAGAATAAATTCTAAGTCATTTCATCACAATAATCTATGTTTAAGCCATTTGTATGGTCTAATACATAAATCAGATCTTAGTTATTAAAAAATATTGGATTATACACAGAAAATATGTATCTAATGTGCAAATAATGATTGTTCCCTCAATTGAGCTTTTTAAGCGATATTGAATTCATTTTAGTTAATTGTAGCAATATTATATTGTTAAGCTCTCTATACGGTTTAGAATATAATTCAGATTTTCTTTATTAAAAATATTGGATTATACGCAGAAAATATGGATTTAATTTGCAAATAATCATTACTCTGAGCATCAATTGATCATTTTAATGGATTTTGAAGTCATTCTAAGTCGCTTGATCACAATAATTTATGTTTAAGCTCTTTATACGGTCTGTTAGAATAAAATTCAGGCCTCAGTTATTAAAAAATATTAGATTACACACAGAAAATATGCATTAAATGCGCCAACAATGCGTATTCTGAACATCATTTGAAAATTTATGGGATTTTGCATTTATTCTAAGTCGTTTGATCACAATAATCTATGTTTAAACTCTTTATATGGTTTAGAATATAATACATATCTTATTTATTAAAAAACTATTTGTTTACACACAGAAAATATGCATCTAATGAGCAAATAATCATTATTCTGAGAATCCTTTAAGCATTTTAAACGATTTTGAATTCATTCTAAGGCATTTGATCACAATAAATTATGTTTAAGCTCTTCAGATGGTATAGAATATAATTAAGATCTTAGTTATAAAAAAATATTGGATTATGCATAGAAAAGATACATCTAATCTTCAAATAATGATTATTTTGAGCATCATTTGAGCATTTTAAGGGATTCTGAATTCATTCTGAGTCATTTGATCACAATAATCTATATTTAAACTCTTTAGACGGTCTAAATATAATGTAAACCATAGTTATTAAAAAATATTAGATTATACACAGAAAATAAGCATCAAATGTGCAAATATTGCGTATTCTGAGCATCGGTTGACACTTTCAAGCGATTTTACATTCATTCTCAATAATCAATCTTTAAGCTCTTTATATGTTCTAAAACAAAATTTAGATCTTAGTTATTTAAAAATTGTTGATTAGACACAGAAAATAGCATCTAATGTTCAAATAATGATTATTCTGACCATCGTTCGTGCATTTTAAGAGATTATGAATTCATTCTAAGTCATTTGATCACTATAATATATATTTAAGCTCTTTGTATTGTCTAGAATATAATTCTGGCCTTAGTTATTAGACGATATGTGGTTATACACAGAATATATGCATCTATTATGAAAATACTGATTATTCTGAGCATCCTTTGACCATTTTAAGCGATTTAGAATTCATTCTAAGTCCTTTGATCACAATAATTAATGTTTAAGCTCTTCATACTGTCGAGAATATAATTCAGGTTTTAGTTATTAAAAAATATTGGATTATACACAGAAAATATGCATCTAATGTTTAAATAACAATTATTTTTACCATTATTTGAGCATTTTAAGCAATTTTGTATTCTTTATATGGTCTAGAATATAATTCAGATATTAGTAATTAAGCAATGTTGGATATATACAAAAAATATGCATCTAATGTGTAAATAATGATTATTGTGGGCCTCATTTGAGCATTTTAAGTGATTTTTCATTAATTCCAAGTCCTTTGATCATTATAATCGATATTTAAGCTCTTTATATGATCAAGATAAATCATGTCTTAGTTAGTAAAAAAATTAGATTATACACAGAAAATATGCATCTAATATATGCAAATAATGATTATTCTTAGCATCATTTGATCATTTTAAGCTATTTTAAATTCATTCTAAAGCAGTTGATCACAATAATCTATATTTAAGTTCTTTTTACGATCGAAAATATAATTTATATCATAGTTATTTAAAAATATTAGTTTACATCCTGAAAAAACGCATCAAATGTGCAAATAATGCGTATTCTGAGCATCATTTGAAAATTTTATTCATTCTAAGTGTTTTGATCACAATAATCTATGTTCAATCTCTTTATATAATCAAGAATATAGTTCAGATCTTAGTTATTTAAAAATTGGATTACACACAGAAAATATGCATCTAATTTGCAAATACAGATTATTCTGAGCATCTTAAGCGATTTTGAATTTATTCTAAGTCATTTGATTCACAATACTTTATGTTTAAGCGCTTCATGGTCTAGAATATAATTCAGATCTTAGTTATTAAAAAATATTAGATTATACACATCTAATGTATTTTATGATACACAGAGAATTTTTAAGTGATTTTTCATTAATTCTAAGTCATTTCATCATTATAATCGATGTTTAAGCTCTTTATATGATCAAGATAAATCATGTCTTAGTTAGTAAAAAATATTAGATTATACACAGAAAATATGCATCTAATATATGCTAATAGTGATTATTCTCAGCACCATTTGATCATTTTAAGCTATTTTAAATTCATTCTAAAGCAGTTCATCACAATAATCTATATTTAAGTTCTTTTTAAGATCGACAATATAATTTATATCATAGTTACTTAAAAAATATTAGTTTACATCAAGAAAAAAAAACGCATCAAATGTGAAAATAATGCGTATTCTGAGCATCATTTGAAACTTTTATTCATTCTAAATGTTTTGATCACAATAATCTATGTTTAACCTCTTTATATAATCAAGAATATAGTTCAGATATTAGTTATTTAAAAATATTGGATTACACAAAGAAAATATGCATCTAATTTGCAAATACAGATTATTCTGAGCATCTTAAGCGATTTTGAATTCATTTGAAGTCATTTGATCACAATAATTTATGTTTAAAGCTCTTCATATGGTCTAGAATATAATTCAGATCTTAGTTATTAAAAAATATTAGATTACATACAGAAAATAAGCATCAAATGTGCAAATAATGTGTATTCTTTGCATTGTTTGACAATTTTAAGCGATTTCGCATTCATTCTAAGTCATTTGATCACAATAATCTATATTTAGCTCTTTATATGGTCAACAATATAATTCAGATCTTAGTTATAAAAAATATTGAATTACACACAGAAATTAAGCATCTAGTATGCAAATAATGATTATTCTAAGCATCATTCGAGCATTTTAAGCGATTTTGAATTCATTCTAAGTCATTTGATCATTATAACATATGTTTAAGCTCTTTATTTGATCTAGAATATAATTTAGATCAAAGTTAGTAAAAACTATTGCCTTGTACATAGAAAATATGCATCTAATGTGTAAATAATGATTATTTTGGGCATCATTTGAGCATTTTAAGGGATTTTGAATTCATTCTAAGTCGTTTGATCTTAATAATCTATTTTTACGCTCTTTATATGGTCTAGAAATTTATTCAGAACTCGGTTATTAAAATATATTGGACTATACACATAAAATATGCTTTTAATTTTCAAATAATGATTATTTTGAGCTTCATTTGAGCATTTTAAGCAATTTTGTATTCATTCTAAGTCATTTGATTACAATAATCTATTTTAGGTCTTTATCTCTTCAGATATTAGTTATTAAAAAATATTGGATTATACATAGAAAATATGCACCTAATGTGCAAATAATAATTATTCTGAGCATTGTTTGATCATTTAAAGCAATTTTGAATTCATTCTAAGTCATTTGATCACTTTAATGTATGTCTAAGCTCTTTATATGCTCTTGAATATAATTCAGATTATAGTTATGAAAAAATTTTGGCTTTATATACACAGAAAATGTGCATCTAATCTGCTAATACTGATTATTCTAAGCATCATTTGAGCATTTCAAGCAATTTTGTATCCATTCTAAGTCATTTGAACACAATAATCTCAGTTTAAGGTACTTATATGATCTAGAATATAATTCCAATCTTAGTTATTAAAAAAATATTTGATTATACATAGAAATTATGCATATAATGTGCAAATAATAATTATTCTAAGCATCATTCGAGCGTTTTAAGCGATTTTGAATGTAATTCAGATCTTAGTTTTTAAACAATATGTGATTATACGCAGCAAATATGCATCTAATGTGCAAATTATGTAACATTCTGAGCATCCTTTGAGCAGTTTAAGCGATTTTGGATACATTCTAAGTCATTTGATAATAATTTTGCTCATTTGAGCATTTAAGAAATTTTACATCATTCTAAGTTATATGATCACAATAATCTTTGTTTAAGCTCTTTATATGGTTTAGAATGTAACTTGGTCTCAGTAATTCAGATCTTAGTTATTAAACAATATGTGTTTATACACAGCAAATATGCATCTAATGTGCTAATAATGGTTATTCTGATTATCCTTTGAGCATTTTAAGCGATTTTGAATCCATTCTATAGTCATTTGACCGCGATAATTTATATTTAAGCTCTTCATACAGTGTAAATATAATGCAGATCTTAGTTATTAAAAAATATTGAATTATGCACATATAATATGCATCTAATGTGCAAATAATGACTATTCTAAGCATCATTCGAGCATTTAGCGATTTTGAATTAATTATAGGTAATTTCATCACAGGAATCTATGTTTCAGCTCTTTGTATGGTCTAATATATGATTCAGATCTTAGTTATTAGAAAGTATTGGATTATACACAGAAAATATGCATCAAATATACAAATAATGATTATTTTGAGCATCTTTTGAGCATTTTAAGCGATTTTGAATTCGTTCTAATTCATTTGATCACAAAATAATCTATGTTTAAGCTTTTTATATAGTCTAGAACATACTTCAGATGATAGTTATTAAAAAAATATTGGATTATACACATAAAATATGCATCCAATTTGCAAATAATGATTATTCTGAGCATCATTTGAGCATTTTAATTGATTTTGAATTCATTCTAAGTCATTTGATTACTGTAATCTATGTTTAAGCTCTTTATATCATCATGACTATAATTTAGATCTTAGTAATTGAAAAATATTACATTATACGTGGAAAATATGCATGTAATGTGCAAATAATGATTATTCTGAGCATCATTCGAGCATTTTAAGCGATTTTGAATTCATTCTAATTCATCTGATCACAACAATATATGTTTAAGCTCTTTATTAGTTCTATAATATAATTCAGATCTTACTTATTAAAAAATATTGGATTATACACATAAAATATGTATATAGTGTGCAAATAATCATTATTCTAAAAATCATTTGAGCATTTTAAGCGATTTTGAATTCATTCTAATTCATTTGATCATTATAACTATATTTAAGCTCTTTATATTATAACTATATTCAGATCCGAGTTATTAAAAAATATTGAATTATATCTAATGTGCAAATAATAATTATTTTGAGCATCATTTGGTTATTATAAGCATTTTAAGTGATTTTGAATTCATGCTAAGTTATTTGATCATAATAATTTATGTTTAATATCTTTATATGGTCTTCAATATAATTCAGATTATGGTTATTAAAAATATTAGATTATATACAGAAAATATGAATCTAATATGCAAATAATGATTATTCTGAGCCTAATTCGAGAATTTTAATTAAATCTGATCCAGTCTTAATTCGAGTAATCTAGTATCGTGTTGACACTGCACAATCCAACCCTACAATTAAACAATCTAAACCAAAAATAATTGAAATCAACCTAACGCTTACACCTGACCTAACCAGCTAACCTAGATTGAATGCTACCTTTAGACAGGACGAACAGCCAGGCTCCAAGAGGTTGGTTATTAAAGGGTATTAACAACATGGTAAGTAATCACTGAATGTAACACTTTTTTTTTCACACTAAAATGCAGCTTGGCACTTAATTACATCAAAACAACTTAATTAGAGTATTACTTTATTGTTCATAAGTTGAAATAATTATTTCACATTTTCCAATTTTTCTACACTCAGCGCTTTAATTATTCATTCATAGGTAATTGTTTTAAGCAACCCTATAAATTAATATTACCGTCTGCTGTGTTCAAACACAGTTCATTCCTCACTCACATCATTTTTAATCACCATCATACACAAATCACTACTCGACATAACTAATTTACTTAGTAACTAATTGACTTAGCATCATCTCGAAAGGAAAAAAGCAAATTTTGTAAGGAAATATTCTTTTCTTTTTAGGTAATGCAAACTCAATTTAATCAACAAAATTTTCAATCAGACAAAGTTTCTCTTGGATTTCTCCGTAGCAGATCCCAAATCAAAGGAGGTAGCAATTGCACTTGCACATATTCCTACTTAAGACATACTTCCCCAATACCAAAGCAATCCAAATACTCTTGTAAGATCAGTGATACATTTAAGATTTAATCAACACATCGTATTTGACTCAAAAATGAGTAAACTTACATTAAATCTTGACAGCAAGTCTCCTATGAAAATTTCATACATCAAGATAGAGACTACAATAACAAAACTTGAGACTTTTGATCAATCCCGTTGAAAATTAATGTCCCAGTCAAAGGTACGAACTGCTTAGTAACAAGCTGATAAAAGAAAGAGAAATATATCTCAGTAAAATTCACAAGTTTAGCAACAAAATGGAAATTTAATGCAAATAAATGTTAATCCAACAAGAAATTAATAATGAAACCTTGCAATAAATATGAAGAATATTTAGACAAAAGTAAGATCATGTGCTAAATATCATGTAGACTTTGATTAAAATATAAGCACAAATAACAAACTGTACAAAAATAAAGCTGTGCCGATGTATTTTCAAGTTTTTAGGAAAATTACTGATATTTGTTTTCTGCGACATCCCCATCCCTTGTGTTTTTGGAAAATTTTCCTCATTTTGTATCTTCCTTGTTAGACAATAAAACTTCCCCTTTCAATTTAAGTAAAAAGTAATGCAGTTCAGAATTATACTGAGGACCATCCGTATGTAAGGTTGAGACCATTATGGCACAGACCAGCTGTTTGTTAATATAATTTACTTATTTACAAAAGTGCTTCTGAGTTCAACTAGTTATGTTTCCTTTCAGAGATAAATGGGTTAGCAATCTGACGACCAAATTGGATTGCAGTGATCTGAGAACCAAAGCAAACGAACTCAAACCAGAGCGAACTTTACCCAAATTAACAGTTACATTTGATCTCACCTCAGAAAAAAAAAAGAAAAATTGAACTTCTTCAGAATAACAACCTTACTAGGAACCGCACTCACCCAGAACAGAAACCTCACAAGTTAAAAAATTGACCTGAAAACTAAATTCACTGGACGTGTTATTTTATAATACTTAAAAACCAACCTTGATGACTTCTTGAGAGGCGACACCTCCAATAAAAGCAGCCACTGCATGAATCTCTGCACCTGCATACCGGCACATCTCATGTAGCAGGTCTTCAGGCAGTGATGAGCCGTTCAAGCCCGAATCATTCAATATCGAGATAGCAATTGCTTTCAGCCGAGACACGTCCTCTTCAATCTCACTGTCATAAAAAGATCCCAACATATGTTGTTCAGGAACACTTAGGTCCGCAACATTTGGCAAATGAGTTTCAACCACATATGTTAGGATCAGCAAAGACATCAAGCCTCTACAAAGTATACCTTAAGGTGATTTGATACAGCTTCTCTGTTATATTTTTCTCTTGCTTATTCAGTACTTTTGATACTTCCTTTTGTTGCTGCTATTATTAGCCATCATTTCTTTTAATGTAGCGAGAATGACAATACACCAGGAGCCCTAACCTCAACTTGTACGTGTAAAGAATTAATGCACTTGCAAAACAAAAAAATGGCTACAGGACGAAATACCTGTCAAACAAACCAGGAAGACGGTTGTAATTGTTTGCAAACCGGTCAACTGCGCGTAATAGGATATAGAACCCAACTGAAAAGCTACAAATATATAAAAGTGAAAAACATTTTAGGTATATATGTTATAAAATGGCAATAATAAATGAGTAGGGTTCAAGTTCTGATATGAAAAACATTACTGCATCATAGTTAATTACTTAGCTCAAGTTAGCAACAGTTATGCAACTGAAAACATATGACCGTGAAAAGTTGAAGAGGAAACAAACAATATGAAATTCAAATTACAAGCTCAGATTTAGTATCTTTTCATCACCTTTGGAGGATATATGTAACTGGCAGTACAGGACTTGTATCTAATTAATGGTGGGACCAAATTTTACATTAGTTTGTATATTAGCAGCACTAAACCCTAATTAATCTTAGCAAACTGGAGGTTTTGTTTAAGCAAGATGGGATTAAAAATCTTGTGGATTGACATTACTACTGAATGAAGTTAAATGGGGTTCATTTTGGAAGCCATTGCACCATTCAGTAACTAATCACATTCAAGATCAGTGCCAAACAGGTTTTCTGGTATCAGTACTAACAAGCACAGAGGGTAACTAACCAATAATCTTCATCAGTCAAATACTTCTGAAGATCTGAGATAGTAGAAGTCATTTCTTCCTCAATGGGGCAGTACCGGCATACCTGATAATAACAAGACCATCAAAGGTCAATTTTTAATAAAACCTAAGTGTTTCCAAGGTTATACATCTTAAAAAAGAAGGGCTTTCTATCAAGGGTGGATTCCATTGACACTCTTGACAATGTTTATTCACATTATATAAAAAAAAAATTAAGAAATATTAAAAAGTCCATTGAAATATAATTGGCCTTTTAGATTGGTGGTGTATTTGATTTCATGCAATAAATATCATTTGGGATTCCATCAAACACATTAAATCTGGACATTCACAAACTTCAAGTCTATGATAAACTGTAATACTTGCATTAAATTTTATTAGTTGTTATGTACATTATATATACATTGGATAAGATCACATTTCAAATACCAGATTTTGAACTAAAATTTATTTTTGCTGGTTATCAAAACTATCACATTTATCCCATTGTTAAAGGATCCCCAACTTATATCAATTTTCTTGATTTCTTATTGCTGGCAGGATTGTTCCATTGTGTCTTCTTTTTTTATTCAATTCAGTATTAAAATAAAATAAATAAATCTTAAGGTATCACCATTTGCCCTGTTTTCGCAATTTGGTCCCTGAAGTTTCAATGTTCCTGTATGGTCCATTAAGTTTCCATTGTTGGCATGTTGTTGAGGATGAAGACACTAGACTGAATGAAAATTTTATATTAAATGGATATATGGTGGCATCCCATAAAAAGCATCATCTATGTCAGAAGCCTGTAAACTAAAATGGATACTATTATCCTCATACCACATTGTCCATCCATTTATTCACATATTTAAAATGTAGGAACAATGTCATACAAATTGTAAACTTTGGGACTAAAACAGGAACTTTGATACTTGAAGGACCACCTTCATAGTTCAATAAATTTAATTATTTTATACAAATACAAATTATACCTAAAGAACTGATTACGTTTTCATATTATACAAGGTTAATCGTTAGGTTACTAACTCTTTAAAAAAAAAAATCTTCTGACAACAAACATTTATAGTTCCTTGTTGGTTTTTTTTTATTTATTATTATTTTTTTTTTATTACTGAAGAGAACCACAAAGAAAGCAAAAAAAAAGAAGGCTACTGATGGTGATTATTCAAAAAAAATAAAATGACAAAAACAAATACCTTAAGCTTTCTACTATTTCTGCAGAAGGTTTTTATGACAGACTTCGGAATAGAATCAGGGTCTCGGCCAATTTTTTTCAGGATTCCTCTGACGTAGCTCTCTATTGCATTGCAATCTTTCTCTGCCTTAGCTTGGTAAATCTTTTGCAGATTTACATAATACCTGTGTGAAAAAAAATATAAGGCATGATCGAAACTTGGAAAGTACAATGGCCTGCATACTGATTCTACACATGTTCTTCTTTCATGATTTATTTCATGGTTTGAACTCAACAAACATAAGAACTCATGCAAAGCAGAGCTCAGTCCTAGGTAATACATGCCTGCTTGGTTGACACTAACATGTACTAATTTGATATGATACCGAGCATTGACAAGCAAGTACTGGTCCCAATACACAGTTTATCTTAATTAAATGTGAGAAATTAAACTAACTCAGTTAAAGAAGTCATGTCAGGTATTGAACCCTCAAGAGGGGGTTCTCCAGCACCTTCATTGTTAACAAATTCCTGTGTCAAATATTTTTTAAAAAAAAAGGAAATTTGAGTTCAACAGAAACAGAATAAGAGGATCAAAATGTAAAATGACTAAATGATTCTCGTTTGGTTAGGTCAATGGTACCAGCAAGATAGGGATAGATAATTTCAAACAAGGCTTACACCACTTAGGTTTAACTCTCTTTATAGACAATGAGAGTCCATAATTGCCCCCTCTTTTTTGTTTTTTACTCGACACAGCACCAACTTTATAGTGTTCAATAAGGCTCCACATGCAGATAAAAAAAGGCTTGGTGGTTTAGACTTTAACACTTAAGCTTTTACATTCTGGTTTAATGCAAATTCTGCCACTGGAAATGTGCTCAAAACATTGCAGCATGCCAACAATACATACAACTAAAGGTCAACCCAAATTGAATGATAAGGGAAAAAAGCACCTTCAGAACCATCATTCAATGATACAAGAGAGAGACCAAATAATTCTTCCAACTTCTCTTCAGGATAATTAAAATTTTATAAGAAGAAATGTTGAACTTCAGAAGTAAAATTAAGTCTAACCTTCAAAGCAGCCACCAAAACCCAAAAATCAGAAGAAGTTGAATCAACATGGACGGCACTATCCTCGATTATTTGACGAAGCTCGGAACCTGACAATAAATAAAGAAATACAGGTTAGCTTCTTGTAGGTCGAACCTTCACAACAAGAGCCTCCGCACTGGCCAATTATCATTCCTACGAGGGCATAATCCAAAACAGTAATAACAGTATCAGAACTTATGAGATCAGAGGCAGTCGTCAATTAAGCCCTTAGATTATACATAGAATATCCAAACAAAACCACTGAATTCAATTTGATACAAAATGTTTTACAGTCTACAATGAGATTCTATCTGGAACATAAAACAAGGATAATATGAACTGTATCACCAAGAAATCAACCAAAATTGACCCAAACCCTTTTTTACCAGAGTAGACCCACCTACTTGAACCCTATAATAGAGCTGCAAACGTATAAGAGATGAGAAACTATATATTGTCTACAAATGATTCATTCAACATTGTAGGTACATCAAAAATGTTGTCCAAATGAACCCACCAAACAGCCAAACCTATGGTTGGAAGCTTTATTGTGGTTGGCTTGGATACAGCTGGGAGACTGGCAACCCTGCTATATGGTTTGAGAAGAGAAACCCTTTCATGAGGGGGAAAAAAAACCCAAATCTGGAAGGTGTACAACCCATTCAGCAGCTTTTCTTCAGACCAGATTTTTTTTTATTATTATTATTTTTTATTTTATTTTTTTGAAGAAAAAGGGAGGTCTTTGCCATCTAACTTTTTTGAAATTAAAGATGCATGTGGGACTTGAACCCTTGACCTCTTTGAGGCCAGCCGAGTGCTCTTACCAATGAGCCACTAGACCAGATTGTCTTTTATGAGCAGAAGGGGCAAAACTTATCCAAAATAATTGTACTTACTGATCCCATGAGTAACAGAGACCTTAAATGCTGAATCCATGGCTTCTTGGTAGTTCTCTTCATCTATATTTAGCATGTGGGCCTTGATTAGATCCTAAAGGGAATATGAGCAGTCAATCAAAGGGATTTTCTGAGAAATAAGGAATATATTGGACATCACTTTCAGTTTTATCTACCAGCATTTGGCTCTTACCTACCATGAATCTTGCAAATAATTTGAATATGAACATCATACCACTCCTTTATTGTAATCCAATTACTTAGATTCAATTTAATTAAGAGAAAATTTAGGCTGAAACATCAGGAACGGCATGATTGGGGCAGTTTCTGGATGATACCAGTATTTTTACCTTTTTCTGAGGAATATCAGGACACTGCTACTGTTTTAGTATAGCAGTACAGATAACTCAAATCATTGGTTTAGAAGCAATTGATCTTAGCAACTGGTACAATAAAGCATCTTATGGTGGTATTAATTATTGTCTTGGCATAAAAGGAAAAAAATAAATATCCTAGTGAAGGGGCCTTAATTGTAACTAGCTCTAGTGTGAGTCACTCCTGAAAGTAATGAAAAATTACAATAGAAACATAAAAAGAAGTTAAGCCATTGCAGGGTACCTTGAACTCCTTTTTCTCTTGACGGGTTGCAGGTAGGCACCCATCATGTGAACTGGCCCACTTCTCAGCAAGCGTAACAAGAATTACTATGTATGGGGTGTGCTTGTGTACCACTGGGTCTTTCTCATTCAAATCAATAGAAGCAGCAAACCTATTGGAAATAAACAGTAATAACCAACATGTAAAAGCCTTTAATATGAGTTCAAGTGCTTTTCCATTTCTTCTTTATCGTTTGTGTTTTGGTTAACTTCACTCTTAGTTTGTTGGTCATAGCTAAAGGATTAAACAGAAGCTAAGGATAAATCATTATCATGCTGACTTATCGATGTAATAGTTAAAAGACTATAATCGAAGCCCGAAAATGAGGTTCATTTGGGGCAAAATTAGCAACCAGTTTCAAAGTGTATTCCATATTTTAGATGAATTTGTAATGGGGTAAACTCCATATTTATATTGATTGAGGCTTGACTAGACTGAATGTGGAATTACTACCAGTTCACCACAATTATATTTTTATACTATACATATAGTTAGAAGAATTGCTTAAAAATACCAGTAGTTTACACATCTCTAAGTAATTGCAAAACAACAATGGAGCAGTATTTTACACTTTCTCTAAATTCGATTAGTCTGATTTGTGTAACAGTAAGGAACTAAGTAAAACAAATTTGATGAAGTATTAAATTCCTACTGTTTGAGCTCAGGCCAAGGGTTGTGCAATCTCAAGTCATCTAAAAAATGATCAGGTTTCGACTCTACCACAACATGTTCCTGAAGAAATAAAACAACGTTAGAAAATTGAATGTCAATTAGAGATCTCAATATAAATGCAACTCATCCAGGGAAAAAAAATGGCTAGTACTAAGCAATGCAGAAACCTAAAAGTTAAATTTTGTCAATTGTATCAAATTATAAAAAAAAAAAAAAATATTTAGGATAAATACCTTCCGACTTGAGACATAAAAGGCCATAAACAAAATTAATCCCAAAAATTAGATGATTTTTCAGCTTACTTACATCTACTCTGCAGCCTTTAGAAAAGATGAGCAAAAAGTATATTTTTCAAACAATCAAAGATAAAATAATTGATTGTTTATTCAAGTAAAATTTGCCAGGATATTATGAATCACCAAAAAAGAGATATTAAATTGTTAGTCAAATTTGTATTTCAACAACAACAACAACAACCAAAACTTTAGTCCCAAACAAGTTGGGGTAGGCTAGAAATGAAACTCATCAAAGTCTCAGATTTGTATTTCAATAGAAGAAAACACCCAAGTTAAGTAATGAAGTTTAAATTGTAAAATAATTGGGCTGATTAGCTTCCACCTTCACACTGATCCGTACAAGACCAGTTAGACCATAAGAGCGCGCTACAACCAAAATCACATTTGACTTTCTACAGATACGATCCAGCTTTAACAATGAACTCTCCAGCATCTGTAACAAATATTTTTTATGTTATGAGACAGAAATTCAACAGGTCTCTGTTACAGTTGTACAAAAGTGTAAGGACTACATCATAAGCTGCAGGCATCAGAGACCTCAGACCAGTAGCAAACTTTTTTCCCCTCTACCTTTTATTTATATCATCCATCAATTTAAAAACCAGTTGGTGGGACAATCTGCCAGTAACATCGATGATTTCAAGAAAAATTCAGTGCATGTCTTTTTGTGAAAATTCTGTGGATGTCTTTTCCTGAAGAAAATTCAGTGCATATCTACTATAACACAGCTCTACAACAGTAACTTCTTTTCCAAAATAACTTCACAGGTTGAGTTTGGTCTCTCACTAATTTTTGTTAAATAATATCATGCCTATGTTATAACGCCATTGCATAAATACACCATATTTCATTTGTATAATTACAGCGGTTTGCCTGGCACACAATTTTCAATATATTTGTTCTGTTATCAATTACAAAAGAAACTGATTAAATAAAGAAGCTATTAACACCTGAGTGGAAATGACAAGAGTGAACTGGGAGAAGAAAGAAGGGTTGGTGTCGATCAAAGCCACAGGTGACTCCTCCACAAACTTGACCTTAACCGCGTCATTCAGTTCTTGCAAAAAAGAACAGACGCTTTTTGCCCTTGATTGCCCCAGACATCCTTCATCCACTGCTCATTTAAGCGCACAATGTTATGAAAAGATTCAAGTTAAATGAGTCCCACAAGGGAAAACTCGATGGTTAATTGATACAGGTTGTGCCACTTCAATTTTTTCTTATGATGCAGCAATCAAACCAGCAAACTTTAAAAATAAAAATAAATAAAAAATAAAACGATAAAAAATAAATAAAAAGATTGAAGATTGCCAATCTTCAGTATCCTCCAGCCAACACCTTCAAAACAAGCATGGCACTACAGTATTACATTTGTTCTCACAGGATTGGTACCTTGCTGATCAGGTTAGTAGTCAACTCCAAACCTTTCTACAAGCAAATAACTTCTATCCGATATGTCTTAAACAAAAGGTAAGACTTACACAAGAAATTATTTCCGAGATCAGCAGCCTCAACTTTTGCACCGTCAACCACAGTTATGCTACCAATGCCACCTAGCACAAGATTCTTCAGAGCCTCAGAGCCAGTGGGCCCACAATTCAGCAAGCATACACTAGCATTCTCTAGTGCAGACTGTCCCTGTTCTCCCCAGATCCTTTTTTGGTAGCAGAACAAAACATATTGTCAAAATAATAATTATCATCCTTTTTAAGTGACAAATTAGATCAATACTCAGTGATCAAAGTATCATAAATCCTTAGAAAAGCAATAAACAAAAAGGAAAAACAAGATCTGCTTATTACCGTACATTTCTTCAGTTTAATTTCATAACAATGCTATCAAATAGCGTATAAATAGCTAGTACAAAACCCTACTCAAGGAGATGATATCTGTTCAAACTGAATCCATTCGATCCTCCCTTCCCAAAGAGGAAGGGAAATAAACCTTGAGTGTGCTTGAAGTAAGGGGTTTTACGAGGGTTTATGTCAGATTAATCGGTAAAGTTAACCAAATTAGTAAAGCTAAGCAGTGAAAGGAGGTACCTGAGTTGGCGATCGTACTTCGTCTTCGGCTCGACTGCCATTGGACGGAGAGGGAGAGGGAGAGGGAGAGGCGTAGTGTGTGTGTGTATTCGTCTTTCAGAGACGAAGAAAGGAATCTATGGAAGGAGAGAGGTCTTGATAGAAGTCTAGAACGGAGCCGACCGGTCCGATCAGACCCGCTGAGCTTATTTGGTCGGTTGGGCTGTGATTTGATCCGGTTCGGCAGATTAATCTTTTACGTGGTTTGCCTCCAAAAATTAAATGAAATGCTAGTGTCCAACATATTGAACGAATGGGTCCGTCTAATACGATCGTTTTCACATTTTTAAATTTCAAACGACCGATCCAAACCATATAATATATTCTTCCTATTGAAAACTTATAAGAAACCAAATTTTACAATTTTTCGAATTTTTTTACTTATTTTTTAGTATTTTAGAAAATTCATGATATAAAAGTTTTGGATCATCCAATAACAACGATTTTCTAAAATACCAAAAAAATAGTAAAAAAAATTGAAAAATTGTAAAAATTGGTTTCTTATAAGTTTTCAATATGGAGAACATATTGAACGGTTTGGATCGGTCGTTTGAAATTTAAAAATATAAAAACGATCATATTGGACGGACCCCATCCGTCCAATATATTGGACTCTAGCATTTCATATTTCTATACAGTACTTTAAATTAGTGCTGGCCCGAAGGCCATTTTTACTTGAACTATAGTTATTCGTTTTACAAAGCGCTTAATTTAGGACCATTTTCATTCACGGATGAAACTGATTAAGTACCAGTCTGAGGGTTTGGTGTTATTTGTTGTTCTATGTTTAGTTTTTCACTTTTTTGTAAACTAGCTTTTGATACGCGCTTCGCGCGTGAAGCATTGTTCTTGTAGTTAAACAGTAAATGTTGGGTAATTTAAAGTTGGGGGTAGGGTATCAATGGTAATTGTTTTAAGACCAACATACAATTATAATAAGTGCTAGAATTATAATTGTAATTATTTGAATAAATGCCAAACTATCTTACAACTGATCTCTTGTTATAATTAATTGAATATTTTGGTATGTGTGTCATTTTTCCTATATTTGTCATTTATGTCATTACTATTTTTTTTGGCCTTAATTTGTTTTTTATGGGATCTTAATTGTCTCTGACATTTTTAGTATATGAAAAGTGAAGAATTGCCTTTAAGGTTATGATGCAATAATTATTTTTTTTTATATAAAAATGTTAGAATTATGAGAACAAAACAAACTGTGTGCATCTTGAGCAAAATCAATTGCCTGAAGATTTTCTAAGTTTTAAAAAATTGATCAACCTTTAATTTTTTTCAATTGCCAATAATCTATGATTGAATACCAATTAAACTGAATATAATCTCACAGATAATATAAAATACTCGACATCAATGGATTTCTCATAATATGTTACCATCCATATAAAATCTGATGAAAAAGTAATTTAACAAACTGTCAAATAATTAAAAAATTATAATGCAATGATACAGAATTCGTAAAAATCTAAAAACCATGAAAACTGTTGTAAACATTAGAAAAAAAATTAATATCATTGGGTAATGTATAATTTGAAAGCATACAAATAAAATTAAATAAAAAAAATTAAATCTAGGAAGCTCTGTCAGAAACCTAATATTTAGCAAGCCAATATTTAAAATACTATTCGAAAAATTTATAGAAGTAAGAAATTATGTAAAATATTTTGAAAGAATAAAATAAAAAAGTTTGTATCATTATTTTTTTATAATTTTGTTATTACTTATGTAAAATTTTATACATTATCAAATTTCGAAAAGACTTGGAAACAACAAAAAATAGAATTATATTTCTGAAATAATAGAATTAAATCATCAGATTTAAAAATTTAAAAATAATATTTTAAAACTCTATAATTATTAAAATTTATTTTGCTGGATATTTCTTATTTTTGAAATAAAAAATATAAAATATTTATACCCAATTGAAGTAATAAATAGCCTCATATATTTTCTAAAGTACCACATATTTCGTATTTCACAAAATTATATGGTTAGATTGAAAAAGTTGTGTGGCATGATTAGATTTACTATAATTTTGGAAGAATTTATATAATATTTCATGCAGAAATAAAATCGTAAATTACTTTGCAGAAATAAAAACCTAATGACATTTATGAAATTATAGATATTCAATTTCATGAGATTCAAAAAGTGATTGCAAATATTTTATAAGTCCATAATTATAAAATTTTATATCACTAAATTCTTCATATATCTTTGAGTATGCACATAAATTGTCATAGCCAAATGATTTTTTCAAGTCTCCAAAATAATTAAAAACAAAACTCTTATGTAAATTAAAATTTATGAGATTTAGAAAATTATTTAAAATATTTTATATGTCTATAATTTTAAAAAAATTATATCACTAAATCCTAAAAATTTTTATGAGCATGCACATAATTTTTCATACCCAAATGAATTTTTAAAAGCATATTAACAATTTAAAAATAAAATTATATTTATCTAAAATATAGAAATAGAGGGTCCATTAATCTGGAAAACGGTAATTGTTATTTTCAAGTCTTTAAGATGATTTATTATAGTGCTAATTTTTTTTTTAAAAAAAAGTAGGCTAAAAATTAGAAGTTACCATTCCGAACGAACGGATCCGTTTGGATTTTTTTGGACAGAATACTACAATTTAATCATGTTACATTAAGTTTTGAAACTTCCATACCATCTGTAGGAAATTACTTATTATTATTTCAAGGGAGTTATGGTTCCAATTTATTTAATCAATATAAGAAGCCAAGTATCTAGTTAAAATAATAAGCGTAAGTAGATCGTGATTTCCAATCCCCTCTAAATCATTTTTTATATAAAAAAAGTAGTTCTTAGTGTCGAAGTTTCAAATTTTCATCCAAAGTCGAAAATTTGAATTTTTAATTGAAGAGCTGAATTCTTTTATTTCGATCGTTGAAGGGTCCAATTTCCAAATCATGACCTTTATCTCGACCCTTCAAGGATCTAAGATCTGAGATATTTTTGAGTTATTCATGATCAAATTTTTTTTAAAAAAATGTCATATAACTATTTCAATTTTTAACCTGAACGTACCTTAATCTGCACTCGGTTCTTTCTAAATTATGTCTCCTTTGATTTTGAAGGTGCGATATCTAACAATGAACATTTTATAATTATTTAATTTTAATTAAAAAGATAAGTGCTTGATCCTTGTTTTTCTTCGAAAAACAAATAATAAAGTGCAAAATCTAACTATATGGTGTTCCTTTTACATTATCATTGAACAGTGAACACAATAGTTGATCATCTTAAAAAACGCAGCATTTATAGAACCCAATCAACCTTTTTATTAAACTAGATCGCTTGTTGTCGCGGCTTCGCCGCGACGCGTAGTCTAGTTAGTATTGTCTTGACGCAGTTCGTTTTGTGATGGTTATATCAAGTGATTATTAATATTTTAAGTTTATTTGGGATGGTGATTTATTTATTTATCGATTGATGACAGAGAATAAGAAAAATTAAACACAGCCTTGTTTGATTACTGTTGTTCGTAATTGCAGGAGTTTTTCTTACAACATTTGGCATTAATGCTGGTTGTCAGAAATGTATTCTATATATTGTTTATGCTGTTTAAATAAGATAAAGGTTTAAATGTGGCGAACGTGTCGACAACATGTATACTTACTACGTTTTTTTGTTCCAGCGTAAGAGTTGTCAGGTACAAAATTCTACAGAAATCAGTAAAGCAATTATTTTTGTTGTGTACAACACCTAGCGCTATTATTTATACTGAAATGTGAGTTAAAAAGATTATTTGATATATTGTTAGTTCACTCTTGTTTGTAATTATGAGTCGTTAGCATTCAGTCAACTATCCGTTAAAATTATTCGATAATAAAAACGTTGATTTAGCTATGATGTTGTCGTATAATATTTATATGTATTGTTAATTTTTTTTCCATCAACAGTATGTAAGAAAATTTTAAAAGAGAAGGCTACAAAGTGTTTGTAGCCTGTAATCGGTTCGATCATCCTTTACATTATGATGGAATTTTATTAATGTAATTATTACTGTTCAAACGTAGAATCATGTGATATATAAATAATGAAAATATAAGTGCACGAAATTTCGCTACAAATCGTGACTTTCATTTTTTTGTTAATTTTTTTTTTGTATTGGAAGATATAGTAATATATTCCAGAAATATCATCCTTCGACGCGCTTCTTTTTACAGGAAAGAATGGATTTAGTAAAATCTCAAAGCAATGGTTTTTGGAGTAAGCTCACCCTCGCGTGATTATAACATGATTGTCAATAAAGAAATTAGATAGTCATATTTATAAAAAATAATACGAGTTTTAAGATTTGTTATTTAAGACAATAGCGACGAAAATTGTGGAATTGGTAAAAAAATTATTATCATATAAAAAATTTGATGCCAAAAATAATTAGATAACTTTGAATGTTATATTTATGATAATGATTTAATTGGTTCTAAATAAAAAAATGATAGTAATCAATTGGGGACTTGGTGGAGTAACTTGAAAGAATTATATTCAAACTCGAGGAAAAATCCATAAAAATATTTACATAAATAGCATTAAATGTAATTTACTAACTTCCAAGCAGCAGTTTCGGAAGTCAATATTATTCATTTATTTTTTTATTCAAATATCATGTTAATATTACATATACGAAGAGGTCTAAAAAATGCAATTTGTGAGGGGCATTTATTCTCTTGCGTGTGTTTGTTTAAAAAATATTTATGTTTCCTAATTGTAGCGCTTTTTATTTTTTTTGGAGTCTTTTATTTCATGTATTCTTCTGCAACTTTTTTATCGCAATTTAAATTGAATACCTACAAAAAAGAGAATGCCGACGTAAACGATATAGATGGAAAGGAGAATACATTCATTCAGTATGTGGATTAATCGCTAAATTTCTAATTTAGGTTGATTGAAAAGTCATTATATTTTTTTTATGTTGAAAAAATTTATACTTTACTTGCACAGTTGCAAAGATTGTAGAATAATTTTTGTAGCTTTTTTTTATTTCAGGAGTTTCTACTTGACGTTGAAAATATCATAATATATAGTAAAAAAATTCGAAAAATGTAAAATTTGGTCTCTAAGGGTTTTTCAATATGGAGAATAACTTGAACAGTTCGGATTGACCGTTTGAATTTTAAATCATGAAAAATGACTCATGCGTACGGAGACGATTCGTACACATTAGTGTATTTTATCCATTCACTATATATATATATATATATATATATATATATATATATATATAAAGATATATATTATATATTATATATTGGTGATGTATTTTTTTCATCGAGAAATATTAGAGGGGTCTTAATACAATAATATTTTTCAATATCTTCCTTATATTTCTCAATGAAAAAATACATCACCAGCAATACCTCCTATTAGAAAAATAATATCAAGAAAAAAAATACTTATTGAAATACTAATATTAGACGTGTTATAATTCAATAATACTTATTAGACGGATTTTAGTACAATAATATTTCTCAGTTTCATTCTAATATCAGCGTTGATAAATAAAGACTCGATGAATCACCTTTTATTGATTAAAAAAATATAATAAGTGAAATTCAAATAGAGCATTTATTTTGTCTAAATTAAAATAAATTAATCTAAATCGAATAAATAATAAATAAAATTACTAAAACTTAAAAATCCCCAATGGAAATATCGAACCTAAAAAAAATAGTACACACTATGTGTAAGTTTAATTGGTAGAGAATCACACACCAATTTAATTCATAGGACCAAGTTATTAAAATATTTAGATAATTAAATTTCATAATGTATTCGAGTTAGTCAATTAAATTAAATAAAATCCAATTACTACATTTGAAATAAAATCATTAATTTATAGAAAAAATATAATTTAATTGAAATTACGTAAAACATTCATATTAGCTGAAATATTTGTAAAGTTTCACTAAGGTTTAAGAATATCTAATTGAAATGGCTTCATTAAAATCAGATATTCAAATATAAATAATTAGAGACCTTTTTGACAAATTGTCCCTCCATGAAATTAATTTATAATTAAATTTTCTATGCGCTTGTGAAAATATTATTTCATCTCAAAGCAATAATTTTTTGCATCCATTATGGCATAACGTAAGTAGCAAAGATTCAATTTTTATATAAACATGTCATGTGTTCAATTGTGGGATTTCAAGGACGATTTAATATTTTTCTTCAAAATTTTTCCCGAGGAGCCCACATGGGTCATGGCCTCATGGGTTCTCTCTCTCTCCCACAATTCCACCTGCCATATTTTTCATCTTCCATTGTTTCAAAAAGTTCTCCCTTGCTCCAAACCGTGAAAGAAAAACATAGAGGGAAAAAATTCAAATAAATTAAAAAAATCAAGTAAAATCAGAAATGAATAGTGGACTTGAAGAAGAGGATATGCAACCTAAGCTTTTGGATTTTGAACCATTTCTATGTAAGTTTTCTATTTTGTTTTTTCTATTTCGATTTTTAGTAAATACAAAAATTGAGAAGGGAGAATAATTAATGGGCTAAATACGGTTTTGTGTTGACAAATCATGCATGCAAGTTGTATTTTTTTTTTTTTTTGGGTTTTCTTGGAGTTACATTGTAAACTTTTTTTTTTGCTCTTTCTTGGAGTTCATTGTATTAGTCGTACAGTATTTTGAATTTGTTTCTTATAAACATAGTCGGCACATGGTAAATTTTTGGTAATTTCAAAACTTGCATATCATTATTAATGTATGAATATAACTTCTTATGATATAAAAAGTTATTAACAATCAGATTTAGGTATGCAAATTATTTTGGACAAATTTAATTAATTTCTACAATTTTTATTGTGGTTATTTTTAGTGATTTTGAAACTAATATAGTATGCATGTATGTAGATTAAAATAGAATGATATGTATGTAGATTAAAATATTACGCACTAAAATTAATGTAATTTTCATAGTGTACGAATAGCTCAAAGTTAACAATGTTAAGTTGTTGTCTAAATATTGAAAACTGAATTTCCTTTTAGGTATTATGTAATATACAAAGAATGGAAAATTTCTTTGTTTGTAGAAACGGCCGTTTTCATTATCTTTAAGCATGTTTGTCCCTTTTTTTTTTAATATCAAAACCAGCCCATGGGCCCTAGCCTATCTCGGAAAGAAGAAAAGAAAAAAAAAGGAAAGATGTAAAGTTTCTAGAAAACTCGTCTCCTAGAAGATTCCTTCATCCCTTTCTCGCATGTATCGCCAAAGCTGAAAAAGGAAGTTGCTTGGACTGAGTGGTCTCGCTGAAATTTGGTGCCATCGGTTTGCTAATACCCTCCTTCATGAAGCCAAATGATCGATCTGTCTCCCTGCGTGCTACTATACGGCTATATCTTGAGGTATTGTCATTTTTTCAATCCCTTTTCCATTCAATCTATCGAAGAAGTTTTTGCTTAAAGAGTTTTTTCATGTGGAGATATAGTGTGAGGAAGCTTACTGAAATCACCATTGGTGTCTTGTTCGTTATTTCTGGCCAGATTAGCCAAAATGTGTGGCAATGTCAGAGCTTCTAAGGGTGCGTATTGAGCTTCAATCCGATGGCCATGGACTCTGATAAGTCGTCTAAGTTCATCAAATGACTGAGCGGCTCTCCAGCAAGGTAATTCAACATCTCCATATTCTGTTAGTGCTTCTATGATGTTTTTACAATCAGAAAAAAGAATGTATAAAGTATCATTGGATTTGTTTATATTATGGATAGCATTAGGGACAACCATGGTCTCAGCATGAAAAGGGAAAGCTGACGAGCTATATCTTGCTGTGAAGGAAAGGAAATTATCACTTCTGTCATAGGTGACATGAGCTAGTCCTGCATTGCCTTGTGGGTCCCAAGAGACATCAATGAGAATAATATAAACATCTGAAGGTACATGTACCTTAATTTGTCTCTGTCTTGTAAGTAGTTGAGGGTGTTGATTACGTATTATTTCCAACTCTTTGACTTGTTGTAGAATTTGAGAAGGTAGCATCTTTTCTCCTTGAAAGATTTGTTTATTTCTGGCCTTCCATAGACACCATAAAAGATTACACAGATAGTTGTACTGGGTATTATCCATGGAAACTGAAATATAAATAAAGTTTTGGGTAAAATCAGGGGCGAGAGTGTCAGTTCTGAGAGCTAGCAAGGATGAAAAGCATACAATTCTGGGTAAAGTATATTGTAAAAGGCAATGAGTATGCATGTCCCTTTACTGTTAGAGAATGAGAATATTTGTAGTAACGGCCTGAAATTTTTGCATTGATCAAATGAGAATAAAAAAATTTAGTTTCATTTATTTTATAATTAGATATTGTGAAATGAATATTTAAAGAATTTAAAGTTCTGCATCGTGCCAATGTAGCTTGTAGGAGCATGAGGAGGAAAGCAACACCAAGCGGGGAAGATCAGAAGACCAACAAATCAGATCTCAATCAGCTCCTTAAAATGTCGAGAGTTTGACTACGACGTCGGTTGTGCCGATTTTTTAGGCTATCATCGGAGAGAGTGGATCAATAGAGGGAGTAGAAGAGGTGCTCTTTTTGTTCTCTCTCTCTCTGCCTAAGAGACGGTTTGGGAAAAAGAAAAAGTGGCAGATTGAAGAGATAGAGCCAGATTACGCACATGGTGCATGATTGAACTTGGTGGACCGCATAAAGCAGACATGGTAACTTGAAGAACAATGTTGAATGGTCTTCATTAAATAGAAAAGCTATGACCATATTTAGAAAATGCAAAGCCCACCTGTCCCTAACTTTTTTTTTTTTTTAATTCGTTTCTAAAAGATTGATTGATTTCCACAAACCAAGCATATGGTTGTGTGCAAACATCATATGTCAATGGGTCCCACAATACTTATGAATTGTAGCAATTTTTTATGTTGCTAGTAGACAGATCTTGAGTAAATATAGAATACCACGTTCATGTTAAAAGAGACATTGACGGTGGAGCTCTTTTTGTAAAGTTTCATTATCCAATCGTAGGATGCCAACAAAAATCACCTGATAATTCACTCGGAAAAAAGTGAAAAGGTACTGTTCATAGGCGTGAATATTAAAGCTCCCCAACTTTAGTAGGGTATAATTCAAAGTGTAGCACAGAGTAAATAACATTTTGGGTCATATCATAATGTCATAACAATTCTCATTTTCTTCATGTATTGCATTACTAACAGCGGCGTGAAGTAATTATCAAAAGGGTAATATTTAAAACCAAGGGCATTTCATTTAATTCGTACTTAATATCATGCATTAATTGAATTTTTTTTTGGAAAATATTATATATAAAATAGAAAGTTCCAAGAAGCTTCCTATATTTGTATGATTGAGCAAAATAATAATGAACCAGCCAACAAAAAATCAGATGGCTACGTGGCTATGCTGTAGAGATGTGGTCTCAGCAATTGAGCCCAAAAAAAAAAAAAAAAATAGACGTGATGCTGACATCATATGGTTTCTTGTAGAAAATGCTCCCAAGATTGTATTGTATATAGATATAGATATAGATATAGAAGATTGTTATGGTTGCTATTTTTGTGGGCCTGTTCTAGGATTATTGTGCTGTGTTTTTAAGTACTCTTAAGAAGATATAGGCCCTGATCACAATCATTTTTTTAACGTAGGATTTCAATTCATTTCATTTCATTTGAAAATTCTTGATCACGATGAGCGGATTTGGTGTCATTTGGTTGGGATTCTTATGTTATTAGATCTAATGAAATCCTATGAAATCTTACGAAATCAATTCAAATGAAATGAAATCCCGAGTAAAAATCATTGTGATCAGGGCCGTAGTGGGTTCTAGGTTAAGATGTCGTTGGTATGCTTAACATACCGAGTGGCTTTCCTTTAGTTGCTAAGTGTTGTTAAATATTTTTTTTATGGTTTTTCTTGTTTCTAATATAGCCCGGCATCCCTACTTGAGACACTTTTTTATTTTAAAAAAAAAAATCATATGCAACATACTAGAAGACATACGCACCCTGTATATGGACAAAAAAAAATTTGAAAAAATTTATACTCTAACAAAAATAAAAATCAATATATCAACATAAAAAATATAACTCAATAAAAATTCATTTTTTAATAAACAAATCGATTTGAAAAATTATAGGTGAGAATGTTTTCCATCTTGTGCTCTCTTTCCAAAAAGAAAAGAATATTATTGTTCTAAGCAATGTTTTCCTATTTCAAATTAAGAAAACAATAGTTAATTATTTTTTGAGCAGGGTTCTAATGCCACAATTTTTTTTTGCCACAAATGCCACAACTTCGCTTTCTCATTAATATTTCAAAATTTATAAATTTAATTTTCAAATCCAAACAGTTGATCTTGTTCAATTTTTATGAGAGATGCATTTCTATATAATTTTTATAAATTTTGAAGTTTATTTGATATTCCATCAACGGGCCAAAAAATGAACGAATGTTGTTAATTATAACATATTAATTTTAATACGTGCATTTATTGGGCTCTTGATTGAGTATTAAATAAGCTCCAAAATTTATAAAAATTACATAGAAATGTATAGATCGTAAAATTGAACAAGACAACAGTTTGGATTTGAAAACTGAATTTATAAATTTTGAAATTTTAATGAAAAAGAAAAGTTGTGGCATTTTTGACACCAAAAACTTGTGGCACTAGAACCCTCCTCTTATTTTTTTTACTATTTTGGAGATATTATCTTGCCATATATTAAATAAAATTTGAATAAAGGAGAACTATTTCACTGGATGTTCAAAGAATCAATAAAGTTTCTCCCCTCAGAAAAAGTAGCAATAATATTTTTTTTTTAAAAAAAAGATACCATTAATTTTTAATGATGGTGTTTATTTATGTATTATTGAATAAAACAGTTCAATGTCCAATAGCTCTCTATAACATTACTGATGTTGCTGATCTAATTATAGATGCATAAAGTAAGTTCTTAAACTTTTTAGCCAGACCATTAAATTCCATGTAGTATTATAATATTTTACAATATATTTAACTATATCATTTGAAAAAAAAATATTTATTTGTATCTACAATTGGATGATATAACATTTTCGGAAGAAACCTGAGAACCAACCGAAACTAATAAAAATACAAAACTAAATAGGCACGAGTTATGTCAGAGATGATCTTCAATATAAGGTTCAATTGTATTTATAATGTGACAAATCAACTTAAAAAATAGTCCAGTTAAATTTCAGAACCATATATACACACTATGTACAAGTACAACCAAGTACCATACTCCAAACTTAGAAATCAAATTTAATGGAGGTTTCATTTACAGTTTCGTAGTTTTATAAATAGAGACAACAAATATTAAGGGTGGTGCCCATGAGAGGGCTGGTGACAGGAAAACGGGTCCAAAGCCATAAGCCAACATCAAGTTTGAGCACATCTGTTAAAGCATTTGACAAAAATTTCAGAGAAAAATTGCAGAATATAAACACCTTATTTGAGAAATGAAGAAGATATTTTCCTTTCTTTAAATGATTCTAGATCAATAATTGTTTTAACATATTTTGGTTACGTTTCAGTTGGATAGCCTATGGTTGATACCAGTTAAACTACCTATTTTACAACTTATCCTGTTGTCCAATTTGGTAACACAAGTTTTCTGCAGATATGGAAATTTTCTATCATGCGAGGCAAAGCATAGTAGTATTAAATGGTACGAGTCAGGTCTATCACAGAGAGAGAGAGAGAGAGAGAGAGAGAGAGAGAGAGACCTTAAAATGCACCAAACAAACAAGTGCAGAGGCCAACAAAAGGGTCTTTCTACGCCATTTCCTAGCACAAATGCTACATGTTTCTGTCTCGCATAAACAAACCCTACCTTGCTGGGCAAACAAGCCATATACAAGAAGTAGCATCGGGGCAACCACACAATACAAAAAAGGCAAGGTTATAACCATACAATCAACTTTCCCAATTCCACCATATTCCATCAAATTATGCTCATCTCCTATTCTCCATCCTGATAGATACATTGGAGCAATTTCCCCAGTTTGGGACATAGCATAGCCCCATAACCAGGGCATATACATCAACCAGAAGAGGTAAATTACCAGGGAAAACCAAATAACTCTATTCCTTGACCCTTCAATTAGAAATGAAACAAATGGATTGTACCAATTTCGCTGAGTTACACTTCTTCGAGAGAAACAATGCATCACCTTTGGGAGGGATATTACCAGAATCAGAAATCCCAAATTGCTCCATAACAGGATGCTATAGAGATCCTCCCATCGAACTCCCAATAGAATATAGCTCAATAAGTGAAATGACTGAATGGCCCCTCTACCTTCAACTGAGAACGGCCTTCTCTCACTAGAAACCTCTCTGCCATCAGAATCTCTGACAAAAATTTGCACCAAATATCGAGTCGGATTGTCACTTTTGTAACTCTCTGCATTCCATTTGGCATGAAATAATGGGTATTGGTACTGCTGTTGGTCATGACCTGATTTAGGTCGCAGAGGTATCTCCTCAACTACTCTAAAACCCCGAGCAGAGTCAAAAACCCTTGCAGTTACATTCAAAACACTCCGAGAAGAGAAAATGAGGGCATTTATGTCATTCCTAATCAACACAGCTCCTCTTGCTGGTCGATTCATGCTTCTTGAGTCAATTGGGTATGTGATTAAGATTCTGGTGTCAAACCCTGATTTTGTTCTTGAAAGCCTGAAGTCCATAAAAGAGACTGCCCCTTTGTCAATTGAGAGAATGCGAGCAAACCTATTATCCTTCCAATCCCCCAATTCCCACTCCCAGAAACTTCTCAATGCTTTCTTCTCTTCATTTTTGTCAACTGTTAACTTATGTAGCCACCTCAATTTACTACTAATTTTCGCATGGAGGTGACCACAGATATATGTGGAAAAGGAATTGCTGGCAAATAAAGTTTGGTAGGTTTTTCCATTTGGGGTTGATGTGGTGAAGGAAAGGGGAAAGTGGCCAAAACCAATTTTTACTGTATCAGAACTATTATAGTTGTCATCAAATTGGAGGCTAGAGTTTATTAATTGTAATGTTTTGTCGGTTGGATGACCAAATAAGTTGGTGGGGCGGCGAATCCCAATCTGCATGGAGTCGTCTATACCTAGAAAGAGGTATCTTGTATCATTTGTCTACAAAACACTGAAGAAACATTGTGAGTAACCCACACAAAAACAAAAGTACAAATTTGGCATTTCATTGATCTTTCTCATTATGATAACTCCAGTGAAACTTCCAACAGAAAAAGTTAGCTATTCTAGTCTCTAGAGATGAAAATCATTTACAGCAATTTGCTAGCCTAAATGACTAAGAAAAGTGAGGTTCAATAGCAAGTTTGTACAAAGGGAGGGATGGGAGAGATGGGGGAAGAGAGAGAGAGAGTGAGAGGGAGAGCATACCAAGAGAGAGATGCTGTATATGTCAGCTGTCCTGTTAAGCACTGCATTGACGCTATACTTGGAAAAATAATCAAGCTCATGGCTAACATAAGGGACACCGTATTTATCATGATTTCCTCTTATATCAAATATTCTAGCCTTTTCAATACCACTTTGCATAACAACTTCATTTATAGCATTACGGTAAGCAATCCATTCTGACTCGTCCTGCCTTGAGCTTGTTTTATCCTTGGTTTTAGCATCTAAAATGCCAGAAATAGGAAAAAATGAAGACAAAGAATATCAGAAATAACTGACACTGGTTAAAGTGACACAGGCACATTTACCAATAAAAACCAGGCTTGTACACACTGAATTGTAAACCCCGCTAAATATCTGTACTAATTAGCCGGCCCTATATGCACTATAGCATGTGGTGTTTGAATACCTGGAATTGCATCAAATGAATTCGACTTAATTTTTAACAGACGAATAACAAGCGGCGAATACTATTTGTAAAAGGGACAGTGTAATTATCATCTCTGTAAGGGCCTTTTGCGGCCCGTTTACTATATCCTACAAATGAACTAGATCATTTGAACTTGAAGTTAATTGTCAAATAACATAATAGTACTGATGTACCCAGTTTTACTATAATCACAACAATGTAAAACTGCCCCTTCATTCATAGAATTTTCCCATTCAACCAACAACTTTAGCCACCTAGTAATTGCAAGATTTTGCAATTTAATAATCGTACACACTAGATTCACAAGAATATTTATATTTTTTTTCTACCTGAAGAAGTATAGAATTTGAAAAGGAAAATAGGTAAAAAAATATATGAATTACCAGTGATATCTCCAGTGATTAGCAACAGTGCGGGGCGGATGACACCGACCGCCGACGCAAGAAGGTTTGAGAGATCAGCAGAGCGATCGGGGTGGTACCTACTGATGTGGAGGTCGGAAACTTGCAATACCCACGCCACGTCATCGTCCAGGTGGAAAGTCTCCCTTGACACCGTGGCATGGTCTGCCTCTCCTGGTTTAAAAGGAGAAGACAGCGCGAAACTCAAAAAGAGGAGTGAAGAGAAGAATCGAGAGAAGAGAGATTTGGAACTCATTGGGTGTGTTTGGAAGATCACAAGCTAATTCCGAATAAGCTTATTCAGAATTGGCTTATTCATTTTCCTTATTCCAACAAAACCAAAGAATTAGAATAAGCAACCGAATAAGCTTATTCGGAATTAGCTTTTTGATTCTCCCATGTTTGGTTACACTTTCCGAATAAGCAATTCCGAATAAGCTTATTCGGAGTGCTTCCAAACACACCCAATTTGAGTTTATTTTGGTGTGATTGGGTGAAACAAATTGGTTTTATTCGTTTCTTCAGAGTGGAGAGAGAGAGAAGGAAGATGGGGTCACGATTGATTCGCTGTGGCATGTACATGAAGACAAAGCTTTGAATTTTCTACTGATACAGAGGACCCACATTAATAGCTTTTTGGATGAGGTTTCGGCACACAGAGTGGCTGTTCATACTGGCCACACTGGAATCTGACATGTTGCTTGTTATTTTTCGTTTTTCATTTTGATAATTTACTGCTTGCTTCCATGGCCTGAACTCCTCCGTTGCCTTTAGTAATTTTATATATATATATATATATATATATATATATATATATATATATATATATATATATATATATATATATATATATATATATATATATATAGAGTTTAGCTACGGTGAGTCACGACTCACGGATCCTTCGGTGAGTCGCGATCAAAACTCCTAGATCGATTTCAAAATGACCGATCCAAACCGTCCAATATGATCTTCCTATTGAAATCTCCATGCAGACCAAATTTTTCATTTTTTTGAAATTTTAGAAAATTGTTAATCTAATTAGTTCTGAAACATTCAAAAACAGCAGTTTTAAACAATTCGAAAAAAATACTTAAAAATTTCGAAAAAATAAAAAATTTGGTCTGCATGGAGATTTCAATAGGGAGATCATATTAGACGGTTTGGATCGGTCATTTTAAACTAGATCTAGGAGTTTTGATCGCGACTCACAGGAGGATCCGTGAGTCGCGACTCATTGTAGCTAAACTCTATATATATATATATATATATATATATATATATATATATTTTGAAAAACGTTTAGTAATTAAATTATGAAACACACGTAGGATGAAAACGGATTGGATACGCATAAGATAGCCAGTCGTTTTTATAATTTTTTTTTTCCCGAATGTTAAATGTTAAGCGGATACAAATACAAATACGAATAAGATATTGTTTGATATGAACATGAAATATCTTCGGATATTGAAACGAATATCTATTTTATAAACTAATATAAGATAAATAAAAAATAATTAAAATATTAACTTATGTCAATATACACCAAAAATTATATATTAATCATATGTTATCAAACGTAACAATCCCAATAAGAGAAAAATAAAAATTAATTTATGTATGTATTGTCGTTATATCATTTGAGTAGTCCAATCAAAATATTATTATAAACCAAGCTATCTAATAATAGATTATTATTATGAAATTAAAAAGTCGTTTTCTATAGTTCTAAAAGAATTATTGTGTTAATCATTGAACTTCCTTATTTTTTGTCATCATGCTCCTCTGCAACTTTACTTGAAACAAAAATTATGGAATGAAGGGGGTCAAGAATCAAGAGATGAAAACCTTAAAAAATATAAAATAATTAAATAGTAAAAAGGTTTATAAGAAATTTTTATTCAATTTAATCTCTACTACTTATAAATGCACACATGCGAACATGTGTTACACGCTAGGTCTAGCGTATAAAAAGGTGTTTTTGTCGTTCGATCGGTTTGATCTGTGGTTGGATGTGAATCGCGAGACGAAGCAATACTATTATTTGGTTTTTCATTTAATATAGAAACGAATTGAATAACACATCTATTTGTATGACTGATAAATTAAGCAATATATTTTTATTTTTCTAATATTATTTGATTTCTTTATTTGGAGGGCATATTATGCTATTACTTAAAATGTTACAAGTTACACTAACTCAAATTCTGGAATCTTCGAATTTTAATGGTTAAGTTGCCAATAGAATAATTATGAAAGTTTTAGCAGAGAACAATTATAGCAACATGTGATCTTATTTATTATCAAAATTTTCTATTATGGAAATTTTAGGGAAGCCAGATATAACAACATAGCTCATTATTCTCAGAATTTTATAAATTATGCAAGTTAATCCTATTTTTTTTTCTAAATTATGGCATAGGCCAAGCACATGCTCGTCCTCCTTAATTCCGCCTCCTGACTTTACTTCTTATTTGTTGTAATCTAAAGATAACATTTCTTCTTTCAGTTTTTATGTTTGTGACTTTTTAAAGCTTTTTAGGTTCTTTCTCAGAACAGAAATTTATAAATTGTAACTTTTTTTGCTTATTCAATTCAAAGTTATGGAGACTTGATCCCTAATTTTCTTTAAAAAAATTTATTTATGCCACTGATTTAATTAAGGGTGAAAACAGATCAGAAATGGACCAAATAACATTTTTTTATCAGATACAAATACAAATCAAATAATAATCAAACCAAATATATATCCATATTTTTTGTCAGTTATGAATATGTAAATGTTCGGATACAAATAGGGTTCAAACACTAAATATATCTTTTAGAATCTAATACGGTTCAAATCAGAGTTTATAGGTTTCATTTTTATTTCCATGCGATGCGAGAGATTTGGCACTTCAAAGGCGCCGGGACTGACGCACAAGAACAATTCTAACCTGGATCTAAATTGTTTCAACATTTTAAAAAATCATTTCTATTTTTTTTTTACAAATTTAAAAATCGTTTCAGCAATGTCAAAGATTTGGACAGTACATATTTGTACAGAAATATTCGACCACGAGAAAAAATATTTGGTTGATACAAGCCGATTTTCAAATACACTAGTTCTAATCTCGCACGTTGCGATTCATTCTTATCCGAATATGTTATTAAATGGTTTCTTAATGAGTGTAGATATGTTATGGAACTTTTTTGCAAACAGACATACAATATTAGAAATCATTAATATCATAAAATGAATGCACAAACTAGTGCAGATTTTGCTATAAAAATTGAGGCCAGTAATTTGCTAATCATGATTCCATGGTTATTCTAATTGATCAAGTTCCTACTGTGACACACAATCTTTCATTAGCAAATACGGAAAGCTCCGTTGCTTGGCTAATTGTAATTTAAAATCAAATACCATCAAGTGAGGGAAAATTTGTCAAATTTATTTTCCTTGAGCTATATAATGTCATTAGCTTATATGAATTCATAAAAACAAAGGATCAAATAAAAAATAAAATTGCCATACAGTAGGATAATTGACAAAGGAGATGACAAAGCACTATCTACATAAATATCGCTATGTGAATTAGGGAATAACCTTGGAGCTACCATTCCTCCAGCGATTGACAGTTTTTGCTGCTCATCTAATGTAACTCCACGTACCAAACTTTTCTTTGTCTGTGCCATATAACATATAAATATCCAATTCGGTTAATATTTATTAATTTTGTATTCACCTTCTTCCCATCTAAATGAACTGATGAGTTGGGCACAAATTTGTTAGTATTCTCCATCAGCAAATTGGAGAAATGATATGCTAACAAACTGCATTTGTACTCTCCTTAGTACAAAAATAATTTCATAAAAACGTATGAAGTAACCAATAAAAAATGGACAACAGAAATTAATGATAAATTATGTAAATTAACACGATTAATAAGAAAAATAAAAGAAATTTACGAATTGACAACCGGAACAAATAGATAGAACGAAACCTTTCTATCTCAATAATCTAAGAACTACAATTATAAAAAAAAGAGTAGTAAATCAAGATTAAGTACCTTTTGATTTGATGAGGCTATGGAAATTCATCAACAGCACATCTTCGAAAAACTTCACTTCGCAACCATTCAAATTTGTTAGCTAGTGAAATATACATGCCGATTTTTATATTATGTATGTAAAATATTTCGTACACATAACAATTTTTTGTCGCGCAGTTATATAGATATGCTTCTATGTCATATTTATATTTAATATTATTATTATAGAATAGGAATATATATTCACATCTAATTTATTTGGCCATCGATCAAGCTCCAAATTAAACGAACTATTAATTTGTTCAAATTGTTTGTTTCATGACCAATTAATTCTCAAATTACACCAACATTATTACGTAGTCTATCTAATAATTAGTTTATGTTTCCACTAGAAGTACTTAAAAATATATATATTGTGATGAATAGTTATTTTGTTAGGTTATTTGGATCGCTTGGGAATGAAGTGAGGATTAGTTATTCAAAACAAAAAAATATTCGAAATGATTGAGAATATTTTTTTAAGATTAACAGTGCTATTTTTATTGTCCTCACTCCGGAAGAATCTTTAATTCGAGTGTATTTCGATCATGTTTAACCCGGATTAAAAAATTAGTCATAATAAAATTTTTATCCATAAAAATGATCTAAATGCTCTCGAATCGAATTATAAATTTATTTTGAAATAAGAATCACTTAGAAATAACACAATTAACCTAAAAAAAAATCTTATTCTTGACTTTCTAAGAATAAAACTTACTATTCGTAAAGAGTGCATTTTGATCTTATGAGAATAAAGTTAGGATTAATTATTCGAAATAAAAGATTTTATTCTTAAAAGGTTGAGAATAAGATATATTTAGATTAATAATATATTTCTAAGTGGTCCTCATTTCGAAATAAATTTTTAATCCAAGTGATTTTGGTTCATTTTTATTCCAGATTAATATTTTTATTCCAACTGACATTTTAATGTAGATTTAAAAATGATCCATACGATTTGGATTAAAAATTTGTTTCGGAGTGACGGCTGTTTAAAAATAACACTGTTAATCCTTAAATTTTACTTATCAACTATTTAGGAAAATTTTTGTTATTTCGAGTAACTAATCTTAATTTCTCAAGCTATCCAAACACACCAAAAGAAATTATCAAATTCCTTCTTTTGGTTAGAGAGACAAAAAAAATTATTAATATATTAATTCTCTGTTCCTAGATATAAAAAAAAAACAAAAAAAAAGCCGACATCGGAGGACTAATTTTAATAGATTTTTTTTTTTATTCTTTGCAGAAGTATTTAATATGTTTTTAGGTTCAATCCGGAAAAATCATCAGAAGACTACTGACATGGTCGGAAACTTTATTTAATATATATATTGGATTTGTTTTTCTCGTAAAATGAAACATTTTGAAAAAACTGAAATTTAACTTGGGAAGACTTGGCGGGATAGTTAATTATGCTTTCGTTTCTTTCTTTTCCTTTTTTTTTGTTTCATTTTATTTGGTTGGTCTTAGATTTTTTGCTGGTAGAGATAGCTTTTTTCTTTCTGTACTAAGAAATTATTTGTTATATTTTTTCATCAATGAAATTGCTAGTGTGGCCATCACCATATAGCCTTTAAAAAATAATTAACTTGAGTCTAAAATTTTAAAATGAGTGTACACATTAAAAAAATACAAATCATGCCACACTAATATTTTTTACATAAACATCTACAGGAATCAATTTGACAATTAAAGTATTAAATATATTTATCTCGTTACGAGCTTTTCTCCACCTTGTGCGCATGCGATATAATGATTTACAACCATTGGATTGGAAAGTGATGTTTTTCCTTTTTTAGAAAGGTATGACCATCTTTAATACTGTGATAGCAATAAATACCTGAACCTGCCGAGAAGAAAATTTTATGTGGATTTTTTATTGGGATCTTCTATTGTGATAAAATGCTACAACTTGTTTTTGTATCATCTTTTAATATATTATATATGTGTGAACCCTGCCAAGAAGAAGAGAATTTTATGTTCGTTTTTTTATGGGATTTTCTATTGATTTTTTCGATTAAAACTTAGCAAATTTATATTATGTATAGATATTGACGCAAATCTAACAATATATATATAATAATAATAATAATAATAATAATAATTACGAGGGAGGAGTACTAAATAGCTTGATTCTTTTTTAAAAAAAAAAGAAATAGATATGCAAGGGTTCTTAATTAGATTACAAATTATTTGTTTTTGGAGTCTGTTCTACCGTTATGGAATTATACTGATAATTAAGAATTAGAAGATATGCGTGATGAATAATTTCTTCTTTCTTAGGCCTTAGCAGCCGGTATGACGCGAGACCAAGACTTAGTGAAGTCTTGAAGTAATTATATTAATTATATGAATATATATCACTAAAAAGTTAGATAGCTAGCTGGAAAGCTATATAAAAACAGAAACTAGCTTGCTTTTTGTCACTACAAACAATTGCCTAACGAGTCCCTTAGCGGTCTGCTTGGCCCCATGAATACTTTGATTTCGAAGTCCTCCATGCAGTCAACAGATAACACCAATCCCGCGACTCGTGTTGGATTTAATCTAATATTAATTGGTTATCAGGTTCTATTTCATGCCAACTATTAATAACAGGTCTAGTCTAAGCCCTTCTAAGTACAAAAAAATATATCGATAATATATAATTGCAACGGTCGGGATGATCATATCTTAGCTAGTTAAATCTAAATTAAACTTTTTCATATCCGAACACTTTAAACGAACCGGTTCAATTATATCATAAGATTGGATAATTAATTCAGATCCAATTATAGCGGGTTCATATCAGTACATGAAAACTTGACGTTGGTCGATCTTTCGGAGTCTTGTAGACTCGCAATTTTTGTACGTAAAACAAATGGAAACTTCCTAATGACTAGATTCTATAGCTAATTCTTGCTTCTTTCTCAAACAGTGCACCCGGTAGACTTTGACGTGGACCTGGATTATCTAATCATTAGAACGACTAAGTCGATTATAATTCGGTAGAAAACTTGAAATGTGAACCAGCCTAGTAGTTTCCTTCTATCCATGGCTACCACGGTTATAATTTCCTTATAAAAGGTCATTGCAGCACTACACCGAGTTCATCATCAGCATCAATCTCTCTGTTGCTATTAATTTCTCTACCTGATTCCACAATTAAAACTGTAATGGATCAAATGGCACTGTTTGTCATTTTTCTCCTTGCAGCATTTTCAAATACCCTAGCATCTTCGATTTTTGATAGTGCCCGTCTTGGGATGAGGCACGTCGACTTTGGAGGCAACTTCACCAAAGATGAGCTTGTCGCAAGGTCTGCCTTTCGTAGTTCTCGTCTTTCCCTCCAGTACAGTTCTGCTGAATACATGATAGAACTATCAGTAGGCACCCCTGAGCCACAACCTATCTCAGGTATCGCTGACACAGGCAGCGACATTATCTGGACTCAATGCGGACAACCGACGTCTTTGTATGACCCCCAAAAATCTCAAACCTACTCTTCCCTTCCTTGCAATAGCAATGTATGCTTACAAGCCCCAAATCGAGACCCAAAGCAGTGCTGCTCTTACAGCATAACCTATGGGAGTGGTAATGCTGCAGGCTATTTTATAAGCGACACCTTTCTGTTAGGCGACACAAATCCCGTGTCTGTACCCCAGATGGTGTTTGGTTGCACCACCAGCTCAATGGCAACTGGAGAAGCCCCTACAGGCATAATTGGGCTCTCACGTTCTGAATATTCGCTTATCAGACAGCTGGGAATCGACAAGTTTTCATACTGCCTCCACCCTGATGTGAACACAATCCAACCAATGTTCCTGGGGTCTGCAGCAATACTTGACGGTCCCTTGGTTCAGTCCACTCCACTTGTGTTTCCCGACGCGAACTTATATTTGGTTAACCTGAATGGCATCTCTCTTGGAACAGAGCAGCTACCAATTCCTCAATCTCTTTTCCAATTTAACCCATCTGATGGGTCTGGTGGGGTGATTATTGATTCAGGCACTCCAATCACACGACTAGTACCACAAGCATTTGAAATAGTGTCTCAAGCTGTGCAGAACATAGTTAATCTACCTATTGCTGACGGTTCAACATATAACTTGAAGCTCTGTTTTTCCTTGCCATCGGGCTCAAAAGTGCCATCCATGCCTGATATGACATTTCATTTTGACGGCGCTGATTTGAAGTTGAGCATGGATAAGTACATGTATCTGACAGGCGATGGACTGTTCTGTCTATTCATACTAGAACCAGCGCGTGGATTTACTCAATCAATTATTGGCACCTTCCAAACGCAGAATATGCACGTCCTCTATGATCTGAACAACAATATGCTCTCCTTCGCACCAGCTGAATGTGACAAGCTATGAGATAGCATCAACTCTGTTTCGTATATGTATTAATTAAGAAATGAATAATGTCAGCTATATTTTCTTATCTGTATTGGATTGAAAGAAAAATAAAGCAGCACCTGAATTTTCTTGTATGATCTCCAGATGATTGAGTGAATATTACCATATTGGGCTTGTTTGGATGGTGTGGGAATAGTGGGAATAGTGTGAAAAAGTGGGAAGAGTAGGAAGAGTGGGAAGAGTGGGAAGAGTGCTATTCCTAGGTCGTTTGGATGGTGAGTTTAGGAATAGCGTTGGGAAGTGTGAAAAAGTAGAGAGAAAAGTGTTGTTGGGAAGAGTGTTGTTGGGAAGAGTGGGAAGAGTGGGAAGAGTGACTATTCCCACTATTCTCCTATTCCGGGAAGCATCCAAACGAGCCCATTACTATAGCATAAAATATTTGGCTTTAAATTTCCTTTCTGGACTCAATATTTGGAAGCACTACTGCAGTACTATTAACCATCTCTAATTTTTGTGAAGTTCAATTTAGGGGACAAATTAAAGGGAATTGTTTAGAGTCATCCCTCATTTGTCATCCCCGTAATCCCATCCCATTACCCCTTCCCCTCCTTCTGTTCTAGCGCCAGAGGCGCTCCCTCTTTTTCCCCCTCTCACGCGACCCACGTGACTCCCCCTCTTCCACGTGATTTTTCTCCCCCATCTAGACTCCCTCTCCCTCTCCCTCCTTCTTCGTCCCACCTCCGACCTCTCTCTCCCTCTCCATCCGACCTCCGACCTCCCTCTCCCTCCGACCTCCCTCACCATCCCACCTCCGACCTTCCTCCCTCCATCCATCCAATCTCCTCCGACCTCCGCCTTCCTCCCTCCAACCTCCGATCTCCCTTTCTCCGACTTCCTTTCCTCCAACCTTCCTTCATTCAGCCTCCCTCCGACCTCCATTCGGCCTTCTCCCGACCTCCCTTCATCATTTCCGGTCTGAAGATGTTGTAATAAGTAATCAACCAATACGCGGAAATGATCAGATTATATTGTTATAGAGATTATCTTAATAATATAAATGATGAGATTGTATAATAAAGGATCAAATTGTTATAATAAGTGATCAGATTGTATAATAAAGGATTAGATTATTATAATAAGTGATTAGATTGTATAATAAGGGATCAGATTCTATTATAAGAGATCAAATTGTATTATAAGGGATCATATTGTTATAATAAGAGATCAGATTATATAAAAAGGGATCAGATTGTTATAATAAAGGATCAGACTATATAAAAAGGGATCAGATTGTTATAATAAAGGATCAGATTATATAAAAAAGGATCAGATTGTTATAATAAAAGATCAGATTGCATACTAAGGGATCAGATTGTTATAATAAGATATCAGATTGTATAATAAGGGATCAGATTGTTTTAATAAGAGATCATATTGTATAATAAGGGATCAGATTGTTACAATAAGGAATCAGATTATTATAATAAGAGATGAGATTGTTACAATAAGGAATCAGATTATTATAATAAGAGATGAGATTGTCATAATAAGAGATCAGATTATTTTAATAAGTGATCAGATTGTCATAATAAGATATCAGATTGTTATAATAATAAGAGATCAGATTGTTATAACAAATGATCAGATTATTATAATGAAGAGAAAGGAGGACGAAAAATAGAGATGGAGCACGGGAAGGAGACTGGGGAAGGAAAAGTGAAGAGGGGAGCGGAGAAGGGAGCGAAAAGTAGAGGGGAGGCACAGGAAAAGGAGAGAAGGGAGCAGAAATGAGAGGGGGAGCGGAAGTGAGGAGAGGTTACGCGCGAGAGGAGAGCGGAGCGCCAGAAATGGAAAGGTGCTTCCAACGCCTTTTCCGTTTTTGGAGATAGGATTACGGGGATGACAAAAAACGGGATTGCACTTATCACTCCCCAAATTAAATACTCGTCCTAAGTTGTGGAGAACCAACTAATGGAAAAATATTACCAGATGAGTTGTGCGAAATCTTGTAAATCAAGTAATTTTCAATAAGTTTCCTTTGTCACAGTGGTTGATTATTTTGTTTATGAGTAATTGTCTAGTCGATGATATTTTATTGGTGAATTATTTATGAGTTGTTTTCGGCCCAGGAAAAACGGCCGGGTGGTATGTTTATTTGGGCCTCTATGTGGGCTTCTTAGTCTGATGCTAGCGAGAAAATGTTTTAGAAGACAGTTCTGATTTCTGAATAGACTAATAGTTCGTAGAATCGTAGTTCGTAATTCTAGTCTGTGTTTTGATCTTTAATAAAAGATGTTTCTGTAATAATATATGATATTTCGTAAATGTTATCTTAGTAAGTTGCTTATTGGGTACCACGGTTTGGTTGGGGGTCTATCATCAGCAAGTGATGCTAATTTATGTTTGTTATATGGAAACCCTATGGGCATTTAACTTTCCAAATAAAATAAAATAAAAAAGCTTCGTAAGTCGTGGCTTTGCCTTGGCTCATCACGGTAACTGAAAATAGAGCTAATAAATTCATTCTCCAATCACAAATAAAACAGAATAGTGCCAAAAGTATTGAAAAATTTTCTAGCTCGTCCCTCTGGAGACTGATCAGTATTATGTGATATACCAATTAATACTTATCTTGAGTGGTACATCCACATGTAGGAGGAAGAGAAAGAAGATACAAAAAAAAAAAAAAGAGAGCACGTATGTCATAAATAATATAAATAACATTCAGTAAATTGCGCATTACATAAATAATTGTATAGTGATATTAAACAAACCAAAAGAAGTGAAGGAAATCAAAGATAGGTTTATTTGTGCTAAATAGAGCAGATCCCCATAGCTATGATCTAAATGGGAAGCCAATTCTTCTTCAATCAATCCCGAAATTAACCCTACGAATTGTGCAATAATATTGGTTCTCAATTAAGCCTGAATCATGAATTAAAGCCCTATTAGGCTTCATATTTCAATTTGCATTTTGAACCAAATTTAGCCTCAATCAACCCATAAGTGCTCCTTCCCTTAATGGGCATACGTGCAATCATTTTTCTTTGATTTCATATCTGTTATGATCAGAGGAAAGAAACATTGATAAGCATATTAGTGTTATCAAAAATATTAATTTAAGTACAGAGATTTTGATTAGTCGCCACGAGCGTTTATATATTTGTGAGAATTTGTTTTTTTAAGTAATTTCACATTAAATATCTATGAAATGCTAATTATGTACCAGTATTTCCCAAAGAAATAACGAAACAATGTACCAAAATGTTATCAGCTGATATTGGCGACGGTCAAAGAATAAAAGTCATTCCTTCTTGCTTAACCAACATTCAATGAGCAATGAAATGAATGTAGTTTAATTAACCCAAAACATAGAGAGGTGAGGGCCCAAGGCAATGCAGCTAACCCAACCCAATAATTTAAGGCTCTCCTCTAGACGAAAGGAATCAACTCAATCAAGAGAAAGGGAAAGGAAGGATACTGACCGGCGGCCTTGAAAAAGTCCTTGCGATTTTGGAACTTTCTGTGGCGGCTCATGCCTTGTAGTAATCGGAACCAGAAAAACTAAGAATTGGAAATGAAATTCTTTTTTAGTGATTTTCCTGAGAGGAATGGACTGAACGTGAGAGTCGATTTCAATTGATGCGATTTGGAGAGGAAAAAAACCTAGCAAAATAGCGTGAAAAAAGAAAAAAATTGACACGATTTCCTCTTACTGAGCTAAGCAGTTGGGATATTTGTCTCTCTCACCAAATTGCCCTTCCGAACCAACATTTTCTCTTGCTGAGCCTGAGAATGCGCTTCCAATTGCTTTTTGGTTTTTTGCTAGAGTAGACGCCCTAATGCTCAATTAATATTTTCCACTTTTTTTTTTATTGAGAGTTTCCAAGCTAGTGTCTTTTTATTTATATGTTATTTCTACATTTCTTCATTACATATACAAGAAAAAAAGGTATATAACTTTGTCTTTTTATTTATATATCATGTGCATTCTGGTAGCTTAGTTGGGATCAGATCAGGTCCAAACTAAAAAATGCACGCAGAGTCGCAGATGCAATAATAACTAGTCATAATAAAGGGACAAGCACTTTGTGGATTTTTTTTCCACAAATGAATTGGAGTTTTATGTGAAAGGTCATTATAAAATAAATTTGCTAAGCAGATCTATATGTTGTAACGTGGGCACGTGCCGGGTTAGGCCTGCGACAACATAACTCATATTGCGATTTTGTAGAAACTAATGCTTGTATTGCGCAATCTCTTTTTTTTTTTTTTTTTCCCCCTCCAATTTGGTGCCACTACATTATTATAGTTTTCTTAATTTCTATTTTGCTGTTATAGTTTTTTTTTTGACAAATCTCTCTTGATAAATTTCCTATATATATCGTATAAGTATGTACTTGTGATTTTGTCGTGAAATGCTGAGCATATATGATTAGAAATAAAAACACATACTATAAATAATTTGAATATATTCTTACTTTCTAATAATTTTTATCAATATTCATTTATGTAAGAATATTTACCCTTTACCGTATCAACAATATTATCATTTTATTTAATAATTACAACAATTTATTTTATGAACAATTTGCATTATCTTCGAGAATTTCAAACTTCATGGGGCTTCCAAAAAAAAAAAAAAACACTACGTGTATGAATAAATTGTACGTACTTCCTAGAAAAGTCTAAACTCCGAAGGTCTTTTGGAAAATTATAAGGAACTTTATTTTTTGGGTTAATTAGATTTATGTCACTGTGAAAATTCAAAATTAGACAAATACCATCACAAAATGACAAATTAGTTTTATATTATTATAAAATAGTAGTAATTTATTTTATACAATCAAAGAATTGATATGACAATAACCCTTTTAAATATGCCACTACAAAAGTTTAAAATAAAAAATACCATCACTAAATGACAAATTAGTTTTATTTCATTATAATTTAATAAAAATGAGTTTTATTCTACTACATATTAATAAAAATTAGTTTTATACCACTACAAAACTGAAATTAGTCTTCTTCTATTGATGTGCATTAAAATAACATCATAAAACTATTTTTACACAAATTATGATGATAAATGACATATTTGGTTAAAATTACACATAAACACAAAAAAGTCCAAGATAAATGAATTGTCTGGTCACTTTACGAAATTAGTGATTTAATAATTTTTTCTTGTTTATTAAATGCGCTAGATAATTTAATTGTTTGCTGGCCATGTTATGAAATTTTGGTCATATTTCATCGGACCTTACGAAATTTACAATTTTTTATTCACGTTACCATTATTTGCACAAATAATAGTACACATCAAAAGTTCAAAAATTTGTTGCGCCAAAATAATTATTTGCTGGTCACTAGCGACAGTTGCTTCAAATTGTAGTGCTAAAAAAAAGTTCGGATTTAAGAAAATAAAAATAGGTTGACGCCGCTGTCTTTTTCATTTTCCTAGGATTTATTCAAATAAGGGTAATTTGGGGATTATTTAAAATATTGACACAATTGAGGATGACATTTTTGCAATTTATTATGTTTTTAGAGAATAATGACATATAACAAATTGTAACAATTTTATAATGGTAATTTAGGGATTATTTAAACTATAGACACAATTGGGGATGGCATTTTTTCAATTTAACAATTTTATAATAGCATAAATCTAATTTGTAATCTAACAATGGTATATTATAATTAACTGCTTTTTTAGTGGCATAAATCTAATTATTCTATTTTTTTGGTATTTTATAAGAAACTACATCCGGCGCTCGAAGACTGTTTATAACCCTTTCTTCACATTTCTTTCTTCTTTTTTGTTTTTTTTTTTTGAGTTTTTTTTTTTTTTTTTTTTTTTTTTTTGCAGAAAACATTGAGGATTAATTGGTGCGGAAGATATGAAAAGTCTAGTTCCGGACGTAATTGAATTTGATCTCTTGAAGAAACAGACGTCAATCAAGTAAAACAAAATTGTGCTTGAAAAGACCAATGAGTGGTTTGCTTGGTGATACTTTAAACTGTCATTAATCAAACCGAAATTATTGAAAAATCATCGCTATCCGAACCCTTTGTCGTTTGGGCAGATGACTTGCATGAAAGACGATCAAAGTTGTTATGTCTTTCTGTAAATACACGTCCTCACTTACGTCATTATTCGATTCGGTTCGTCAGGAAAAAAAAAAAACGTGGCTGCATGTGCACCATAATTTGCTGCCAGTTATCTGATCAACTTAAAAATTCAAAAATTCCTGCATCCTTTTTAATCTTGTCTTTTCTCCCATTAGTGTGGAGGAGTCAAAATATATGGGATCCACTTCTGAATTGTCTTTCTTTTTCTTGAAGGTTCTGCGTTGACAAATTCCACATATATAGGATCGATGGCAGTAAGAACTTGACAACCAACGACAAAACACACTGATTAAAAGATGAATTTGTAAAGGTTTTCTTATAGTCTAGTTACATCAGTAGTGCATTTAAATTTATAGGAATTTGATTTGTAATTTAGGAAAGTATATTTATAATTTTAAATTTATACATAATGAACAGCTTTCATGTTAACTAATTCTCACTGGACTGACAACTAATTAAGTCGGTTGTCCGTTGTCCCTCCATTAGTTTTGGCTGCACTTGTACAAAGCATATATGCATAAAATATTAAGGGAGATTCTGCCATGCGGTCAGTTTAGGCCGGATTCAAATCATTTTTCGGGCCGAGTAAAAAAATTAACAAGTATATTTTGACCGACAGAATTTGCCAAATATTAATATTATAATATGGCGTCTCAGTCCCAAAAGATCATCGAACAATTCAAATGCATTGCAATAAAGGGTGCTATTGTTTCCACAGCCTTGTGCCCTTGTCAAGGCCACATGCATCAACCCATATTGTATATTTCATTAGACATTTAGACGTATACGCTTTAGTGCACATTTGATGCACCTATACACTTTTGTTATTATATGTCGTTTGCTATATATATATAAGTAAATATTTTATTGGAGGGAAAGAAGACTTATTAAGTTATTATTGCTGAGTTAATTAGTGCTGATAAAACGAAGAATTCAACTTAATTATATCTGCTACAATATAAATTGGAAGAGCAAATAGATAGTACGAAGCTTGCGACTGAAGACGATCGACAACCAACTGTTATTCAATATCAAAATGAAAAAATAAAGATCAGCAAGCAATAAAATAGAAAATCAACCAGATACTTAAATTAATACATATACATAGTGAATCAGTGATCGGATTAGTATTAATGAATTGTCCTGGAACCAATAGACTTGATGGGTGCAAAGGCGGTGATTTTAGGTGTTCCTTTTCATCTATGATACAAGTATGATTTTTTAATTTGTTAGGGCATTTTAGGAAAATTCCCATGCCAGGTTTTGAATATCAATATCGCATAGTTAGGATTCTAATTAAGAGTTAACATTTTGATTATTATTAATATTTGAATATTGTTATAAATACTAAAAAAGTTGGGACTAGCTTGTGACTAATAAATGCAATTAGCTAGATCCCAAATTTCGAGTCATATGTTACCGATCACAACAATTCATTATGTATTTCACAATAAAATTTCATTGGAGAACGATTTTTTTTTTTTTGAGTGATTTACTAATTACTATTGTTTTAGATTTTATTTATTTTTTTAATTTGATCTCCAGCGAGATTTAATGCAAAGAACATATTGAATAATTTAGATCGGTTATTTGTAAGTTGAGACATGAAAACTATTTGTATTTTAGTCTACCATTACTCGTAAAAAAGTGTCTAATGACACATAGTGGACAATATAAAGATATTAACAACCAACGGTAAAACACATCCTGATTAAAAAAATTGATTTCATAAATGTTTAAACGACTCAGACGTTTATATAGTGACATTTTGTAATACCATTTTGGTAATTAATAGCTTTTTGTAATTGCATTGTAATGGCATTTGGTAAAAATGCAGGCAATCTGCCATGGGTTGCTTATTGTTAATTTAAAAGCAGGAAAGTCGGGTATGTCCCTGCATCTACATTATTTTTCAACTCACATAACACCTGAGCGATCGACATATAATATGGCATCTCTTTCGCTTCACAGCGTCGCTCTCAGTCCCAAACGATCACTCAACAATTCAATAGCATTCATTTCATAGTACATACCCTCAGCAACTACTCATGGGTAAAAGGGTGTTATTGTTTCCACTGCCTTATCAAGGCCACATCAACCCCATGTTAGAAGTGGCAGCAATTCTCCATTCTCGCGGCTTCTCCATCACCATTTTTCACACCAACTATAACTCTATTGACTCCACCAAATATCCTTCTTACCGCTTCGTCTTGGTTGATGACCAAGAAATATCTAGTCGGTTCAGGCCGGCGGTTGAGGACAGCTTGCATCGTTTGATAGCCTGGAACAATAGCTGTGAGCAACTATTCCATGACTGTTTAACAAGTGTTCTTTCAGACAAATGTGAAGAACCTGTTGCTTGCTTGATTCGGGACACACACTGGTACAACTTGGAGTACCTTGCAAATAGACTTGGAGTTCCAACGCTGGTACTTAGGACTGGTAGTGCAGCTACTTTAAATTGGTTCCTGGCATTTCCTCGGTTGTTCGAGAAAGGCTTGATACCAGTGAAAGGTCAGTATAACACTCTTGCACAGATGCTCAACAATAACAGTAACACTTGAACCACAGCTTGTTCTATAATTGTAATTTGTAATAATCAACTTATCTTGTTCCTTTTTTTCAAAATTTGAATAGAGTCACAATTGGACATGCCAGTGGTTGAACTTGAGCCTCTCCGGATGAGGGATTTGCCAGCTGTTGGCAACTGTCGTCATCAATTGTTGCACAACTTATTTACACACGGTATGGAGGCCATAAGAGCATCCTCTGGAGTAATAATAAACACTTTTGATGCAATTGACCATAAAGATGTAGAGAAGTTCCAAAAAGAAATACCAGTTGCAGTATTTTGCATTGGTCCTCTCCATAAGTTCACTCCACCGGCAAGCAGCAGTTTGCTCGATCAAGACTATAGTTGCCTAGAGTGGCTGGAGACACAAGCTCCAAGTTCTGTGCTGTATGTTAGTTTCGGTAGCCTAGCTTGCATGAACTATGAGGAGTTTGTTGAGACTGCTTGGGGTTTGGCTAACAGTGGCCAGCCTTTTATTTGGGTGGTTCGACCGGGTTCAATCCTTGGAAAGGATGAAGTTGATTTGCCTGAAGGGTTCACAGAGGCAACAAGGGGCAACAGCAAGGTAGTAAGTTGGGCTCCACAACAAGAGGTCTTGGCACATACAGCAGTAGGAGCCTTTTGGACGCATAACGGTTGGAATTCGACACTTGAGGCTATCTGCGAAGGCGTCCCCATGATTTGTAGACCTCTGTTCGCTGATCAAATGGGGAATGCTCGGTATGTTACTCATGTATGGAAGGTTGGTATTGAGCTCGAGGGGAAACTAGAGAGAGGAAAAATTGAGAACGCAATCAAACGGTTGATGAAAGATGAGGAAGGCGCTGAAATTAGCCAAAGGATGAGAGCTTTGAAAAATGAAGCTTCTTGTTGCATCAAAAGTGACGGATCTTCTTCTATCAGTATTGACAAGCTCATCCATTTCATGTCGTCTTTTTAAAATTTTTAAATGCTCCTCATTGAAAAATGCCTTAGCTTTAATAATTGCAAGCATAAATATAATAAACGCATACGCACTCTTATTTCTTCGTTGTATCTTTTTCTTTTCTCTAGCATGCTTTAGCCGTTTATTTTTTTTTTTTTTTTTGTTTTTTTCCCGTTTTCATTCAGGAACGCATGGAATCTATAGCCATCTAGGCTCACTCAATGTCTTTTTCTCCAGATAGTATGTTTACCGAATGGTTATAAGCTGATAATCAGTCCTATACCCCTCAAATGGTTATAAGTTGATAATCTATAGCCAACATTCCTTTATTCAAGGGAAATCAGTCCTATACCCCTCAATTCAATTTGGTTATTTGTTTTCTTATGTACTTTGATTTCTCCCGGGACCCCAAACCAATTCGGAACCGGATCCTCAGCAGTCGTTTTATTTCTTTTTTTTGTTTTTTTTTTTATTTTAAAATTTAAATGGAGAATCCAAACCGTTCAACTTGTTAAATTTTACCGGCGATGCGTTTTCATATAAGTTTTATAAAATTTGAAGTTGATTTGATACTAGATTAAGCGGTCAACAAATGAACGTATTAGAATTAATCTAACCAGGTCCGTTTATTTGTTGACCGCTTAATCTAGTATCAAATCAACTTCAAATTTTATAAAACTTATATGAAAACGCATCGTCGGTAAAATTTAACAAGTTGAACGGTTTGGATTCTCCATTTAAAATTTAAAATAAAAAAAACAAAAAAAATAAATAAAACGACCGCTCAGCAGTCGTTTTAAACGGCTGCTGAGGATCTCGTTCCAAACCAATTCTGCCTTCAGACATCAAAAAGCCTGTATTACATGGCCTATTTACTGTAGTTAGGCCCAAATTTATGGTTGCGTTTTGAGACCCAAAGGTCTGTGTGACTGTGTTGCAGGGCTTAATTGAGTGATATGTTGGCCCAGTTCAAATTCATATATTGGTTTACGGACTTTTTCTAATATACTCTTTCTTGAAGTAGACAACTAGACATACAATTCAACAGAACCAAAGAGGGTGATTTTCTTAACATTTTATTAGTTCGTCCCTCTAGAGAGAGATCATTATTTTATACCAACACCTTGACTGGTACATTCACATGTAGGAGTAAGGGATAGAAAAATATAAAATATCACGCTATAATTTTTTTTCTCCAATCGTTCCTATTCGTATATATTTCAACTTTAAAAAAAATGTTACAAGAATTTGTTAAAATAGTATCAAGGTATTTAAATATACAATGTGAATATCCACTAAATTAATTTCTAACAACTACATAACAATAGTACAGATAAAATGTCACGTGTTCCATAATATATGTTAACATAATTAAACACAAATAATAATAAATTAAACGGATGCAACGTTAGGTGAGACCGTGAGAGGATGATGGCGGGCAGCTTTTTCTCCGGCTCATTTTTGTCTTTTCCAACATTTTTAATTTGTTATAGTCAATCTCTCTTATCTTATCTTATCTTCTGGGTGAAAAAATGTTCGCTGGCGGCTTTAATTTTACTTCAGCTTCTTTTTCTCTTTTCCAACATATTTGTCCCTCTTATCTTTCTTTCAGGTTCAAGGTCCGGCGGCTTTGAGCAAGTCCTTGCGATTTTAGAGTTTATTGTGGCCATAGCGCTCGTGGCGGCTCATATCATGAAGCGAGTTATGCAATGTCGTGGAATTTAAAAGTTCCTTTCTGATGTGGCGGTTTGGGCCATGAGGCGAGCCGCGAGCCAATGAAATTTTTATGGCAAGAACATGTCGCGGATCATGATGGCGACAATGGAATTTATTGCGGTTCTGTATGAGTGGCGGCAGATTTGTTTATTCTCCTTTTTTATAATTCCTTTTCTCATTCCGTAAAAGATGATAGAAAAATACGAAAAAGAGAGAACTCCATTCCGTGAAAGATAATGAAAAAGTATGGAAAAGAGATTTAAAATTCTAAGATCATACATTCTCAATTTTTTGACAAAATTTTTTTATTCTAAAATATAACTAAACGTCAAAAGACATGACGGCTATTTTGAATAAGCAAATGCAAAATCCTAAAAAGATAAAATACATGAAAATTAATAAAACAACCTTAAAATCATAAAATTTGTAAAGGAAGGTCCAAAAGCCTATGAAGAAAGACGTGGATCGCGAATCTGAGCTCACGAAATGGCAAAATTTCAGGCTCCTGTCAAAATTTTAACTCGATATGTAGATCGAATCAAAAGTTACATCTTTTTGTGAAGGGTGTGCGGGACCATATTGCATCACTTTTCTTTATTGTGCTCAGTTGTATTGCAATTTTTGTCTCATTCCCTGTATAATTATTTTTCGGTTTTAACTTTTAGTACAATTTAGTACACAAAATCTTTTTCAAATATAATAATAATAATAATAATAAACATTGAGGATTGCTGTGCAAGAAATGAAATCCAGTTCCGTAATTGAATTTGATCTTTTGAAGAAAAAGACTTTTAAGTCAACAGACAAGTCAACAAAAGGTACTTGAAAAAGAAAACCACAAGGAGTCGAGGGGTCTTGGCTTGGCGGCTGGCGCTACTTCGTCATTAATAAAACTTGATCGAAATGATTGCTATCTGAACCCTTGTCGTTTGGGCAGATGACTTGCATGAAAGACGACCTTTCTCGTGTACAAAGTACACGACGTCGCTACCTATGTCACTATTTGATTTGAATTCGTCAGACAAAACGTGCTTGCATGTGTACCAGTGGCTTGCTGCCAATTGTCCAATCAAGTTAAAATTATTACAGAATTCACTTTTAATCTAGTCAGTTTCTTCCATGACTCGACTCTTCCCCGGACCAAAATCCTCTGCAGCAGTGTTGCTGGCAGCTATTTGGTCCGAGCCGTTTGATCTCATCTCAACAGTTAATTTTTTTCGAGCCTATCGATCTGGTATTTTTCACGGGGCACCCATCATCCATCGAACGGTTGTGACGAAACTGTAGCTAACTGCATCGCTGCCGAGGATGTGAATTCACTCTTCCCCTGCTGGAAGAGTTAGGTAGGAACAAGGAAGTCTTAACATTTAACTTTTAATAATAAATTGGTACACCATATGGCATTATTTTTTGGTTTTGAATTCATGAGGAGTACTGTAATAATCAATTAGTAAGTTTGCAATTGTTAATCCCTACTTAGCAACTATCCTTAGGAACTATTTTGCGTACTCTGTGGCGTTTTCTTTTTTTTTTCTTCATTTATCAGGGCTTTTGGTCGTATGCTCTATGCCTGTAATGCAACTCTTATTTAATTAATGTTATGCCTACGGGCCAATTGCCAAAAAAAAAAAAAAAAAAAAAATTAGCAACTATCAATATGATTTCATACTTAGCATTTTCTTACTATGAAATCTGATTTAGCAAATTCTTATTACTTCTGTTATGGGACAAATATTCCAGTGCATGAAATAGAAAAAGCTTTTGAAGAAGTTAAAGGGAGGATCTCTGTTTGAAATAGCACTAAGGCAATTTTAGCTACAAAATGCATTTAGAGTATTCGGAAATAATTAGTGTTATTTATCCCAAAAGAACTCCCTCAATACCTTAGTTGGGAGGTTATTCTTGGATAGTTTTTTAAGGAAATTGATTCTGCAATTTGGCCATCCCTTGTCATCGCTTGAATAAAATAAACACATAAAATAGACAAGGTGAACATATAATGATCAAACTGAACATTTACAAACAAATGAATATAATAAAAATAAGATGAACATGCATATAAAAGTCTGAACAAGAATGACAAAACTTATTTGTTTGTATGTGTTCACTTTAATTATTTGTATGTTCAGTTTGTTTGTTTATGTGTTCACTTTGTTCAAACGATGACAAAGGATGGCAAAATTGCAGATGACAATTATCATTCCTGATTTTTTACGGGTTGTTCAACTGTATGGTATAGTTCCAAAAATAAGGATGAAATAGTGAACTGTAAATATACATTAATATTTGATAGTATGGTATCTATTCAGCAACAATATATTACATTTACTTGGCATGCATTGCAACCTCAAGTCTCAGTCCCAAACAATCGGTCAATAATCGAAAAAACATTCATACATTCATGGGTAAAAGGGTGCTATTGTTTCCGGTTCCTTATCAAGGCCACATCAATCCCATGTTAGAAGTGGCTGCAATTCTCCATTCTCGCGGCTTCTCCATCACCATTTTTCATACCAACTTCAACCCCATCGATTCCACCAAATACCCTTCTTACCGCTTCGTCTTAATTGACGATGGAAAAATATCCAGTCAGTTTGAATCTACGGTTGAGAATACCGTGCATCGTCTAATAGCCTGGAACAATAGTTGTGAACAACTTTTTCATGACTGTTTGACAAGTGTTCTTTCTGATAAAAATGAAGAGCCCGTTGCATGTTTGATCCGGGACACGCACTGGTACAACTTACAGTACCTTGCAAATAGGCTTGGAGTTCCAACACTGGTACTTAGAACTGGTAGCGCAGCAAGTTTAAATTGGTTTATGACGATTTCTCAGTTGCTTAAGAAAGGCTTCATACCAGTACAAGGTCAGTATAGATTTCTTTGCTCAAGGCTAACACCACTATAAAGGCAATATGTTAAGTAATGATATATTAATCTTGTAAATTTAAACAGAGTCACAATTGGACATGCCAATGGTTGAACTTGCTCCTCTCCGAATGAAGGACTTACCACGTGTCGGAAACTGCAGTCGTGAAGCAATACATAACCTTTTTACACACGATATGGAGGCTATAAGAGCATCCTCGGGAGTAATAGTAAATACTTTTGATTCAATTGACAGTAAAGAGGTAGAAAAGTTCCAAGAGGCAATACCGGTTCCAGTGTTTTGTATCGGTCCTCTCTATAAGTTCACTCTGCCGGTAAGCAGCAGTCTGCTCAATGAAGATCGTACTTGCCTAGAGTGGTTAGAGACACAAGCTCCAGGCTCTGTGCTCTATGTGAGTTTCGGTAGCCTAGCTTGTATGAACTATGAGGAGTTCATTGAGACTGCTTGGGGGCTGGCTAATGGCAGTCAGCCTTTTATTTGGGTGGTTCGACCGGGTTCAATCCTTGGAAAGGATGAGGTTGATTTTCCTGATGGGTTCATTGAGGCGACGAGTGGAAATGGGAAGATAGTTAGTTGGGCCCCACAGCGAGAGGTATTGGCACATAAAGCAGTTGGGGCCTTTTGGACACATAACGGTTGGAATTCGACGCTTGAGGCTATATGTGAAGGGGTCCCCATGATCTGTAGGCCTCAGTTTTCTGATCAAATGGGGAATGCTCGATATGTTACGCATGTTTGGAAGGTTGGTATTGAGTTAGAGGGGAAGCTAGAGAGAGGAAAAATTGAGAAGGTGATCAAACAGTTGATGAAAGATGATGAAGGTGCTGAAATTAGGCAAAGGATGAGATCTATGAAAAATGAAGCTTCTTGCTGCATCAAGAGTGACGGATCTTCTTCTATCAATATTGACAAGCTCATGGATTTCATATTGTCCTTTTAAGATATTTTTAATGCTTCTCATGGAAAATTGCTTCACTACCCGAAATCCCTGGATTTGTAACTGTTATTAAACTCAAATTGCAATTGGTATGACCCGTTACAAAAGGTCCTGTTGCAATTATTTGGATAATAACAGTTACAATTTGGTTTTCGATTTATTTACACCACTGTCATTGCTTCCTTTGTAACTGTTTTTATCAAAATGTGTTACAGATCCCCTGTTGCAGAATCCCTTTTTTGCGGTAGTGCTTTGACTTAATAATTGACAAATTAAATAATAGAATGAACTCATATGCACCCCTTTTTTTTAGTTTACTTATCATAGGGCTAGTTCATGTCGTGTTGTTATCTGTTCTATTCTCTATCATGATTTTTGTTTCTGCAATTTTTTACTCTCTTTTTTTGTTATTTCCATTCAGCAATAGATGCACGCATGCCATAGGCCCAAAGCCAGCCGGACTCACTCAAAAAGCTTTTGCTGTGTGTAAAATATACGTTAAAAGCTCATTTTCATAAATAATTCTTTTTATGCTTCAAATATTGATGCTACGAGGTTCCTGGATTTTGAATCATATATAAGAGGTGTAATTGTATATAGAAAAGAGGTGTACTATCAAATCTGTGGCCATTTGGACTTAATCCAAGGTGAAAATCTGCTCCCACCATTGATGGATTCCCATTTCAAATCAGCATGGCAGAAGAACTGGGGTGCGCCTGAAGTCAGGAAGAACTTGTTTTCTGTTCATGGATAATTTGATCGTTGTAAGTTCTCTCGGCCGATTTTTCCATGTGCAAATTAAATATAGTTGTGGCACTGATACCGGTAAATGTTTGGTACCAATGCGGTTGGTAGCTTTCTTATTTTTTCTGGATTTGGTGGAGAACTTCTTGGGTTTGCTTTCTGTTAATAGAAACTATTAAAAAGTGGTTTTGTCTCTACCTATTTAACAAAATAATAATAAATAATAAAATAAAATAAAATAAAATAGTACCACGCTTAAATAAAGATCAATGCCAACACATTAGAAAATTACAAAAAAAATCAAATTTATAAGACCAAATGGACCACTTGAACCAAAATTAACAACATTGAGAATTTTGTATACCATACAGTAGCTGCAGCTTTGAATAATTTTATGATCCTGATGCACAATATGACTGACAATGCAGACAGTTGCAACTCAAAAGGAGATTCATTGAGACTCACAATTAGTTCAATGTAATTTGAAACAGAAGAATTAGCTATATCAGGAGTAGCAATGGCTTTCTTCAAAAAAAAAAAAAAAAAAAAAAAAAAAAGTTGCAATGTCTATGATATATGTAACTGGTCATTTAATTTTACAAGTTCTTGGATATTGGTCATTTTACATCATATTTTAACAAAAACTAAAATTAAGTTTAGAAGTTATCTCCCAGTTATTGTCCTTGCAGTTGAACTCCCAGCATCCAATGGGTTAAGTTATCCCAACATGACTTTATGGCATTATGCATTAATCCATGGATGTCAAAAACTAAGTGCTTACATTTACATAGAATCAGAAAATTGTCGCCTCAAGTTTCATATATATTGTTTCGTGAACAATATAGAATACTTTTACTGTTTTACAGTCATAATAGCACAACATGATTGACAAAGAATAAGACAGTTTCAAACTTTCTATTGAAAGAGGATTTTCATACCTACTGAACAGTGAAGACAATTACAAGGTAATTGATAAGAGACAACTATAGTGATGTCGTACTGTATATACTCTTTAAGTCTTAAACCTGTCGGAAGGTCAAATTTAGATATTCCTAATCCACTTGACCCTTTCATAGTGCCAGCACAAGCATCTGTATATACTTGGTGGAGACCCGGCCGGAAGCTGGAATTATGTCTTCATATGGCAGGAAAAATTTCTCCAAAAAAAACGCTCAGTTAGATGAATAAAAGAAGCAAATTTAAAATTCGCCACAAGAAGCCCTTTCGACTGTAAAAGCTCCCGGACAAGGCTCTGAGAGATAAATCCTCCAAATCAAATGTGAGCAGACATGTATTACTGACCAAATGCGACGAATTACAACCCACTTCCTTTATCATAAACTCTATTTTATGGCTCATCATCCCATCTGATAGCTTCAAGACTAGAGGCAGTCTACTGATAGTAGAGTTACATCCTCCAAAAGCCAAGTCTTTTCAAGTTATTTATTTTAATGCATTTATCGTGTGTTGGTTCAGATGATTTACAGTAATTAATGCATACACGAATCCTCTACATTAACACCCAATTTCTCAGCCAACTCAGCTTTGAAAACCTCAGGCCTAGATATGATCAATCTAGAGGCGATCCTATCAGATTGACAATTTGAAGAGCATATAAACTGCAATACATTTCAAGGAAATTAAGATAAGTTGAGAATGACAGAATTTTCACAGTTAGTTAAAAGATGGCTATTAGTTCCTTTTAGGCCTCAGGTGAGCGAGTGAGTGAGTGAGGAAATTAAGATAAGTTGAGAATGACAGAATTTTCACTCACTCCAAAAATCGTGAGTGAGAGTGATCCAAAAAAGCTTGAGAACAAGTAGAAACAATTAGATTCTAGCTACTTATTATTCTGTTTCTTGAGTTTTTGGAGTGTAATCAATATGGGCTATATACGTTCTTTTCTGTTTTGTGGTTACTACCAAGTATAGGGTAGTTCTTTTGCAATTAAACTAATGTAGATTGTAAGACTCTTGAGTTTCTCTAATGAAACAGGTAGCTTTGCTACTATTTTCAAAAAAAAAAAAAAAGTTCCTTTTAGGCCAGCAATAATTTCTCCACACAACCCAGATGATGAGTTTAAACACGCATGGGCAAATTGAAAAGAGGAGGGAGATGTGAGGAGCAGAGGAGGAGAGAAACCAGTATCCAATAGTCTAGCAATTATGGGTTTTAAGCTCTTCTCCACACTGTAGCAAACTAGCAAAGGAACGCTGGGTTGCACCAACCCGCGGATCTGATCTGGGCAATGGTGATAAGTGATTATGGATTTGCCTTGGAAATTTGAGCACAAAATCAGGATTTACTGGGGACTTGAGAGGTGTGGCGTTCGTTTGAGGGTTATGGGTTGAGTATTGAGTTGGCTGCAGTGAGAGTACACAATTACACAAAGAACTAAAGAAGCGAAGAGAATAAAGAAGGGAAAGCGTAACAACGGAAATTAGGATAACAATTATTCAATTGGATACAAAAAGTTCCAATTGTTATGATTCATTATTGGAGCCCTTGAAAAACTGTTTAGATGCGTTGTAAGAAATTGTTTATAGTTATGGAAAATTACTTGTATTTGTATATCAGTCTATCATCATATTGGTCTACGAGCCCATCTTTCTTAGAGTGTTTCTACTTTCCAGTTAATAATTCATTCATCAAATTAACCACATAAAGATTCAGATTTTTCATGGCAATATTGCTGTCATTTGTTGGTAATTCTTAATGAATAAGTACACATTTTCAAAAGTTAAAAGTATGGCATCGTAAGACTATAAATTAATTCTACTATAGTTCACTTAAAAAGTAGAAGCTATCCTATCTTATTATCCTGTAGCACAAACTTCTTTTTTTATATGGTAGAAAATCCTAATGGGTTGGTTTCTGGTTGATGGGCCAATTTTATTATAACTGGATTCGGCCCAATCTTTTGTCAATACGATTGTCCATCTCTATTGAAGCTTCATCATGCCACCAATCCCCCAATCCATTCAGTTTGGTATTGTTTTTCTTCTATCACATGTACTAAATGAATTCTCAAATGGCCTAAGATCAAATTCACGGTTGCGTTGAGAAACCCAAAAAGCCAGTGTTGTATCTAGACCTGTCAAACGTGCGAAACGGAAGCGGAACAGGCCTGTTTCGTTTCCGTTCCGTTTCAACAACGTAAGAAATTTCCTGTTCCGTTTCCGTTCCGTTTTGCTAAACGAAACAGATTTTCCATTACGTTTCCGTTCCGTCCTCTATTTTCCATTATAATTTCGTATTTCCGCGTTCCATTTCCGTTCCGTTCTCTATTTCGGTCTTCCGTTTCCGTTTCGTTTTTGTAAACGAAACTGAAAACCCTTCCGTTTCCGTTCCGTTTGGACGGAACGAAACGGAACAACGTTAAAAAACGTTGGTATTGACAGGCCTAGTTGTATCATTGTATGGCCTAATTTTGTGTAAATTCAGTCCATGGACAACTACTGAAGCTGAAGTCCTATCAAGTGGTTTAAAATTGTTATTTGTGTATTTCTTGTGAACTCCTAGATGGGTCATGGACTCATGGGTGCACTCTCCTGTGCTGTGGGTCTTATTTTACATCCGACGTCGCAAAACGTAATTGTTTTCCTTTTTGTAATATGGAAAAGCAAGCCATCTAACGTTAGCACAAAATAATTCGTTTAAGAGAAGAAAGAAATAGTTTATGTACTCTTGTAGCGTTTAACCTATGTTATTGGGTGCGGGTGTGGGTGTCGCGTCGGATATGTTGCGGGTGCGGAGATTCAGCATTTTTCAAAAAACTCGGATACGTCTGTATATATAAAATAATTTAAAATAATATATTTTATATATTTTTTAATCAAAAAATAATATATTTATATATTTTTTAATTAAAAAACTAATTTATATATTTTGTAATTTGGTGTGGATGAAATTTTCTCAACGGATTGGATGTATATTGGATTAACAAATTTTTACCATCACAATTCACCGTAGATCCCATTAAAGGCCCAATGAGAATGTCCAGTTTTGAAGAAAGGTTAGTCCCACATGGGGAAAATAAGTTATTTATGGATAGGGCTGTCAATGGTATCCTTTCCGTATCGTATTCGATAAGACATGTATGGATAAAGTTTTATTTTCGTTAAGTTATCGGGTATGGGTATGGATAAAAAAAAAATCGTTAATTTATTGGATAAGGGTATGGATAAGGCTATTTCGTATTTTTTTAATACCCGTACCGTTAATTATATAGTTTATAATCTAAATCAAAATAAAAAAGATACAATTGTAAGATTTAATTATACGTTAATAACAAACAAAAATTAGAAAGATATTATTATAAGATTCAATTGATGTATTAATAATTAAATTGTTAGATTTGATTGAGATAATAATGCATTAAATTAGAAAGATATGATGGTAAAATTTAATTGATATATTAATTCTTTTTCTGATCTTCATTGACGCGCTACATTAAAAAAATACTAAATTTTTTCAAAAGATTCTTTGTTTGAGAAAATATTGCATAATTAGTAATTACTAATTAGTTATGTATTTTTTTTACAATTAGAATGAAAAGATATTGTAGATTTTATTATATTTAAAGTATTATTAAATAGTGTACTTTATTAATATATTTATATGATATTTTTATTTATCATATTGTATAATTTTTTCCATTAAATTATTAACATTATTATCCATTTTCTACCGTTATCCTACCCTTACTGTTAATTCTTAACGGGTAAGGGTAGGGTACGGGTAAAGACAATTTTTAACGAGTAAGGATAGGGTATGGGTAAAGAAAATCTTAACGGGTATGGATATGAAAAATGTCTCTACCTATCGTACCCTACCCATTGACAATCCTATTTATAGAAGATATATATTGACTGGGTTACACAGTATTGCTAGAGATTGATTGTCCTCGTGTGTGACTGAAGCATACGCACGTGCATGACTGTATACAATTGAAATATTCGAATAAAATCTGACAGATACGCGTGTCATGCCGAATTATTGACCGTGTCGGTCAGTCAAAATAACTAATATAAGTTAGTGCGCCACGTGGCGCACCCGGTGCGAATCGCACGCATGTCGCACGCGAATCCGCGTCGGACACGCGTCCGACACGAGACACGGTGCTAAAATAATGTATCCTCATAACATAGGGGTCGTTTGGATACACTACGAATAGGCCAATTCCAAGAATTGCCTATTCCTGGCGTAAATTTTTCATTCAAACGCAATTGCCAATTCCAGGAATAGCCAATTCCAGGAATAGCACTATTTCCAATAACACTCTTCCCAACAACACTTTTCTCCCTACTTTTCATCCCAATAAAACTCTTCTCAACGCTATTCCTAACTTATCATCCAAACAATATTCCTATTCCCGAAATAGCACTCTTCCCACGTTTTTCGAAATCTCACTTTTTCCTTAAATTTAGTCCCGAAATTACTATTCCTAACCTATTCCCCACCCATCGAAATGACCCATAGCGTTTAACACTTATTGCTAACCCTATAGCTTTAGTTGCAACTTGGAAACGATACTTTTACCTCCTATAATTTTTAATCCGATACTTTTTTTTTTCAAAAACGAAAATTCTAGAGTGTTTATGTTCTGTTATAAAATTTCTTTGGGAAAGAAATAAAAATATCCAAGTACTGTACGGATAGTATAGTAGTCACGTGGCAATAAATGCGATAGGCAAACATTCAACGCCTTCGCCCAATAAAATTTATAACTTGACCGAGGCTGGTTCAAACTTCAGTGTAATAATCTTTGTTTTGAATTCCGAGCACACTTGGATACTTTAGTGAAGTTTTTTTTTCTTTTTACTGAAATTATTAGCCTTCGGAGAGATGTAAAATGGGTTTCATCCTTTATTTAGTTATTATTTGACGAACATTGTTCATGGGCTTTTCCGAAAATCAACTCTTCAATCTTTTTTTAATTTATTTATCAACGCGGATTAAATAGTGCTACCGTTTCCACCAATTTATAGCTGATTGACAGTTTTCTACTTAGCATGGTTTTTAAATAGTGCTAAATATTATTTCAGATAAATATTAAAATAGCGAAGAGAAGAGAAAACACTATTATTCTTAGTGTTGTTCTATTTTTGAAAAGCCAAACATACCAATCAGTCAATCACTATATATATTCTGAATTACAATTTTTTTTTTCTACCATTCCTTACCATATTCACTGTACTACAACTTTCTTAACACTAATTTGTATTTTACAAAAAAAAACATAATATAATTATATACGAGTTCTGTGAGGCGTCCTGGAAACGTAACAAACAGATAATGATTGGACAGAACACATTTACCTATTAATACCGATAACCTTCATTAATTATGCAAACATACAATTCTATTTGGCTAACTTTTATGTTTTAAGCAAAGAAAATGTATATATATTTTATTTTTCGATATAACATGTTGCATCCTTGATCCTTCATTCTTTCAATGTACTTATAATTTTTTAATGCATTTCTCCTTTCATTTATCTTGTTTGAGTGTAGGACATGTAAACGAGTTGACTCGAGCAAACTGGCCCCTAACTTTAGCTTGATTATAGTCGAGCTTGAACTAGTCGAACCAAGTCTAATCGAACATGAGGTGTTATTGAGATTAACGCGAGCTCATTTATTATACATTTTTTTTTACATAATTAATTTCCTATTATGATTTTAAGCCAGTAAACTGTAAACTAATTTATAAATTTTATTTCTACATTATATTATTTATAAACTAATCTTTTATTTATTTTGCAATAAGATTTTTAAAAATAACTAGTATTTATACTTGAGAAATAAATAAAATTTTAATCAAATATAGTAATTAAATATTATGAATTATATTGTAAAATGGCATATCGAATTCATCTCGTTACCTTGACTAGACGAGCCAAGCTGGCTCGTTAAAGGTTCGAGTTATATCAGAATGAGCTAATTACGAGTTTTTATCAAGCCGAACATGTACGAGCTACTCGTTACAAATTACAAGCTTTTCTTGCCACCCTATTTGAGTTGAACGTCATCTTTGTTCATATGATTGATACTGAACATAAATCATTCCATGAAATGACAATAATGCGATTAATTTAGATTTCAATTAATTCATAATATTTGTAACATCTATCTAGTGCACTGGAACCTAAGTTACTACGTACCTATTTAATTATACAAAAGCAATTAATGTTATGCGGTGCCGCCGTTGGCAGTTTGGAAGAACATACACGCATGATCGTACTTTGGGAGATCCTTAGCAGCTCTCCATAAATAATTCTTTTCTTTTGTGTTTTCGGAATGAAGTTTTTGAAAGATAGGCATTGGCACAAGCGGGGCCTTGAGAACACGAACCCACTTATGCAGGCAACTTGTTTTACGGAAAACTTGTTGCACTGCTCACTTGCACTTGCATGCGCTCCCAGCATTTAATGCATCTCCCCTGTGTCTACTCCAACTCTAAAATCTTCGATACGTAATACAATTGTGGAATTTAGTTGGCCCATTAAAAAGGTCTAGTGTTAAAAAAAAAGCACGGCGTGTCCGAACACGGTACGGTACGAAGGTGGTACGACACGGTAAAACACGGACGCGGCACGAGAACTTAGGCGTGTCATGTCTGACTTTGATGAAATAGATACGACACGACACGACACGTGAATTTCTAAGACATGGCACGACACGACACGACACGAGACATGACAAAATCCAAGAGAAACAACAAGTTTATAATGATGGTTAAAAATGTTAAATTTTATAGAATAACAAGAAAATTCTTATATTATCTACTTTTTAGGATAATTTTATAATCTGAATTTCAAATTCATCCCTAAACATAAGTATATGACTATGTTTTATTAAATTCAAACGTATTCAAACACAACACGGCATGACACGTGTAAAAAAAAACACGCCACGACACGGCACGAGGACACGAGGCGTGCCGTGTCTATCCCTTAGAATTTAGACACGGCACGATACGTGAAACATTTATACATGGCACGGCATGACACGACAAATGATCCGGACACGGCGTGTTTGACACGACACGACACGACACGGCACGACACGGCACGAATTTAGAACACTTTAAAGGGTTGAATTCCATGAATTATAAGTACTAACTTTACACCACTAATCATACTAATCCTTATTTGGAGTGTGATTTAATTCCATAGATTATAAGTAATTAATATTCAGCACAGGAGAAGAGAAAAGATATCCATTGTAGAAATATTATTAATATTTTAGTCTATCAACATGCATGATAGAAATATTTTAGTCTATTCAGGAAAAGAGAAGGGGAAAAAGAGGGGAAAAAAGAAGATGGTTTTTAATTTTACTTACAGTGCTTCGAGCATCAAAATGAACCAATTTTTTTTTAGAGATATCCAAATTATTCAGATGTAGCATTGGAATCTAATGTCTTAGTTGGTCACTTGGGAAACTTTATAGCGATTCAATCGACATGATTGCAGAGCAAATACCCTTAATAGGTAATGTCATGTAATGTCATTAATTTAATTCGAGATGACTCCAAGGCTTTACACTATTTTACTAGTCTAGAATAGCTTTTCTCTGTTCAAGGCTGCATTTTAGTCAGCTACATATTGATTGCACCTAGAAATTTGAGTAGAAAATTCTCACTCCCCTCTCTTTTCCATTTTATAAAACAAAGTCTACGATAGTATCTCCGTTCAATTGCAAATATTGACTGGTGAAATATGCAGAGTAATTACGTACTAATTTTACCATCTTTTAAAGTAATAAATTTTATTAAAAAAAAATTTGAAGATAAAATTTAATTAAAAATGTACATTATCTTGTGCAATTGTTTTGCAACTACTAACAAAATCTCTAAATGGTAAAGATTGAAATGATGTAAAATTAATTAACAAATCGTTGCTAAAAATATGTATGTAGCAAAAAGTGCAATATTTGCAATTGTAGAGATGCAAATGCCCGGACAATAAGAATTGATGATGTACTTTCTGAAAGATGAACAGCAGTTATTTACATTACTCGAGTAGATGCATAAACAGAGAAAGTCAAGCGGTCAGGGAGATTTTCCATTTTTGACTTGTTTCCCAATAAAAAATCATTTCTATAATTAGCCATTTTTATTCCTCTTTCCACATCCGCTGCCAGGGAGAAACCAACATTTGTTCGTCATACTGTATAGCTTTTGATCTAATTTGTATCATTGGAGTTTGATTATACATATAAATTACATACGACCCAATGGAAGTAAAGTAGTAATTAACGTACATAATCATGACCCAGCAAATAGGTATGTATTCATGTTCCTTATAAAAATGCTGCCAGCACACTAACGTTTAAATTTTAGTTGATCACATTAGGAAGTAGTTCCAAACTAAGCAGGGGTGCATTTAAAATAAAAATTAATTTGCAATAAATTGTTTAAATTTTACGTATATGCGGATCCATGTACTGGATACCATGGCAGGTGCCCAGGCCAAAAAAAATTAAAATTTATGTATATACTTCTATCCGGTGCCTGCGCTAAAAAGAACAAAAAAATAGTGCCTAGACTGTTCGACTGTGCGTTTGTGCCTCTGTGTTGTGCTTTTTGTGATTGATAGAGAAGTAAAGATCATGAAAAAGTGATCAAGTTTATGAAAAAAATGATGTATTTTGTAATATTCTAATTATATATGTTTAGAATGTTCTTTTTTTTTTTGTTAAAATTATTATTTACTTTATTTTCAATTTTTTTGTTATATTATAATTGTGCCTGGGCTAAAAAATTTCTTGGATCCGCCCCGGTATGCAATTCATTAAATTGAAAGTTATCGTTTTTTTTTTTCATCATAAACAAGTAGTCTGATCTAAAACTAACGACACATTTCTAAAAACGATTATGAATTTCTGAAAGTTCATACGAAGAACTTTTTCATCATCTCCTGGAAAAGAAAAAGAATTGAAAGAGACACACATATATGTTCACGGTAATGCATTGATTAAATTGAAAACCAATTAATAGTTCGATATATAAACGAGTTATCAAGATCAACAGGAAAAATAGAAATAGAATCTCATTATACTCAATGGAAAAAAATCTAATTAAAAGTACATAAAAATATAAAAAGTAAAAATAGCATGAACACAAAAAGTTCTTACAACAAAACTTCATTATTCTACAAATTACACAGGCATCTCAAATGGAACTTCAATTTGGATGGAGATTAAAGCCTCAGCAAGCCAATAAATTTAATTTTTCAGAGATACAATTAGTGAATATAAACTACATACATACCAACTAATTAATCAAAAGAGAATTATCGATTGTGAAGAGGGTTCGGACCAGTATGTACCAGTCTCTTGTCAGTTTTGAACAAATCATCTCTGGTACAGTTTCGACCTTTCTTGTACATGGCACTAGATGGACCCGAAGCCTGAGATGGACGTGGCGCCAGGTTGAGAAAGTTCGATGTGCGGGCCCCGTCTGTCAGTTCTGTGTTTTGTAGCAAGAGCAAGTACGTAAGAACTAGGAGAAGGAGACTTGAGTGCAGATCGGTGCCCATTAGTTTCCGCATCAAGATTATGAGAGAAATCAAGATACCAAAAGTTGGACGGAAATTGAAAACGGATGTTAATGGTGAAACATGTATTCAAGTTGGGGCGTGTAGTGTTCAGTGGAGAAAAATTTAGACAGGTTGGAGAGAGACTAGAAATTTAGTCAAAGCTCCAGGGTCCAAGCTTGTATAGTAAGGGACGAAGACTATTGTACTAAGTTTTAATTTATGGAAATGCTTCCCGCCGCTACAATTTCTCTCCAATAGGGTTCTTATATAATATAATCTATTTAAAAGGGAAAATATTTTTCTGATAGATTTTGAACGGGTTTTTGAGATTGGAAAGAATATAAAAGGTTATCTAGGACTTATAGTTGCCATATTTGTTGTTGTTTTCGCTTGATATATTTTGATCAGCTAGACGTCTAATATAACAAGAGTTTCTTGCTTTCATTTTTTTTCATATTAGTATCTTATTTTGTCTAAATTGTTACCTTATTTTTTAATCCTTAGAAAGTAATATAGAAATGATGTATTTTTCCTAAATCTTGTATTTATAGAATTAAATTGATAGTCATTAAATTAATAATATGTACTACATAATAAGTATGAGGTCGAAATAAAAATATTTAAATGAAATATACATATGGTGATTAAGTTATTATATATAAATATAGATTTTTTTTAAAACAAAGATACAAGACATCAACAATTTGAGGAATAACCACATGTTAGCTGACCGCATTCGCAGTCTGCATGTATTTGCTAATATATTTCAGTTAAGTATCCATCATACTTTCACAAGTGTTAGATCTCTCTAGGTTAAAAAAAAAAATTATCTGTTAGCTCTTCACTATTGCTTTTGTAAATGAAAAAAAAAAAAAACAATATAGATTTATATATTAAGGAATAAAAGACAATAAGAAGCCGAGCAAAAAATTTGCTAAGTACACAGTAGCTTCATCGTTGTAAACGAGCAACATTTTTCTATTTGTAATATATTTCATCAATGTTTTCGCCTCATTTAAGTTCAGGCTAAGAAACAACAAAATTAAGAACCCGTAAACTCATATTAATTATCTTCTAAGTCTTCATGCAGTACCTGGTGGAGATGGATTTGGGAGATGCAAATTAGCCCCAACAGAGGGAGGAGAACAGGAGGTTCTGAAGGCCGGCGGATCTCATGCATGGGTCACATGACACGACCGGCTTGATTCCTGGAACCTTCTATTGTTTCCTATTTTTGTAGTAACCTATCCATTAGTCAAATCTGGCTTTACATTGTAAGGCTGTAAGCGGATCGGATCCGATCGAAATTAACCAAATCGGCTTGGATCTGGGTATGGGTCAACTGAGTTACTGAGAAAACCGATACGGATAAAAACTGAATATTATCAAATATGGATATAATTTGAATATAATCGAGCTAGAGAAATGTGAATGTCTAATGTATTAAATAGATAAGTTCCGACTAATATGATTGTTATTGCATGCAAATTTCAAAAGAGATCGATCCAAACTGTTCAATATATTATTCATATTAAAAAAAATATTTGCAACATATTAGAATTACAAAAAACCATGAACAAACAATATATAACATATAATAATTTTAAAATTTTATACTTCAAATATGCTCTGAACTATATATATAAATAATACCCACAAATTGATGAAGTTAATGTAATACTTAAATTGGTTAAGTGACTTGAAATTACAAATTTCGTATTGTACAACTTTTGATAGTATATCAAATGACACGCACAATCACTATATAAGACCAACAACGTGTCTTAATTTTTTTTTTTATATATTTTTAAAATTTTTCAATGATTTAGAATACATTGTAACATTTATTCAGATAGGACTTTATTAAGGGAAAAAAGACAGTCAAAGTCTAACCTTGGTTTACGAGCTAAAGGTGCCTGTCTGCGTGTCAGTAGATATTCACAGTGCGCCGGCAGCGCCGCCGCTAGGGAAATGCCAGAGCCCGCGGAGGAATCATATTGCGATTTCTGGACAAACCCATAAAGTACTGAAATAACTAGTACAGCGGGCTCATGAAATGAAATAGCGAAGCCCACGCAACGACTGGCCTGAAATGGTTTCTTTGTAAACGACCCACCCAAAAATTCATTACAAGGAATCAGGAATGTAATGAGGTCCAACTGTTTAAATTATCAGTTTGCCATTGTAACATAAGCACGCCAGAAATTGAAAATGATATTAATCCTATAGCTGAAGACAAGAATCGAAAGCCTAATTTTCTTCTGTGATTTTGAATAATCATAATTAATAAAAATGATATTCTAATAAAAAATAATTAAAATTAATTTTAAGAATAAAAATGTCGATGTGCATGTGTTGTGGTGTCGCCGCAGTGTTGTCAGCAGTCCCCATTGACACGATTAGCTGAAGGAAGCAGGTTCACTTGCTGTTACGAATGAGCAGATGGAGCCAGCTGGGTAAGAGCTGAATCAGGAGTGGATTAAGAATTTTAATTTGGAATATGGTGAAATAAAGTATTTATCAAATATTTTGAAGTGTTGGGCTTGCTTCATATTCAAAATTTAAATTATTAAATCCTAAATAATTTTAACTTGATCTACTTCACTTCACTGGTCAATCCTGTCACGTCCCCGGCTGAATCCTTATTGTTTGGTGAAAGGATTGGAGCAGAACTTCTATTGAATATAATATATTCCGACTTTTTAATTAAATCGAAAATCTTAGATGTCAATAAGTTAGTACGAGGTTAGTCTCTGCCCCAGTTGCACCTCCCCTGCATCCAGATATGTAGATCCCCACGTCCTTGCATTTGTAATTGTTTAATTGGAAAACCGACCAACAATAAAAATACTCGGAAAAATATTAAAGCTATACAACAATGTGACCACAATTCAACAGTTAGTGACATGTTTCTGTATCATTGCACAAATTGATATCCGTTAGGTGCTCGAACTGGCGCATTGTCATGAGAAACTACACGGGAGTATCAAATTGCCTATACACGCTAATAATAAGTATTTAAACTTTTCATATACACAACAACGCCACACACCGGGCAACACACTTAGAATAGAGGTTGTGAGTTCGAAATTTTTCTGAGAGTTCCCTTGTTTATATTTAAAGTTTTAAAAAAAAGATTGGGAGGGAAAGGGAGGAAGAAAGGAGTCACATTTATTTTTAGTTAGTATCCGTCAAAAAAAAAAAAAAGTCATACACAAATTTTAATGTAAATAATGCATATTTTCTTTCATATAGCATACTTTTTATTAGCATTTTAGTTCCAATTTAAATTAGAAAATGATTACTTCGTTTTTAAATTAATAATCTCGAACAAATATATGGTATCTCGTAGCGGTGCAATAAGTTAATTGTTTGTGTCAACCTGAAAAATATGTTATGAAAATTAAACAAAAAAAAAAAAAAAAAAAAAAAAAAACAGAGGAAGAGTTGTACCCAAGAATTGTAGCTGATACTTTTGATAGCACTGAAAATCACAAATCATCCTCGTACAGTCTCTTCCAGAAACCTGGTGCTGTTTAACATTTTGGAGCACGCAATAGATTAATATAAGGACCTCTATCTCTCTAGTTAAAATGCCTAAGGGTTGACTACCACTCCTTTTCGCCTCCGTCTGTTCTCCCTCTTGTTAGCTCTCTCTATTCTAAGCACAATTGCATAGATAGAATAAAATGGGTCTCTCATTGTTAGAGGTACTTTCTAACCTTCCTTTTTCCTTTTTTCCTTTTGCCTTGGTTTATTTATATAATTATTATATTTTATTTTTAAGTTGAAGATAGGTCTTAGATTTCACCAATTAGGTACCAGAATGGCAGAATGAGTTGATTTCACCAAATAGGTACCAGAATGGCAGAATGAATTGATATTTGACGTGCTTAGCGAAGATATAGTTAATTATTATGCTTAAATGGATTTGATGAGATGTTATCCTCTAAATAATGTCTTAATGTTTCTCCTTTGTTTCTTGGAAAAGGGATTTGCAAAGTCACTGGCAATGACTATCCTATCAGAGATCGGGGATAATACATTCTTTGCTGCAGCGGTACACTTCTATTTATTTATCCATTTTGTTAGTATCGGCAAAAAAATATGGCTAGAATATTTACTTCTATGTTTGCTATATTTGTGAACACACCTCATCATAACTCATCAAGAAAGCTGTTTCTACACTAGAAGCACACAAGCAAATTTGCACCATAGAAAAATTAAATCCTGTTGCATAGTTCAATCCATGTCCCCGACCGACGCACATGAATTTAACAACATTACAATTACAAAAGAATTGATTTAAATGGCTAACAAATATTTTGAACTATGCCACGCTGGCATTCATTAATTAAACTAATTAGAAACAGAGAACAGTAAATTATACAGAAGTACTACCTTGATCGATCTGAGCTTATGCATTGGATGGAATACTGCTTCTTTTCGACAAATATTTGATGTCAGCAACAATAAATAAACAGAAAATTTCATGGTACCATACACCTTCACCATAATATATTAATTAATTAATTATGCATATTGAGGAAAACCTATGCTAACACATTTTGAATATAAAGATGCCACATTTGAGATGAATACAAGTATTTACCTCAAAAGAAGCACCAGATTCAATTGATTTGTCTCACCCCTCAACTTCTCCATAATGTATGTCAAGTATTCTACATCTGCAATTAATTGGCAAACAACGACAACTAACATGTTCCTATCCATTGTCAATTTGTCATAATTTCCATATCATGAAAGTGACGTGATGGCTCAAGGATATTCTTTGATGTTGGAAGTAACCCTACTCCCGGTACAAGCTCATTTGTATCTTTAACTAAAACTTGGGGTAAAATATCTCCGTCCAAACCAACTCTTACCTTCTGGGTTATTTGCTGACTTAGGTTGTTCTTGACTACATTTCTCAATAGCAAGATAAATGTGTAGAATATCATGAGCAAGTTGAGTACTGTAATGTATAATAAGTGCATGCACACATATAAAAAGGGTGCCTAGGTATTTTTTTGACTTCTCCATTCACATAAACACTATCCTTCTCTTTATGAGTTGTCAGACATACCTGAGCTCTATTTGGTTTTTTTTTTTTCTTCCCGCTGATTCATTTTCTACATTAGATATGAAAAAGATTGTTAAATGACAAACTGACTGCAAATTGAATTGTACAATACAATTAAACTAACACAATAGATTCTACCGATTGCAAATAGATCTTTTTTTTTCTTTTTGCAATACAAATGATGTAGATTAGGAGTTTAGGACAACCATCTCAGGAGAATCTGACCATACTTGTTGGGCACTGAGCTCATTGCTATGTATAGTTTTCATCCTCTTCTTAATTCCTAGCTATTAGTCCTGATAATTGATTAAATGAATTAGGAAAAATAAACTACTATGAAAATGCATTAACTGAAATTAGAATTAAGTACGCAAAATCATGGAAAGCACTATAGGGTACCAACTTGGAAACGAGTATAAAACAAGTACCATTCACAACAAATTCGAATTTGTTTGAAAATCTCACTAGGAGAATACTTAAATATCACTTGAAATATGTATGCATTGTAAGGGGTGGTACATGCCTGCACTAAAAATGGTTTGGGTTTGAATGGTAAGTTGGTAACCCATTATGTAACAAGTATATCCTTTGGAAAATCCATTTGAACATTATAATGATCTCAATCAGTTTCAACATCGAATCAATAATAGAACACTCAGTTCTGATCTTAATTACTATAAAACCTAATGCTTAGATTAGATTTTTCAGTAAAAACCTTAATCAATCCCGTTAACAACCCTCTTTAATTGTATTTCTACAAAAAAAAAAAACCCTCTTTAATTCCAGCCAAAAACCCATTGGAAATAAAACCTTTTTCTTTGTAAAAATAGCAACCTCTAGGTTCCTGTTTAGATCAATTGAAACCAACTTACAAAATCAAACCTAAATCAAGTGACATCTCAAGTTATTCTCAATGAAATTTCTTAATAGAAGTAAAGAACACATGCAAATTATTAGAGGCAGTTCCATAACAATATAAGAAAGACAAAAAGGATTGCTACCGCAAAATCAGGCCAATGCTGCTTACTACTTCTGCCGACCGGTAGAGAGAGAGGTAAATAGAGGAATCAGAAGAGAGGGAGCAAGAGAAAGAAAGACAAATCGGTGGGTATAAAGAGGATTTGAGTGACAAGAGTGTCAGGGAGAAAGAAAAGAAAACGAGAGGGTTTAATCTGATCTGCAGTGGTGGGTTCCACTTGTCAGCCTAATTTATTACGGAGGGGAAACTATCAAGGCACCAATTCCCCGAACAAACTCATCCCTGCTGCCTATTAAAAAGATTCACCTATATAGGTATAAACAATTTTGATATTAACTATGAACCATTGATTTTTTTTAACATGATTTGATTTGTGGTCTAAATTTTGACATCAGATAAAAAGTCAGTCTTTTTTAACGAAAATAAAATTTGTCTAAGCGATTTTCTCATTTTAAATGAAAATAAAATTGTCGATGTATTGCAATATCTTTTCAATAATGAATTATTATATAAAAATAGCAAGCCAAACAATATCAGAAGGAAATAAAAAACAAATATGATTTCTCTATTTGAGACAAAAAGTATATTTTGTTTAATAACTTTTTTTTACTGAAGTAACATTTTTTATTTAACTCTATTTTTACCATTGTTATCATTCTTTATTGAACATTGATTGGTGGTTAATAAATAATAATAATAATAATAATAATAATAATAATAATAATAATAATAATAATAATAATAATATACCCACACATTGGTCAGTGTGATTGCTAGTTTGTGAAAAAATATTTGGGGAAATTTTTTTTGAAGGTCTGTGAAAAATTAAAAGTACTATCGATAGTAATACCATCTCTTGCTATGTGAGAAATATACTTCCAAATTGATCTTGCAATGACAGTAATTCTAGATTTTTTGCAATGAAAGTCTTAGCAAAAAGTCAAAAAAACCCTTCTTTGTAGTGATCGTATTAAATTGTATGCTTTTGTGCTCACATCTAACAAGAAAGTCTAAATAAACACAACCGAACTGAAAATGAAAATAAAAGCACTCAAATTTAAAATGTCGTTCATGAATTATTTTTCATTTTGGTTTTTAATTGCTCATACTTTCTCTTTTGTGGGTGTATATATAAGAATATATTTTTATTTGACAGATATTGGCGATGCGCCATCCTCGGAGCCATGTTTTAGCTGGGTGTTTAGTTTCATTGATTGTAAGTTGTCAGTATCATTCTCTCATTTCCATTTCGTATAGTAGTCTTGTGTAATACATGTACAATCTCTCATTTGTGGTTAAAAGAATTGACCGATTCAAGCTGACCGGACAGAGATGATTCAGTTTTGTTTTGATTTTCTCAGTCGTCTTCAGTTGAATGTTGAAAAAACCGAGTGAATGCCTGAGTTTTGACCAACTTCAGCTGAGTTTTGCCGAATTTCATTTCATCATAGTTGGCATCAGAAGGAATTTGGGGCAAATTTGTGAGAGTCTAAGAGGAAAAGGGGAAAAAATGAAATGATCGGGCTTGTTTGGTAGTTAGCAGTGGAGAAATGAATTGGGCCATTCTATTGGAAATTTGCAGCTCATTTTATCTATGTTCTAATTATTTTTTAGGATATATTGTCTAATCTGCAAAATACGTACTATATTTTACTTGTTTCTTTCCATTAACTATACTAATTTTCGGTAAATACGTGTGATCTATACAGATTACAACTATCTTGTCAGCAGCACTGGGGTACGCAGCACCAAATCTGGTATGACAATTGTTTTAGTTGAACTTCTTTTAAGCATTAGGCAAGTAAACATTTTACTTTACGTAAATAAGTTAATGTTTCTCACTATTAAAAAAAAAATCATGTTTGTGTATATTATGAGTTACAAAAACTGCATCTATTATCCTTAAATTTCTGGCTTTTGGAAAAAGTTTTCTCAACCAACCAAAAAATCTGCGTGGTAAAGAAATTGATAATGAGGTATCGAAGGGTTAAATTTGTCAAACCTGTATTTATACTACACCAGCTACTGTACACATTTTTGAACCTGGATAAATTGATGGTAAATATCCTCTTTTGAAACGTTATTGGTTATCGTGGCTCAGATAGAAGTAGGGATGTTTAAAATTGATCTTTTTTATTCTTTAAAGAACTTAAGCATGAAAAAGGATAAAAAAAAGGTTGTAATCTGTATCAGTATTTTTGCATTTACAGGTACCACGTGACTGGACACACCATATAACAACTCTGTTGTTCTTTGTATTTGGAATCTGGTCGCTTTGGGAAGGATTTACTGAAGATGGGTATGGTTATATTAAATGTAAACTAGAATTTTATAATAAGCTAAGACAAAAGATTTAAATATTTTGTTTGCGTTTGTCTCAGGGATGATGATGAGTTGGCTGAAGTGGAAGCCAAACTTGTATGACTACCTTTCCTAATCGTTTAATTGTGCATCTGAGTTAGTTTAATAATCTAATTAAGTTTTGAAACCTTGGATCTATTTATTAGCAGTGTTGGTTCTTAGCAGCTACCAGTTTGTGCTAGCCATATTTCAACTTTCAACGCCTTTCAAGGGAACTTCCCTTTTTTTTAGTTATTTTATGCATCTTGGGGTGTTTTAGCTAAATCAGAATTTATGAGATTCTGAAGTAAAGGATATTCTATAACACCCCATGTTAATACCATAATACTAGCCGGATTGTATCTTGCTCTTTACTAGCCCTCTTTATCCAAGTTGCTTATTGTTAATTTTGGGAAGATGAATTTATGTTTCTATGATCTGACATAAGTAGGTTGCCATATTAGGATGACAGTTTCTATGATACTTTTACTTAAAGAAGTTTTTTTTTTCTTATAATGATAGAATGCAGATTCAAAAGGCAAGAGCAGAAATAAAGAAAATTCCAAGGTTATTTTTGTACTTATATTTTGGTACAATTCACCAACCTTCAAATTCTACATGACTTCTCAATTTCTCTTAGAAGGTGGTAATGTATTTCATTGGGTGAGATGACAGATAATTATTACTGTATGTACCAGTCAATGTGGTACCAGCAGGGTACCAGATCTATTCTTCTCAGGTTCCTCCACTCTGATCCAAAGTTGGAGATAGTTCATCTTCTCATCATATTTATTCAAACAAATTCTTGGATAACTCGATAGTGATCTCATTTTCTCAAGTTATTACTTTAACAGCTCATCATTTTGGTTCAAAACATGATTTTTCTACCCAAATTATAAAACATTTTTCTATGTTGTTTCCACTTTATGAAGGAAGCATAGTGGTCAGATTTCTTTGGCAGTGAAACAAACTAACCTTTTTACATTACATTATCTGTGGCACCATTATATGTGGAAATGAACTGAGATGCACGGGTCCTACATAATTGTCGCGATACATAAATTTTTCTTGCTTTCTAATAATTATAATAGTAGAGAATTACCTTAAATTCTACAATTAGGATGATGATGATCTAAAGAAAAGCAAGAGGCCTTTCCTGACTCAATATTTCTCACCATTTTTTATTAAGGTATTAAAAAAGTACATTTATTTGAAAATTAAGTACCTCATTTTGTAAATAAATCCATTGAATTTTTTCTCCTTTTCTTTAATTTATTACACCCGCAGGCTTTCTCTATTACATTCTTTGGTGAATGGGGTGATCGGAGCCAGGTACAATCAGATATATTACACATCCTCATTATTTTGCTGACGAAATATGCAATTAGCCCCTCGAATGATTTTTAATCATTTAAAAATGTCTTGCAGATTGCTACAATTGGTCTTGCTGCTGATGAAAACCCATTTGGAGTTGTTTTGGGTGGAATTCTGTATGCTTTCTCCTATCTCTTTATTCAAATTTCTTTCAATTTCATAAATTTAGTTCTGTGGGAGTATCCTCCAAAAAGCTGAAATCAATTTAGATGCTGCCATGGTATATGTATAAAATTCGGAATAAAAGTTAGTGCTGCACTAGCCAGTAAAATAAAAATTCCAGCTAGTGCACGGCAGTACTGCTCTGACTATTTCATAACACTCGCAACTCCCTATTATACTTCCCCTCAATAAACTGTAATTCACCTTGTTCTGACACAAAACTAATACCAGAGTTTTTTGAGTAAAAAATCTAGTACCAGTCTTATAGAGCTTCTAGTACAAATAGACAGTAAATAATTGAAATCATTATTATAATTTTCACAAGATATATTAAAGCATTTCCTGATAATTTGAAATCAGGGGACAAGGACTTTGCACTGTTCTCGCTGTTGTTGGTGGGAAGGGCTTGGCATCTCATATTTCTGAGAAAATAGTAATCTCTCTCTCTCTCTCTCTCTAGCCCCAAGTATAAAACTCTTAAGAATTCAGTAAATTGTTTTCTGCTATGTCCTGATAGTGGCATGAAACTGTTCATAAACTGTACTAGCATTGGATTTACCAATGTATTTGAGATCTTTTGTCTTAAGCTCATCATTGAGGTTTTCTTGTTCAATGAAGGTTACTCTGGCAAGTGGAGCATTATTCATAGCATTTGGAGTGCATTCCTTCCTTTCCTCTGCGGATGATTGATGATGTAAAGAAAACAATTTTGTATTTGTTTGGTTAAATGGTTAAACCTAAATTAAGAATAGTATGAACATCCATGAGTAACTCTACTCTAGTTACAAACACGTATCTGGTTTAGAAATTCCGGTAATAATACTTACTCTAATTCTTTTGCATAGCCCATATTTCTTTTTTTTTTTTTTTTGAAGGTCAGCAAAATGCTGACAATTTTCCATTAATAAAAAAAGTTTACAAAAATATAACAAATAAATTTCAATATGACTACCAGTATTAAACTGGTACAAATAAAAAACTAATGGCATAACACTTATTTTATGTTTATGCCCAATATACCGAGCATACCCCATATTTCATGTTATTGTCAAGCGTAATCGATATTGGGAACGTCAAAATATAACATTTAGTGGTCTTTTTTTATTTTCCTTATTCATTTTTGAAGATCAAAATGAGTACTTATCTGTAAGGCGTGTTGGTCTACAGAGGCCACACGTGTAACTATAGAGGATAAACAAATCCTACTTAAAAGTCTAAGCGTTATTTGGTAGGGAGCTTTCTATCCTATGCCTGATCCGATGAAAAATCAATAAATAACAGGAAACTATGGGAGCAGATCTCAACTTATGGTCAAACGAAAAAAAAAAAAATCAGAAAATAGAAAGGAATCGCAAAATAATAGAAACATTACGTGTTAAATAAAATTGTATGCCGATAATTAAGAAAACATGTTTTGAGAGAACAGTCAACATATTAAACAACATTGTCATTTACAGCTAGGAACAGACTTTTAAGAGTGCTTGTCTTTCTTTACTTAAGTTTATAATGGATTAATTAAATATTTAAATCTTATCATTGATTTTAGACATCACTTTTGGTGTGCTTATAAAACACACTACCAAAATATATACTGAATTGAGGGTTCAACTCATCTCATGCGCCGAAAAACAAACATAGAATTGTTCAGTGCATCGGAACTGCATAAGTACCAATTAAAGAGACTCAATTATTTGAACAAATGAAATGATAATACAACCTCACATGTCTGTGCTTGTCAGTCCGCTCCAGACTGCCTTCACAAAAGGGTGAAGGCCGTTCTATCATGGAATCATACATGGTAACTAGAGAATTCATCTCTTTCTACCATAAGAATGAGATCCCGTCCATTCTCTACAAAGTTGATTTTGCCAAAACTTTTGACACTGTCTCGTGGACCTTCCTTACTAATGTTCTTGTTGAGAGAGGTTTCCCTCCAAATTGGATTTCTTGGACCCTCAACGTTCTCCGATCTTCTTCTTCGGTTGTGAAAGTTAACGGAGAATTTTCTTCCTCTTTTTTTCATAAGAGAGGTCTTAGACAAGGTGACCCTTTGTCACCTATGTTATTCATTCTCGTCGCAGATGCACTGCAATCCTTCTTTAACAATGCTTCCTCCCTTATAATAACTCCTCGTGCTCTGTAATATGCTGACGATACTATTATTCTTATGGACGCCAATCCTCAGTCACTACTTGTAATCTCAGAGATTCTCTCCAATTTTTCTTCATTATCAGGTCTTCGGGTTAACGATGCAAAATGTCTGTTCGTTTTTATCTCGATTCATGAATCTGCCATCCTTAGAATTACCTCTATTCTCAATTGTCAAGCGAAGGAACTCCCTATTACGTACTTAGGTCTCTCTCTTTCAATCCGTCGGCCAAAGAAAATCCAATTTCAACCTCTAATCTCCGCCATTCAACGAAAATTGGATGGTTGGAAAGCAAGATTTCTCTCGTCAGGCGAACGTCTCACCCTGGTTAAATCAGTACTTACGGCTTTACCTTGCACTGCATGCAAGTGCTTAAATTGCCTCACTGGCTCATTAGGCACTTGGAGGGTATTAGAAGAAGATTCTTTTGGAAAGGAAAAGATAAATTCCTTGATGGCCACTGCTTAGTAAATTGGTCTAAATGTTGCCTTCCAAAAGCCAATGGTGGATTGGATATTCTTGACCTCCAACGGCAGAATCAAGCGCTTTTATTGAAATGGCTTTGGAAACTTAGGCATGAACCGACTTCAGTTTGGACTTCCTCAGTGCAACTTCTATATGGAACTACGGATTTTGACAACTTAAATCCCAGTAGTGTCTCGTTTGGCTTTTCAGATATTCTACTTCAAGGACCTTTCTTCAAATTCTCTTCAAAACTCTGATAGAAGTCCCTTCATAACTTGGAAATGGACGCCGAGTGGCATTTTTTCCTCTTCAAGTGCTTACCAATGTCTTTCTAATTCCGGCCTACTATCAAAATTTCACCCTTTCCTCTGGAAGATAAAGTGTCCATCCAAAGTTAAAATCTTTCTTTGGCTTTTATTTCAAGATCGACTGCTTACTCATCAAAATCTCATTCTTAGAGGTTGGCCTTCTTCAAATTCCTGTGCTAATTGTAATAGTGTTGAAACTTCTGCTCACTTGTTTTTGCATTGTCACTTTGCAACTTCAATCTGGTAACTAATTCAGCTACATTTTCGACTTCCTTTCCTCGACCTTACTCTCAATCTGGGTTATTTCTAGCTATCCTCTAGAAACCCTTCCTCTAAATCTTGGGATATTATTTGGGCTGCAACAACTTGGAACGTCTGGAAGGCTCGAAACAGACGTATCTTCTCGAATTTAGACTACCCGCCAGGCCTTGTGATCAAAGATATTTCCGCTTGCGTTGACTCTTGGAAGAAGAATGCTTAGTTTTAGTTTATTTTTAAAATTTTTTCCCTTGTATAGTTTTTTACTTTTTTTAAAATATTACTTTTTGTAATTATTTTATTTATCAATAAAATTTGTCGGTGCTGGCCATAAAAAAAAAAAGAAATCGTAATACAATGCAAACCCAATTTATTGGTGATTTGTTTCCAAAATAAGCAGCCGTTTTGGGGACCACAAAATTTCAAATTAAGAACACTAAGCAAAAGAATTGTAATCACGCTACACCGTGCCATCCACGTCCCCACTAGAATCGGTATAGAGGACAAGAAAAGAACACTAAGCAAAAGAAATGCAACAGGCTAGCCACACTGCGCCACCCATTTGTATCCAACTAGACACCGACCAAAACACCAACAACTAAATAGATATCCAAGATAATTTGTTTCCATGTGATCTCAACCTAAAGTACTAGTCCTGAGTCCTGACCCCTCACCTACATGATTGGTACTTTCAGCAATAATCTCCAATTGCAATAAGTTCCATTCTTTTATTTCATTATAATAACAGAGCAAATGGAAGGGGGTAAAAAGAAAAGGGGGAATCTTTTTCTATGTACAGAATCTAGGTGACAAACCAACAAAATGTGTTGATTTTTAAGTAATTGTTGTTGCCTTGAAAAATATGTACTTTGAAAGTTTCATTGGCTTTATTACGTGAATGCAATGTACATGATAATTAAATCCATCTGTTATTGTTTTACAGTTTCACCGTTCTAGAAACCAAAAAGAATTGCAGAACATTACAATGAATTAATTATTGCAGAGGACACTAATTTTCTGATCCTAGGGCTTGTGGAGGGCTCTTCCAGCTAAGATAGCAGCATCCATGATAAGTGAGATCTCCTGAGAAACTTGGTCCAAAGAGCATTTGTTTCCCTGGAATGTGGGACCCGCTGTGTTCACCTTGGCAATGCAGTTGCTCAGATTCTGGTTGCATTCCAGGTTCAAGTAGTCATCTGTTGTACCATTTTGAAATTTTAATGTGTTGAGAAAATTGCATTTTCTTAATTTTATAAGGAGAGGAATCTGAATTTGTAAAATAGTACAGGTGTAGAAAGTGAGAAAGGGATAGAGGGAGTACTGTTGTTGGCAGTGACACAAGCATCATGGACCATGCAGCATGCATCAAGTGCATCACACGGCTTCTCGCCGGGGCAGCCAGTGTACATGACCCCACAATACTTGCCATATCGCAAAATTGGTGGTACTGAAAAAGAGAAAGAAAAAGCAAATATCTCTTATATATAATTTAGGTAAGCCTTCAAAAATGTCACTTTTTTTTTTTGTGTATAGGTGGAATTTCATTTTCCAGCGGATGAACAAAAAAACAATGTTGTTCTTTTACATGCATGTCCTACAAAAAGATATTTTGCTCATTGGCATATCCTTCAAAAGATAAGTATGCACAAGCACGCATGGGACTCTGTTTTGTTAACAACTGTTAAGTGTCTTGTACATTACCACCTATGTAATTATCTCTTTTTTAATAAAATTACTGTCGGCGTGGTGATTGCCACCTGACCCTAAAAAAAAAAAACAACTGTTAAGTGTAAACAGAGGAAATCTCTCATTGAAGTATCCCCGCCTCTCTATATCTGCATATATCTTTAAATTTCAAACACTTAGTTTTCTTTTTATGACGGCCAAACTCTTATTTTTCAATTGTAATATGTATTATTTCATCTGTCCATGAGGTGTTGCTATTTAATGATGCCTTATCTATTCTTTTTTTGGTCAAATTTTACTCAAACTGGTAGCCTATAAATGACAGTTTGAATATGGGGAAACTAAAACTCGCGTTCGACCAATAATTAATTGTCACACGATTACTATATATTCTATGGTTTTTTCCTCTGTGCAAATAATATGAGTTGATCCGTCATATAATGCACCTCTGATTTTGTACGAGTAAAATTGTAATTATCGTGTAAAACAAACCATGAGTGCTTCTATCTCACCATTCGAACAAAGTTAAGAGAGAACAGAAAACGGAAATAGAAGTACAAGATAAATAGTTTCATGAAATGTGGCATACCATTGCAGTTCTCCGATTCACAAGTGTGACTGCACCCTTGCTTACCCTGTCATAAGGAAAATAAAGGAAGAAATAATTTTATTTCTCAATGTACAAAGCAACAAAGTGTAAGGAAAAAAAATGCCGAGCACAAAAATAGATAAAAGAGGGAAAATTGATTCACACCCCAACATTTAGGCCAAAATTATAAGCATGAAGTCCAACTGATAGAGCATGGCTTTGCGTTGCCAAAAGGAGAAGCAAAGCTACAAGAGGTTGCATGAAGATCATGGCTTGCTCTTTTCTGGGGAGAGAGAGAGAGAAAAAGGCAGAGATATGTACTTCTATACTAGGTTTTGGTGAAACAGAGGAACAGGATAGGGGTTTATATAGAGAGGGCTTTAAAGCCTGATTAACTCTACAAGTAAAGAGCATCCTCTAAATATTTTACTATAATTCATAGTCTTTTTGAGGATAATCTTCCGATGTCAACCGATTGCTATATATTATTCAGGAAGGTGTGGGGCATGGGTTGGACCCTATTATCAAAATGAAATGCGTTAACCAATAAAACGTTATACCCCAAAAAAATTGCCTGTTATTTATTTATTTATTTATTTATTATTATTATTTTATTTTTATTTTTTTTTTTGAAAAGGTAGACAACGGCTGCCTAGGAAGAACCAGAAAAACAGAGGAGAAAGTAAAAGAAGAAAAGCGGAAAAAAGAAACAGCAAACCAGCAGTAAAATGCCTGTTTTTTATCCCATAAATTTCAAATATTTAATGGTGCAACAACTGACTATGATCATTACATCTGCATTACATGTTACCAGAATTTTCCCGCTGAGTAAATGTAAAATTAAAGTATAATTGAATTTCTAATACATTATTTTGCGCTTGCATTGATAATATAAATATTCATAATCTTTATGATACATAGTTTGGAGGACTGAATTCTTAAAAGCATATATAAATGTCAAAATAATAAAGTAATAATGTATTAATGTGTTAACTTTAGATATTTTAAGTGCAGAATTAGAGTTGGTACAATTGTTTGGAAATTAATTAGAGTATTAATTACAACATATAAAAATTGTTATTCTATAAAGAGAGATAAATTTTCAATTTTTCTTAGAATTGTACATCATTCTCTATCGTCCGTACTATTAAAATCTCGCTGCCAACGTATCCTAATCAGACGGATCAATATCAGTTTGACTTCTTAGTTCCTCATACATAAATGCCCAGCATATCAAATGAATTTTATGACGGCAACAAAGGAATTTAATGAAAACTTTATTTTTACAATAGATATGTTAGAAACCCATGGCAAGTATTTCTAAAATTATTGTCGAAAAGTTATATTTCTTAAATAATACAAAATTATAAGTATTCGTAAAAATTATATTAATTTTCTTTTAATCTGCTCAGCATATAAAATTTAAAATTAAACCTCCAACTTTATGTGTTAAAAAATAATAATGGAGAAGGCTTCACAAAATAGTGTTGCGGTGCCAAGTAAAGATCATGTTGACTCGTCATCCCCAAGAGCCCATAAAGATGCATATATTATGGAGTTCAACAGAAACCAATATAAAACGAATATATACATGATCAATAATGGTGACGTCGATAGAATATCCTCACATTTTTGCCGAAACGATTGGCATCATGAATTGCATTTACCTCATTTCCTCGTAAAGTGACTTGCGCACCAAATTGTCTAAATAAATAGAACCATGTGGGGCTTCACATTGACTGTAACCTACCAATCAATGTTAGAAAAATGCTATTGAAGTTAGATTAAGTCCCGGGCGGTTCAAAGTTTGCAAATCATGACAATTGACATCGCAACTTTGGGTTTCTTTCTTTTCTCAATAAACTACAGCCAAAGGATAAACATATTATCGATGGTTTATTAAATGTACTCATTAATTATATTTTGTGATAAAAGTGTTATAATTACCTTTACAAAAAGAAATATTACTTCTGAGAAAAATCTGAAACTATTTTCCCCCCAAACTTTAATATTGTTTTATTCATTACAGAATTACTAGTTAAATGAATCTTTGCTTCAAAACTACAAATTGAGGTACAATTGCAAGTGACTTCTTTTAATACTGTTGTAATTAACTCCCCATATGGACATGCATTTGCAGAAGATAATGAAAAGATATATTATTTGGTTGAACCAATACCCAATGTCTTCTCATCAGTACTAATAAACGTCCACGGAAGAAAATTCTGAACTTGCAAATTTTCTCATTTTTCAAATTTCATTTCTACAGGACACTAACTCAATTAACCTCTTGACCAGGATTTCTCACTTTGCACGCAAAGAGTTGCAGATGCAAATTCAAACCAAGGAACTCCAACCAATGAGCATTATTTACTGTACTTGATTTCCCTCTAGAACAGCAAAGAATGCAACAACAGAAGCAATACTATTATTTTGGGATTAGGTCTGGAGAGGTACTTTTTGCCTCTCAAAAGAAAAAAATGATAGACAAAAAGGAAAAAAAGAGAAGAAAAAACTGGACGGTGTGGAAAGAGATCAATTAAACTGTCACCGGCTGTAAGCAATTAGTCTGTTATCTTGATGTAGTGGGCATCACATAAAGCGACTATAATTGTATATTTTTTTCTACTACTTTGTTTCTTCTGGTGTGGCACCGGCATATTTTTGGTATGTGTAATTACAACGGTTGATCGTATCATGTCGACTCAGATCGGCTCAGCAACTTGTTGTCCTATATTTGATGTCCAAAATACATATAAATATCATAAAAAAAAATTAACACATATAAATCTAGTCAGACGCTTCTAGTGTCGCCAAACTTAAAATATAGCTTAAATTACTTTCAGAAGTCAAGTTCTTAAGTTATGTCGTATGTGTTTCAAATTCTATTCATTTGGTTAACCATTAATATTGAAAATGAAAATTCAGACAAAAATTATATATTGGAAGTGAATTTTCCAACAGGCTAGACCAGAACGAGCGACTTTCAGAAGTGAATTTGAAACTGTAAAATAAGAGACATGGCCTAAACTCAAATGTTTTGCACTTGGAAGGATAAGTCTTTCTAAGGATCGATCTGGTCAACCTTAAAAAAAAAGAGAGAGCAACACTAAGCCAATTAATCTATTTAGTTTCTTATAGGTCGCTTTGTAGAATCTAATACAATGAATTGTCAAGCTATATCAAGTGCTACCATAAAAAATATGAAGGTTGAAGATATAAAATATGGAAATTTTAAGACATAATCATTCCACTGCATGCTACTATATATTGGTCTAAACATCTCGATAAAGTTTGCAATTTAAAAAAAAAAAAAATGCGCTTTGGGTTTACTGGGGTAGGGGCGAGCAAAGCGCTTTTCCTCTGAATTTACAGAACAATCTCTGTATTGGTGGAAAAATTTTAAAAAATAATAATAATACGGTTAACTTCAGAGAAACTCATATGGTTTGTTGATTTCCTTCAAGCACCGTAAAATTTAGGAACAAGTAGCTTCCTCTTGAGGGACTGACTCTCTTTCCTAAATTTCATTACCTTCAATGTATCCACATACCACATGATGTATGAAAATTAACATGTATATTATCTGAGAAATATAATTTTTGCAATCCTTTTGCAGTGAAACTAAAATCTTCCACCTGGTGTTACACAAAGGCCTGATACAAAGCAAGCAGGAGAGCATTCAGAGATAAATTACGCAATATTCAATTCAATAAGTACGAATTCTTATCAGAGTAGATAATGACACGACAGCATGTGTTAAAAAAAATAAAATAATAAACATGTCTCATTTAATGTTAAGAATCCATCATAGACAGTTAACGAGATTACATATCTAGTATTATTATAATTAAAATAATCAAACTTAGAAGTTAGAACATCCTTCATTAAAAGGAAAAAGAAAAAGTTGGAATCAGCATCCTCACCAGTCGTTTTAAACGACTGCAGCTGTTCTCCTTTTTTGTAATATTTAAAATTTTTAAAATTCAAATGACGAATCCAAACTATTGATCTTGTTCAATTTAACGGGCAATACGTTTTCATATAGGTTTTATAAAATTTAGAGTTGATTTGATATTTGATTAAGTGCTCAACAAATGAACGAACCTGGTTTAATTAATACTACTACGTTCATTTGTTGAGCACTTAATCAAATATCATCAACTCCAAATTTTATAAAACTTATATAAAAATGCATCGCCCGTTAAATTGAACAAGATTAACGGTTTGGATTCGACATTTGAATTTGAAAATTTTTAAATATAAAAAAAAAAAAGACAAACGACTGCCCTCGGCAGTCCTTTTTTGACTGCCGAGGATGCGAGTCGGAAAAAGTTGGAATTGTCCCGAACGGTTGTTTTTGGGCTATAGTACTTAAATTCTTGTAAAACTAGGCCTATGTTGTAATTGGCTTGGCCCATTAGGCTTACTTATTGCCCGTCAAATATTTCGCAACTTCATGTTTCTTTTAATTTTTTCTCATTTTTGTCCGGGAAAGAAATGAAGAATTGAAGGCAAAGTGGCAAACATCTTAAATTTCAAAAAAAAAAAGTGGCAAACATCTTTGACCCGCAATCTCATTTAGCTTGTTCCCGGCTTATTAGTATAGTGTATAGATATTTTATTTTAGGGAAAATTAGATATATTTTGCCATGTAAATGACGACACCAAAAACACAAGTAGTGTTACTGGTGGAACTCATTAATCATTATCCAATTGTTTCCTATTCCTTCCAAGATGTTTTTCACTGTTTGCACTTGGTATTGGTAGCCAGTACCAAGATCCCCAAAAAAAAAATTGTTTTCAGGGTAATCAAATCATTAAACTTCCAAAAGAATCAAAACAGAACAGCATCAAATGTTATTTTTCCTTCATGTTAGCTAGCAATTGCTCAAATAGCACCCCCATTAAGCCGAATGACTTGTCCATTGACCCATTCGGCACCATCGGTGCACAAAAACCCGACAACTGGTGCAATATCACTTGTCTCTCCTATCCTGCCCATCGGATTAGCCTCTCCAATGCGTTTCACGGCTTCCTCATCCTTCCCAGCAAAAAAGAGCTCCGTCGCAACTGGCCCCGGTGCCACACAGTTAGCCGTGATGCGAGTCCCCTTCATCTCCTTCGCCAATATCTGCCTCACACCAAATTTATATCGGTTAGATCTGAAAATAATTGCGTAGTTTGGGTTAATTAGGCTCTGAAATCTATGAGAAATCTAAATCACCAAGGCAAATTTTGGGCAGATTAGGACTTCCATTCCCATACCATCCATTACTAACCAAGCCCACGTGTATTCGAATTATTTTCATTTTTAATTCCAAGATTTGATTGGCCAAAAAAAAAAAAAGTTTACTCCAAGATCGTCGATTGACTATGGCAACAGAGTAGTTGACCATTATTTTGACAGAAAATAGGGGTCTGTCGACTTTTTTATTTAGCTAATACTTAATAGGAATTTGGGATTAACAAACCTTAACCATGGCCTCCACAGCCGCCTTAGATGCCACATAAGCCGAGTACCCTGGCTGAAGCGACCCCACCAGTGAAGAAGAAAATACCACGATCCTGCCCCCGCCACCTCTCACCAGCCTACGCGCTGCCTCCCTACAGCACAGAAATGCACCGCGTGTATTCACTGCGAATGTATTATCCCAATCTTCAACCGATGTGTCAACAACCGATGGGTATTTGGCATCTAATACGCCGGCACAAGCAACCAATATATGTGCAGGGCGGCCGAAGGTGGACTCAGCTGTGTCAAAGAGGGATTGTACAGCTGCTGGGTCAGACACGTCTGCTTTTACGGGAATCGCTCTGGAGGATGTAAGTTGCGATGCAAGTGATTCGGCTTGAGCCGGGCTAGATGAGTAGCAGAGGATTAGATCGGCACCAAGAGAGGATAGGTGAGCAGCGACATCACGGCCAATGCCCCGAGATGCACCGGTCACTATAGCGGTACGACCAGAAAGAGGGAGTGAGTTGGATGTGGCCATTTTAGATGAGTGAAAGAATAGTATGTTGTTCTATTGAAAAATGATTGCATTAATGCACTCTGAAGTTGTTCCCGATTTATATCTGGACAAGATTAGATGAAATGAACAGTCATGCATGACGTCATGAAGCGTTAAGCGTAAGGGATGACTTCATATTTCATAATACCATTGAACGTTGTTTCATTATTTAAGATAATTTTCTTAAAATTTTCACTGAACTTTGTCTATAATTTGTTTTTTTGTCACTGTTCTAGAGTTATATTATGGATCGGGCCAAAGTTGTGCTTCAAATTCTAATTTTAGCATTTCGATCAGCGGAGAAAAGATTGTTAAGGAGATTATACAATGAGTGTACAATGCAATGGTCACAGAAGATCAGAGGAGAAGCAGCGCTCGAGCGTAACAAACTAACTGTTTTGAAACGGTGTCTACGAAGATATCATTGAATGTAACGCTGTCAGCTGTTTTAAGATATCATATAATAAATCCAAATTACATAATTTTAAGAGTTATGGTAGAAAAATCATTATTGAGATATCATTTAAAACAAATTATATAATTTTTATAGTTACGTTACTATTTTATTAGATAACAGAAAAATCATCGACGTTAAAATTTTCGACCTTTCAATACCACCTCTTTCTCCTAATTTCGCTTTAGAAGACACTAGAGTGATCAATAAATTTTGACGCATTCACCCTCTATTGTAAGACCCACTAATTAAATCATGATTGCGATGTAAGATCGTAATCAGCTCTTAGTCAGCTTTCTTCTTCTTTTTTTTTTTTTTTTTTTTTTTTTTTTTTTTGAAATCAGTGGGCTCGGAAGGCCCACCACTTCTATTTAACAGAAGCAAACAGGTACAACATGCTGACTATAGCAAATCGCACTGGTACCAATCTTGTACCAGTGCACCAATGCTATCTCTTAGTCAGCTTCTGAATACACACGGCATTCACTCATTAAAATGAAAAACACCTTTTTGTCTTGTGCCAAATTAATAGAAACACAAATCATGCCGTTAACTGTACTAAAAGATATACAACACATTAATCATTCAGAAGTTACAAAATCTTATAATTCCGACTTGAAATTCTTGTATTTCCTACTTGTCCTGTTGGAAAATTCAAATGGAGAGACGATCGAGTTGTTCTCAGAAACAAAGTGCTTGCATTTTTATCCCACTATAGAATCCAGGGATTAGAACTCGTTTATTTTCCTTTCTGTTTACTTACACTAGCCTATATACTTGAAATTTTGTACTGAGCATTCCACCCCGATCAATTCAGAACCTATTAGTACTAATCGGAATCCTACTAAATATATCCCCCATTTGCCCTTATAACCTGGCCATTGACCCATCCAGCTGCATCAGTACACAAGAACCCAACAACTGGAGCAATATCGTTGGTTTCCCCAATCCTTCCCATTGGGCAAATCTCGGCTGCTTGTTTCACTTGCTCCTCAGTTTTCCCAGCAAAAAACATATCTGTCGCCACTGCCCCAGGTGCCACACAATTTGCTGTAATTGCAGTTCCCTTTAGCTCTTTTGCCAATATCTGTAATCAAATGAAAATACATATGTTCCATAAGCAAAACTGATCTTAATAAATTCAGTGTCATCTGGCCCCATTTAGTATTGATATCCACAAACCTTATTGATGTCAGAACGAAGCTTGCATTACATTTATGATCACCGGTACCCATTGGATAATTATTGAGTGTTTGTATCTGTATATTACATTACAGATGATTTGAACAATCTCTGATCGGGACCACTGCTTACAAAAATCTAATAAACAACAGTTTGTACCAGTAAAAGTTATTTTGAGGGACCAAGGCTGTACTTGTATATATTGAATTAAGACTTGAGACTTTAAGAGAGCATTATCTACATGAAATTGCAACCTAACTCAAATCCAATAGAGATATACCAACCTTAACCATCGCCTCGACTGCTGCCTTAGATGCAGTGTATGCCGCATACCCTGGCCGAAGAGATCCCACAAGTGATGTTGTTATAACAACAATCCTGCCCCCGCCACCACGCACCAATTTTTTTGCTGCTTCACGGCAACACAAGAAAACTCCTCGGGTGTTCACCGCAAATGTGTTATCCCAATCTTCAACTGATGTGTCAGCTAGGGTTGGGTATTTGTCATCTAGCACTCCAGCATTTGCAACCTGCAAACATGGTACAACCACAAAACGGTTACATAAATCTTCAATTAGTCAATTTCATTGTTAATTCTACTATATTAAGCTTCCCTCACAAATTTTCCAGAAAAAAAAGGGCTTGTTTGTATAGTTTAGAGGCTAGGAGGACATAAACTTGATAGCAGCCATGCTTGTGAGGTGTGAGGCATTTGTAATATTAGAGGTTTTTAAAGATATTTTGAGGTTTTCTAATAAAAATAAATAACATTCTTTCTTCTGAAAAATCAATTTACAAATTTTCTGCTAGTCTGCCCATGAATGATTCTGGTACTTTTGGGGGAATAAAAAAGGCAGGAGACTACACACAAATATTTTCCATTCCACGCTTTCTGCCTGGTGAGGATTCTCATTTTCAAGAGTTTACAAATATTTCGATGTTCTTTAAAAATGCACAAATCTAATATTCTTTTCATGTAGAAAAGGCTCAAAAATATAATGTTCAACTTACAAAGCATACAGTACATGCCATATCGAGCAATTGTAATTCAGGCTAAAATTATTTTGAAAATTCCTCTGATTTTTTTTTAGTACGGGGTCTATTATATCCAATACTTTTATGTATTTTATTTTTTGCTGAAACATAGTACTATCCAGCTGAAGAAATTGTAATTGTACCAAGATATGGACCGGGCGACCAAAGGCAGATTCAGCCGTGTCAAACAGAGATTGCACCGCGGCTGGATCGGACACATCAGCTTTTACGGGAATACCGCGAGAGGTGGTGAGCTCCGACGCAAGAGCCTCGGCATAGGAAGGGCTGGAGGAGTAACCGATGATGACGTCAGCACCGAGAGAGGAGAGGTGAGAGGCGATGGCTCGGCCGATGCCGCGAGATGCACCAGTAATGATGGCTGTACGCCCGGCGAAGGCAGCGGAGAAGACTGGGATGTTGCCATTGAGAGAAATTGGTTTTTGTTTCTGTTTGGTTTTGTTTCTCATCTGTTTTTGGAGTTGAGAGGATTTTAGAGGTGATGGAGTGTGACACTCTGACTGTGCGAGGTACTCCGAATCTATGTTTGTGGCCTCTAGTGCAGGAAGGGTAGGAGTCACTGGATACTTGGATAGCGTCAGGAGTGATGGCATATACATATTGACATTTGTTCCTGTTTATCTAGATGGGTGATGGGTTTTTTTTTTTGTGAAGTTAAAGCCCGTAGGCAGATGGGTGATGGGTCTGGCTCCTCTGAAAATTTTTAATTAGAATAGAATTCCACTAACAATATTTATCTTAAATTAATCAACATTTAATTTTCAATTAATTATCTGTTGCTTAAGAAAATTGAGTATGATGATAGCATCTAGACTTTTTGAAAAAAAAAAATACATGATTCAACAATAGTACTTGTCAATTGCTGCAGGGATTATGTTTGATGGTATTGACATAAATTTCCACTATCAAGACTGATGATGAAATGTCATAACTGACTACAATTTGATTTCTTATATAAAAAATTTGTATGCTTACCATATTGACATATTGGCATATTACTAGCGCACCAAGGTGCAGGAAATTATAGATGAATGCATCCTCAGTATTACTGTGTTATGATATAATCGAAGGTTTTATATGTATCAATTATGGGCCTCCATTTCGGCCTAATTATGTGTCAATATGTTAAAAGGACCGAATAGCACCACCACAAAATGCTTGCCCCAAACCTATATACGCACAAAAGAATGACACTCCATTTCCGATAAAGATCAACAAAAAATTATGATTTCATGCAAATTCTACATACGCTGAGAAATTATATATATAGTTTATTTCCCCTTACAATCACTATACACCATTTTCAAATAATATGATATTTGCACTTATAACTTTCAGTTGCTTGTTTCATCTATCACTAGAGATGCAAACACAACTCGTTTGAACTATTTGATCGTTTTGTTTCGTCCTTCGAAACAATTAACATAATTATTTTTATGTTTCGTTTATTAAATGAAATGGTTAACGAAACTAGCCTCTTTCGTTTCGTTTATTTTTGTTTAACTGTTTTATGTCAATTTTTATGTATTTTTGATGTATTGTTTTAATATTTCTGAACAAATTTTGATGAATTGGTAATATTGCAGTATTTAATCAGTCAGTTATGCATGTAAAATAGGAAAACATATATAAAATTAATTATCAAAGAAGCTAATCGAACACAATTAAACGTTTTGATTGTTTGAAATAGAAAAATATGTATAAAAATTAATTGTCAGTTAATTGATCATTTTGATCGTTTTCTGAAACAAAACGGTTAACATAAATAAATTTTTATTTTGTGCCATAAACAAAACAGTTAACGAAACAAAGTTTTCAACGTCATGCACTCCTACCTATCACCAATTAGTGTTGTACTCTTGTTGGTGTTCTGACAATTCTATTATGTTGTTCTCTTATTGATAATATGCAATCTTATTGATAATATGCAAACTGGGAAACACAGTAACAGAAATGGGAGATATACACTATGACAAAAATAGTTGATGCTTACTACCACACCACTAGGGATGTCATGCGTGGAAAACGATCACAAAATATGGTTCTTCCGTTTTCATTTTGTTTTGGTAACAGTACAAAATCGCCTTTTCGTTCTCGTTCCACTTCAGTAAACGAAATAAATTTATGTTCTATTTCCCTTTCATTTTTTATTATAATCACCTCATTTTCATTTTCGTGTTCCGTTTCTATTCCGTCTCGATAACGTTGTAAAATCACTATTTCATTTTTGTTCTGTTTTCAAAAATGAAACTAATATAATCTATCCTTCCATTTCTGTTTTGTTTGGATGAAACCGAACTAAAATATACGAAACGGCACGATATTTACTCCCTACACACCTTACACCACTGCTCCATGAAAGGTTAATCAATTTTTTTTTCACCCCTTGCTAAAAGGTATTTGTCTCTTTGTGCAAGTTGTACTTTTTTGGCAAGTGGGACTCCTTATTTAAAATATAAAAAACACTTTGAGATTGCCCTTGCATTGCATATTCTTTCTGTGCACCTTTTCGGATGCTTTTCTTTTGTGCTCTGTCAATTCATTTCGCAATCTTTTGACTTCCAAACAAGACAAAAACATTTGACAGAGAAATGTCAATTGAAGCAAAAACAAAAAAAAAAAAGGAAAAAGGAAAAGGGTCCATACAAAGCCATTGATAGAGAAATGTCAATTGAACCTAAGAAAATCCCAACAAAGACCTTTAGGTTTATAATGTCAATTGTACAAGGCTACCACCCAAACCAGCAATAATAAAATCTAAAAATTTATTTAATTAATTAATTAATTGAAGTAAGTGGAGCTTATCTTTTTCAAATAAACGGTGATAGTGCGCTATTCCTGTATCGTATGAGTTATGACTAAAGAATTAATTGACAGTTTGTGAAAGACAAAGGAAGCCAATTGGCCGCGTTAGAAATTGTATTTTAGCAAAGAACACAAGTACATATATATGACTTACTAGTGTTTCTTTCTATTCTCTATCCTCTCCCCTGATATAAAGGACTGTCGTTTTGTATACGTCATGTGTGTGTCAGAACAAACGACAGGACGACGCAATTCATGATTCAATTGATATTTGATGCCAAAGATAACAATATTGGCTCCACATTAGTTGTGCTATTTGTATGATTAAATCAGTATTTGATCCAAAACTAAAAATGATGCTATAAAAGATGACAAACTTAAAATAATGAATTATTAAATGTCGGATCAATTTTGTACATATTTTAAAGTTTAAAGATAAAAAATATACTTCTGAAACTTTATGGACCAAAGTATAAACCAGCGCGAAGCTTTAATTATGGATATCATTTGTACAATTTACTCGTAATCTATTAGAATGTGTTTGGATCGTCTACTAATAAAATTAGAATTAGTTATTTACAGTAAAAAAAAAAATATTGTTCCTGAATTATCAAGAATAAACTTTTTTGAAATTTTGAAAATTATTTTCAAGTGGTCCTATATCCGGAATAAAGTTTTATTTCTAGTACGTTTGAATCATCTACTTAATGTGAATTAATGAATTGTTAGGATCACTTTATTGCTACGATCTAAATGTATGAGGAATAAAAAGTTTAATTTGGATGTTGGACTGCTTAGAAATATTATTTTAGATCTCCAAAAAAATATTCTCGATTGTGTAGGAATAATATTTTTTTTACTGTAAATAACTAATTCTTACTTTATATTTAAGGATCCAAACGCGATTAAGGAATAACAACACATAGGGACTAATATTATATGACCATACTCCCAATGTTTGATCAAAAATAGCGTCTTACCCGTTGTAGATAAATCATCATAAATCCTCGAGATTTTTGGAGATTTTAAACAGGTGATGCCATGGAATACTGCAACAGGAAGGACCACCAAAACCATTACAAGCATTGCAGTGCATTTATTAATGCCCCTCTTTTGGCTTTTGAGATCATTATATCATTCTGTAAACAAAACAAAGAGACAACTATATCATTGTCGTTCGTACTCTTATTTGTATCCTTTCTCACGGCAAAGATCCACATAAGCATTTCTGATTAGTTCCAGTATTTCCTTTTTCATGGAGAAAGGTCTATATGCCCTAAAGAGTACATCAAAACAAAAATTACCAAAGACAGTCATATGGTCCTTACCGAAGAATTAAAAAAAAAAATACACTATACTACTGAAAAATTTAAGTGCCTTAATGATCAGTAAATTTCAACCGGGTCCTCGTAATTATTTAATTTAATATGCATCGTAATATGTGTCTGAAATTTTCAGAAACCCATTCGAACAGCTATATTTTGTTTCTCGAAACACTTTCAAAATGACTACTAGAACAAAAAAAATGCGTTGAAAAAAAATATGATGAGAATAACAATCCATTCTGCAGATGAGAATTACACTCAAGAATCCAATAACTTATACAAAATAAATAATGTCGATCCCATGAACGTCTTAAAAATATAATTATCTTTTTGTTTGCATACTTCCTCCTTTTTTTTTTGGTCTCAAGTTTCTCTACAATATATAGAAGCATGCATGGATTTATCATGGGCTACACTTGTTGCATCCAAACATACCCATATGTTATAATAATAACAAATTAATTTCTAAAATGCCTAGTATTTAATTAATATAAAACATCTGTCTCAAAGTCATTTTACGAGAAGCAGCTTAATTTAATTATGTTGTATTCTCAAAGCAACCTATTAATTAATTGTTTTTCCTACTTAACAATTACAAGTTTACAACAAATCATAATGTCTGAAATCTAGAGAATATCCCCAGAAGTGAAAGTCTGAAAGACAAATCTGCACATGAAAGAATGTTTACAGAGAAGCAACACCGGATCTATCTTCTGCCCGCCAGTTACGTTCGTCCATTTCCTAGCCAAACTGCCCTAGCGCCTAAGAACTAAACTTAGCATTGATGGGGTCCACACTCGCCATAACCTTTTGTTGTGCCACTCGTCTCCCAGTGATTGTTGTGGGACTGTCTCTTTGCTGTTGCGCCCGCATGTTCCGCCCGTTCATCGGCACGAATCATAATTATTCGTAACAAGGTACAGGCCGTCTGTTTTATTTTCTATTATAAATAATAAACCCTTTTATTCAACTTGCGGTAGAAATAGCTACAGAAACAGAGAAACTTGAAATTTTAAAGACATGGCCAGAACGGATCTGAGCCACTTGTCAATGAAAACGATACTATATTGGAGAAAACCAAACGGCAAGCATCGTATGCTAAAAACACCCCTTCACTGGGAATTGTAAATTAATGGCACTTGGGAATTGTAAATTTAACATTAATTATCACTTTTTTTTATTTTGTTACATTGAAAGTTAGAGAGTTTGAATCTACATCAAAATATATAGAAACTCGTGTGTTTGGATGGGAGTGGAATAGGGAATAAGCCCCTTAGTTTTTATTCGGATGAAAACCAAACAACACAAGAATAAGAAATTTGGACTTATTCGGGTCCTTATTCATATTCTAACAAAACCTTGGTATTAGAATAGGTGTCGTTTGGGATGGTCGGGAATAGGCCTATTCCCGAACTAGGCTCCATTCCTAAATTTTTTATCCAAACACTTTTGGAATAGGCAATTCCATTCCTAACACAATTTCCAATAACACTCTTTCCAATATCACTTTTCTCACTACTTTTCATCTCAATAATACTCTGCCTAACGCTATTTCTAAACTCATCATCCAAACAATATTTTTTATTCCCGGAATAGTCTCTTCCCACAATTTCTGTGAATAGTATTTTTCCCTAAATTTATGTTATTCGATCCTACCATATTCCTAACTCATCCAAACGACACCATAAGGAATAATAAATACACTCATCCCTATTCAAATTTTCAATTCTCCTCTCATCCAAACACACCTGTGTGTCTAGTGTAACACTTATATATATGCTTGAATCCTTTAAGATTGTATAATTAGCACTACTGTTAAAAAATAGTTGCTAATTTAACAATGTGGCAAGAGTACTAATTTTGTGCTATCTAATGAACAAATTTCATTATTGATTCATAAACCACCAATGAACAATTATGCAGGAGCACCTACAAAAGAAAGGGAAGACATCCATATATACAGTTTATAATATAAAGAGAAAAAAAATTACTATATAGGTGGATGTAATAGAAGAGAAATACATGTACAGTGAACTGAAACGCTATAGTTGACCTGACCCTCAAAGAAAAAAAGAACTGAAACGCTATAGTTATCGTTTTTCCACTTTGATTTTCACCAAAAAAAAAATATACTTTTTAGTCCTTTCTGCTGATAAAACTAATAAACATCAAACAACATCAGAAATAAAAATTCACTTGAGCTGCTGTCAAAACCAAAAGAAATATATACTAGATTTTTTTTTTTTTTAACAAGTCTGTGGGGGCACAATCCGCTCACAAGTTTCTAAATTTAATTTCCAATTCATTGCCAGCTGAATCTCGAACTTCACGGAAAAAAAATTATGTCACCATTCACCAATCATTCGATTAAGTGTAGTATGTATACGTTGCACTTAAAAGATGAAATTCTAAACCACAGGCCTATCTCTCAGCGAACCCATAAAGAAAAAAAGAAAAATATTGGTTTACAAAAATATAAATATATATATGCTATAGGTAATTAATTAGCAAGACGAATTATCAAATGTATTAGTTCCCCCTTGTAATTATCATTTGATAAATTTTCCAGAAAGCCCTATCTATATAAACACACAAAGTAAAATGAATGAAATAAATAGGCCCCAACATTTATGAACTCATCCAAACTTATCAACTTTTAATACCTTGAAAAAGCAAAGAACTTGTAGAAATTATTCGATAACACACAATGAAGAATAGTATATCATGCCTCTTTCTTTCTTTTCACTTGATATTCCTCATACAGACCTATGGTCAAGTACACTTGCGGTACGTTGCCTCTTAGTGCTACCACCGGATCCTTCATCGGCAGCTGCAGTTCTTTCCATGACTTGTCGAAGTGCCTCTTGGATTGACAGTAGTGTGTGCTGATGTGATTGTTGTTGTGGAAGTTGATCAACATGGTCGGTGTAATCATCGCCAGTAGAATCACAATTGCTTTCCTCACCAGTTATTAGGAGTACATTTTTCACCCGACCAGCTAGCGTTGTGATCTCAGCCTTTAGGGTGCGAAGACGGAGTGTCTTTAGGGTTTTAATGAGATCAGGAAGGAGATCAGATCGGTCCTCACAACATAGAGATGCACGTACGACTAGACGTCCTTCATCATCAGTTGATAATGCATCGACAGTTAGTTCATCAGATTCGGTTGGTAGCGGGCTCTCTTCAGCTATCTCGGATGTTTGTCTCTTCAACTCCTTCACATGTTGAATTACCTCTGCTAGTAGTGAAGCCTTGTCAGTCTGAATTGCAAAGAGAACAGAGATGAAACTTGTTCAAGTAATGGTTCAATTAACGGAAAAAATAAAATATCCGATGTTATTTTCCTGCTTTCATAATGCAAGTAATTGCAGTTGGTAAATCCATAATATTTCATAAATTCTTAGTTGATTAAAATGCATTTTTCATAATTAAGGTGCCCACAAACACTATATATATTTTCACCAAATTCAAATATTACAAGCTTTTCAAACGAAATGAGAGAGAGTGAGAGAGTGCGCGCATGTCCTTGCGCGATCGAGAGAGAGAGAGAGGGGGGGGGGGGGGGGTAGAGAGTGAGACATATGCTATACAGAACATGTACCTATTAGAATTTTCTATTTATTTTTATTCATAAAGCCTGCGTTAGCATCGTTCTGTGAATATAAATTCCTCCGGGTTACAAAACAAAAGAGGAGAAATAACATGTAAGAGAAGCGAGCTTGATGAAACCAAAGGACTCCTAATTAACAGGCCATGACTCAAGACAAACGTGATAAATCATAAAATCTTAAGGATCAAATTGAAAATAGTAAGAAGATTACCTAAGGCTTTTAATGTCCAATTCTAACATTCTTCTTCCCATGCAAACTAGGAATGGTAACAAGTCATACACTCATACTAATGGTGGGTGAAACTTTTGAAGCTTACCCTTTTTTTCTTTTTAATGAAATGCAAAAGGGTAGATTGTAAGCTATCGACCAAATGGAAAGAGAAAGATAATGGGGAAGTTCGGTACCACGGGATGTATATATACTACAATTTAGTATCTCTTCTCACTTTCTCGTGTCTTAAATCAAGGCAGCCAAATGAAGAAATGAGTTAATGGAAAGTACTATCACCAACAAGTAATTGATACAATGTGGGTTGGTGAGAAATGTGACGAGTGGAGAGACTAGGGAATGAATAATATTGTTTGTTAGCATCTCCAAGCACCAACGCGTGATAAAAGATTGCATAAACTACTATTATTAGTTCTAGAGAGAAAAAGAGAATGTGTGCGCGTATGTGGAGCCCTTTTTTGTTGTGCTCCCATGCACGCGTGCTCTTCTATATGATAAGTGTGGGGATTGATCCGTGCCTACAAGTAAGAATTGATTTGCCTCACCACCATCTATCTTTCGTACATCTATATATTGATCTCATCTTTTTCTGGCAATGTATTAGCATTGTTGTTATCCAATAAGAATAAGTATTTATCGTATATATTAGGATAGTAGCACGAATGGAGAAGTTAAAATATATAGCTATAGATACTAGCTCCAGATCCGTTACTACAAATAAAAAATTGGTTTGCATCATTTTATATCTATGAAGACATTACATACTGTATAGTATACTTTGACCTAGAAATTAAAATTATACGTACATTGGTGAACTTAATATAATAATAATGTAAAACAATTTTGAATTCATGACGTTTATATATACTAATTATCTACACGATGGGCATTAGTTGCAAAAAATAGAATTCCAATCATTTAAATTCTCGATGTTGTCACTTATTTGTAATTTGTAGCATTAAATTCCCCCCTTAAAATTTGTTTGCCGCAAGTCAAATCCAAAATTCTCGTATTTAATCATTTGATTAAAAAAGAAGATAGAGACCATAAAACAAATTAGATGTATTGCCAAGTTAACAAGCATGCAAAATATTTCGATGTAGATACTGCGCGCGCATTACAACAAAAGTTTTATTGTACAAATTACAATAGATTTCAAACTCAGCACAAACGATTGACAGAAGTAGAAGAAAATTAAATGCTAGGAAGAGTACTGGTAAAAAAGATATACGTGACAATGATTGATGAGTGAGGTGCTTATCAAAGGTAATTAACCACTGAGGTGAAAAACTAATTAATATGAGCAACACCCTATTTCAAGATTTCTAATGATATTCATGTATAACAATTATCAAAGTTACAAAAAAAAAATGCAATTCATGATATTATATATATATATATAATATGGCAGCATCATGGGATATGGCCGTCTAGGGATATATAAATATAGACTGATCTGAAATATTTCATTACTTTTCCATAGTCTCAATGGTCATCAAAATAAAGACAACATATATATTATGTTTGTCCAAAAAACAAAAAAAAATAATAATAATAAGCCTATGTCTCATGATATTTTGATTTGGCTAATTGACTAATGTTAGCACTTTGACTAAAATAATAAACTATCCAACTGAAAAAGCAAAATTTACTATTTTTTTTTACTTTTAACTATTTGTTACTACATATAGAAAAAAAACAACTAATTATATTTTATGTTTCTAATTTGAGAATAATAGTTATGTGATAATGTTAAAGAGGACTTGTGATGATAGCCCAATAAATATATAATTGTCATGGTATCTTTCTGTTTAGAACTATTAATGCAATTGTAGAAATGCTTAAGATGTTCTCTCAATAAAATTGCAAGCAATAATGTCCGTAACTAAAGATTTAATGCAAGTTGACTTATAGAGGTATGCCTTTACAAAAATCTGCAATAAAGTGATCAATGAAGGAATAATTATTTGAACATAAGATATAACAAGCCTATCTCTAGAAACAAAAAACGAAATAAGGTTTGTTCGGCATATTGTACAAAAAGTGTGTTCAGCCTATCTGAGGGAAAAGATGTCAACATTTATTACCCAAAAAGAATGATCATTTGAAAGGGTAAATGATCTTTGAACTACGTTAATAAAAAGATGTTAGACAAATTGGAGGTAAAAAAACAATTTTATTATTTTTGAAATGTGGAGGAGCTGAAAGGAAGGGACAGAAAGGGAAGCTAAAGAACCTAGTAAAGGCTATCCACTTCTATATCTCTGACAAGATTGCGCCTGTTTGTTTTAGGATGAGCGAGTTTCTTGCCAACAGTTACTGTGCTTTCTGGTTTATTTCACCTCCTTTTTGTTGCACTGCTTCTCTCCTGGTTCTCTTTTTTCATGTCAGCAAGCTAGCGCGGCTCTTATTCCACCTCCTTTTTATTTCTCTCTCACACGCTAAACAAGAGTGTGTGCAGTATTGAAATGAAGTACCAGTTATAGAGGCTAGAGCATCACCATATTTAGTGACACACACTTTATTACTTTATGTTAAGCTAGCTACATGTGTTATTTACAATTTACATATGATATATAAATATATATTGCATTATGGGCAATAGTGTTTGATGTATCTAGGAAAACATGTATACTGCTATATACATGGTGTCCATGAGTTGAAGGCATGATAGAGATAGAACAATTGACAATACTTTTAGCTGTATAATCCATCGACCTTCAATCGTGAGTGCATTAAAAAGGCATAAAACAAAAGATCTTTCTTTAAACATATTTACATGTTAATAGCAAAAACAGCGAGTGAAAAGGAAGGTATCTGATATATATATTAGAGTATATCACATTCTTACCTTGGTGGTATTGGGTAGCATGCTTCTTAGCTTGGCAAGATGTCCATTAATCCTTTCACGGCGACGCCTTTCAGCCTCACTATGACTCTTTGATGCTGCTAGCGCCTTTGCATCCAGAATCTCTTGTGCTGTCATCTTCCCAACGAACGGCGAAGAAGCTGATCCAAAGCCACCCATGTACAGCCCCGCAAGCCCTAGTGGATCCGAAGAGCTAGAACCTATAGCAGTAGCTCCTTCGTACCCGAATTGCAAAGCAGCTGAGGCTCTTCTTGCATAGAATTCATTGAACAAAGGCGGTGGTGGTGGCTGAGGTGGGGTTTGTTGGATTGAAGGGAAAAACTGGCCTAATTGACCTCCAATTTGGTGACTGGAATGAATTGGCGCCCATGACAAAATTGGGGAAACCACTGGTACAACTGGTATGGTGGAGGAGATGTTTGTGTCGGGTTCTGTTGGGAAAATGAATCCTTCCCCAACACCTCTACTTCGGGGTTCTGAATCGGATGTTTGGTTGCAAGAACTGGATGTGTTGGGTTCTTCAGTGAATAATTTCTGTCTCTCACTCTCTTGAATTGGTGCAGTTTGGTATGGATGGAACTCTTGCCGAGGTTGTGAAGAAGAAGCTTCTCCCATGTTTGTTTCCATCTCGATCTCTTTCAATTAAATCCTCTCTTTGATATCTAGTTTTGTTAAAACTCTCGAAAGGTTTGCTTTGTTTGTATAGGCGCTGTCTAGCATGCTGCAATTATGAGCTTTTAAGAGAGAGAGATGCAGATTTTTATATTTCTGAAGAGATTTTGCTCTCCTCTCTCTTCTCTGGATCCTTTTTGGGGGTTGCGAATATTATATGCAGAGATTTACAGAAGCTTTCTGTCTTTATTCCTGAAGTTTGTGAAGAGAGATGGCTGAGAGCTCTCTGTGTCTCTCCTTCTGGCAATCTCCTTTTCTTTCTTTCTGGGCTTTCAACCATGGGGCTATTACTTGCCTCCCACGCTACTCTCTCTCTCTTTCATACGTGCACCGCCCCACACTCGTAGGTACATAATTACTAGAGTCGCAGTGGCTGTTGCTAAGGTGACACGAGAGAGAGAGAGAGAGAGAGAGCGCAAGCGAGCGAGCATGGGGAGGAGACCGTGGCTAGAAATAGAGCCGACCAAGCCTGATCAAATCTAGAAAGTGAAACCAACATCGGAGAGAAGTGCACATATCGGTCAAAGATTAGTGCCGGTTCCTCTCCATTCCATGAAACTGGAAGAATCCCTACTAGACATCATTGACTTTTGTTGACTATTTGGCTTAGCAATTAGGCGCAAACTAATTATGGTGTCCAGTTTTATTTAAAAGGAAATTTCATTTTGGCTACTTCAAACCCTTTCAACTATAAATATATCATCACAAACGACTAATTCTAGATATGTCATTATGAAACTATAAAAAATAGTTTGTGCAATTAATTTTTCTAAAACATAATTAACTTTTATTTATGTCACTCCATTTCTGTCAAAATTTTTTAAGAATACCCAAAATATCCCATGCTATATTCTTAAGGAGTAATTAGATCCATGTCATTCCAAAATTTTAATTTGAATTTTTTGAAAAAAATAAAAAAGTAAAATCTGAATTTTTGAATTTTAAAATTTTAAGTTTGAAATTTAAAATGTTCAAATTTTTAATTTTGAAATTTTAAAATTTCAAATTTCTATATGGAGATTTATTTATGTTTTCAATAACCAATTCATTGGCATAAATTTTTTTATGATTTTCTACTAATATAAAATTATTTAATTTTTTGTGATGGAATATTTGAAATTTTAATTATTCACGGGTATATTCAAAAGGACAATATGATCATTTTAATAGAACATCGGCACAAAACAACTTTTGTTATTTTATAGTGTCATAAAACTAATTAGTCATTTTGTAATGACATAGCTCGAATTCTAAATTTAACTTAATACAAGATTTGTTTTCTTATAATTTAACGGTCATATCTTCTCTATTTGTGATTTTTAAAGTTATGTGATTTGAGAACGAAAATATTAGTACTTATAATTAGTGAAATTTTCTTTTGAGAAAGGACTGTCTATAATTAACATATATACATGAGACTGAAGGGATTATGGATATATTTAATTTTATTTTTACTTTAAATTTTCTTCGATGAACAAACTTAGATATTAATTTTAATAGATTCCATGTTCATACTTTTATGTCCCCCTTTTACCAAAAAAAAAAAAAAAAAAAATCTTATCATAAGCCTAATGTTGATTCAAGCTGTGTTAGTTTGTATTTTAACTTTGTAACAAATTTAATCATACCTCAAATTTATAGCATTGATTGTTGATTCAATTCGTGCATTTGAATCACCGAAGCAATGATGCAATAACATTAGTAGTTAGGTTGTTATGTGAAATAGTACGAGAATAGTGCTAATCAGAGTACTGTGGAAAGAGTACTGTCAATTATATGTTATTTCGGATAATATAAATAATTTTGAACTGTACTACTTTAAATGTTATTGTGAAAAAGAGGAAATGTATTTTACATTGCATCCAAATAAAAATAACAATACAATGTTCTGATTAATATTACTCTCATGCATCCAATTAACGAGTCAACGTTATGCAATCTGTTATGCCCTGTCAGATTTTATGAAATTAGTTACATTGCCTATTTGCCTATGCAAAATTTGTCAAAACAACGTAATCATTGGAGAGAATTTAATGGTTAATGGCTTCCTCCAATGCAGTGTATGATTGGAGAGAATTTATGGGGACCAAGATGCACGGTCTGGGTAAGTACGCATTCCTATTTCCGTTCCACGCCTCCTCCTTGCCTCCCCTAAACGACGTAATCATTTTTTCTTGGAATACACTCCTCGCTCCATCTCTCTCTCTCTCTCTAGCTACGTCTCTGCAATGGCTGTGTTATGTGTGGTCGATATGATACGGTATCTGCCGTCTGGATGTTTCCTTTTTGCAGTGTGTCTGGAGGCTGCTATAAAGTAAAGTGAATGCAACAAACAAAAGTACCTTTCTTTTCTTTTTGTATCTGATTGTATCCATGCAATATGCTTGGAATTCGGAAAATATATTTAATAGCCCTCATCAAGATTTGTTTCTTTTTTACTTCATTTTTCTTTTGATTACGATCCTGTAAGCAAAGAGGTAGATCAAGATTGTCAGCGATTTGTTTGCCATTAGTGTGTATGATTTTGCTCTAATGTTGTTGTGTGGTTGCAAATAATTAATGCACATGTTATATAAGCTTTAAAATTTAACTAAAACAGCATGCCAAATACAGAATACAAGAAAACAAGAGTTTAAGACAATATTTTTAATACCCTACCGGCCATTAAACCGGATAGAATGGCGGTATGCGGTTTTATCGATTCTACCAATTTTGTGCCGATTAATACCGATTAGTACACTGGTTTCGATTTTATATATACATTTAACAAGCATCAAGGCCTTGAGGCCCAGTGGGTGAAGCTATTGCTTCCCACAGCACTTTCCTTGGGTTCAATTCATCCCTTTTACAAAAAAAAAAAAAAAAAAAAATTAAAACTCTTCTGTGTAGCTTGAAACCGTGAGTCCCCGGTTTAGCGGATTTTTTACCGGTTCATTAACAAGCCGATATTTGTGTCATTTCCTACCGGATCCAGATTCGGTACCCGGTAAAATCCGATTTTTCCAGTATCCGGTAGGGTTTTGAAAATAGTAGTTTAAGAGATCAATAGCAAATCAAAATAATAAATTCAAAACTGCAAACTAAAAAAAAATTGTTGTTATGTAATTTTGGAGAAAATAGATAGCAAATTAGAATGAGTAAATCTATTAAGAAATATCGTGATGTATAGAGATTACCGTTCATGATTTTACAGGTAGGTGATTTTTAAAATTAACAAATATAATTAAACCAATGTAATATATATATATATATACTTGTTATTTTTATATAAATTAATAATAAGAAATTCCAACAATAGAAAGTATAAAAATTTTTGAAAAAATAGTAATTTATTTAAATATAAACTTTTATTTACTATGATATTTTAATTTGTAGATTGGATTGGTTAAATTAAATTTATCATTATGCAAAAACACTGACCCATAAGGCCATGATGCACGATAGCGATCTCTATGCATCATGATGCATACTAAGATCAACTGTTTGGATTTAATGTTTGAATTTTAGAATTTGAAAAAATAAATTAATAGCAAAATGTTGGCATTTGGGGACAACCAAAATGTTGATAGTGGAACCTTCCTCCACTTGAATATTCATATAATCTTTTTTGGCCTTTCATATGGTTTTCTTTTAAAAAAGAACTTTATTAAATGATCTTATTTACTTGAATTTTAGGAATGTCATTTTAATTTACTGTTAATAAATTCACATTTAATAAATAAAAGGCAATAATTTGGATTTCCAGCATGACATTGATTGACATAATTCATGTCCAACATGGTCGGCCGCTTTTGGTCATCAAAATCATATCTCGACATCTCCTTTTTCTGAAAATCTATGTTCATAATATTAATTAATGTCTTTGCCTATGTAGGTTTTGTTAATAAAAAAAAAAAAAAAAGATGGTATAGAAGTGACAAATGTTTCACCGGGTGAAGACGAAGGGCACATAAAAATTTATAAAGATCCATATGATACATTTTCATAGAGTCGATATATATCTCGATTTGAACTTCAGTTTATTTTAATTTAAAAGTACGCGAACCATATTGAGCAATTCCCTTGAAGTTTTGGGGGAAATTTTATTTTTAGATTTTTATAGAGAGTTTGCATTAAAAAATATCATAAATTAGCTTAATTTTACAAAAGGATAATTAGATTAATTTAATTAATTCAATACGTACATATATAATTTTACATCCACCCTTTACCCTTGTATATTTGCATGCATGGTAAGCATGTCATTTATCTGAAATCTATAGCTTAGCAACAGCTAGGCACTTTCTATGCCTTAAAAAAAATAAAAAAATAAAAAATATGACGATGGTTCAAATTGCAAAATTACTTCATCCTTTTTGTTTTTTTTTTTTTTATGCTTCACGTTATGATGGCTCTTGTCTCCTCTCTTGTGGCCTGTTTCTTGGGACCTCGAGTCCACTGATATCCCTAGTTCTATCATTGTTGTGGTAATATAATCAGCTATGCTATTATTTTATTACATTTTTTTAAAATAAAAAATGATCCAAATTTAAAAAAAAAAAATATTAGCTTGATATTATGACAACCCTAATTACGTCTGACATTGTTTGTTTTCCCTCCAAATGTTGAATATACATTTACATGAATTTAGAAACTATTTTAATAACTCCCAAATGCACTTCTTGCATTTGTACAGACTCTTAAGAATCATAACGAGTCTCAAGTATATCCCCTTTTTATCATATATAAATCTAGATAGCTATCACTTTGCTCGAAATTACTAGTTGTGTGTTTGTTTCGAACTATCAAATACTTTAATAAATTCACATTTATTCCGATTTAATGCACGCTGGCTAGAAGTAGTGTTTAAAAAAAAAAACACGGCGTGTTCAAATATGATACGACACGATAAGGCACGGACACGACACGACACGATACGAGAACTTAAGCGTGTCGTGTCCAACTTTGAAGGCATAGACACGGCACGATGCGGCAGGTGAATTGTCCAGACACGACACAACACACCACGACACGGGACATGATAAAATCCAAAAGAAACACAACAAGTTTATAATGATAGTTAAAGATGTAAAATTTTATAATATAATAAGAAAATCATTATATTATCTATTTTGTAGGATAATTTTAAAATTTAAATTCCAAATTCATCCTTAAACATAAGTATATGATTATGTTTTATGAAATTCAAACGTATTAAAAAACGACACGTGTAAAAGAGACACGACACGAAAACACGAGGCGTGTCGTGTCCATCCCTTAGAACTTAGACATGGCACGACACGTATTTAGAACACTAACTAGAAGTAGCTAGAGTATGCACTTCTTTTAACAAAAAATCACAGTTATTACCTGATCGGTCGTGGAACGCAACCAAAACAATACCTCAATGCTACTGATAATCGTTTGCAGTGTAGCTTAACTAATCCTAATTGGTCTAATTTGGCGAAAATAAGTCGGTGGTAAAAATAAGGGTTGAAGTTATTTTTTTGGGTGTTTTGCATAAAAATTGGAAGTAAAACAATTAAACTAAGTAAACAATAAAGATAAATGGTTCCAAACAGTAGCAAACAAGGATTAAAATACGAAATTCAACAATTAAACAAAGTTAGGGTCAATTGCTTCGGGTTCCAACTCCTGGCCGCGTTTGGATGGGTCCGATTGAAATCAGACGGATCAGCCAGAACACGTCACCCGTTCAGTTTACTCAGTTATCCATTCTATTTGACATGCAGGGTCTCAAGTTGTTCCAGGGCTTACAGCACTAACTCTCGTTCTTGGCTTAAACACCTAAGTTCAACTCTTCGAACCTCCTAAAAATCCTAAGTTTCAACTCTCGTTCCTTGGCTTAAGTTTTCTAGGTTTGACTTTCTTATCGTAAGGACAACCCGTATCTTTCGATCACGGGTAGAGACACGTCTCTCGACTTAGTCCCGGGTTCACCTCTCGACTAATACTAATCCTATGGCAAGCAATTGCAAAGTGGGTCGGAGATCCGGTTTTTACTGTTAGGAAGTGTTTAATTCTATTTTTGTGCCATCAAATAGCAAGAAATCACAACTAAACACCATAGATCTAGTGCTAGAAGCATTCACACATCAAAACAATGAGAACAAGTAGGAGAAAGTTATACCTCTCATGAAATCGTATTCATGAGGCTCGAATCCAAGGCATGGGAGTCGATGGGGTGCGTGCTCCACCACCTCCACCATCTAAGGCGCCTCAAGCCCACCAAGGAGCTAACCACGAGCTCCATGAAAGTGCTAGCTTTCATGAGCTCCTAGCTAATCCCCTCTATGAACCTCTTCATCCTATTAACTATTTTAATGGAGGAGAAGAAGGAATGGTGCTCAACACATGAGCAAGAGAAGGGAGGAAGATGGGTGGCGGCTAGGAAGAGAGGAGAAAAAAAGTGGATGGAGGCTAGGGCTTTCCCAAGAGGTGACCCCTTTATATAGCCAACAACTCTCATCCTCTCTTTGAACTATTTACAAGTATGCCACTAGGGCTCTAGCTGAAATTAATAGGGCCATTTTGGGCTACATCAAATGTTGCAATGGCCCAATAAACCATCCCATTAATTACTCCTTCATCCTTCCTCAAATCGGGCCTTTAATTAATTAAATAACTAGAAGCCCAAATAACTCAAACTATTTAAATTGTGTTGAACATAATTAATTATTAACTCATTAATAATTAATTTAGGATTAGCTAATGCATTAAATTGTTTCCATATGATCCTTTTGACTTAATTAATTATAACGGTTCATAACGGTATATATAATTAATTAATCAACTTATCATATTTCACAATACTAACTGTTGCGAATAAACAATTAATGCACCGTGTGGTTAGAGTCCTATTTGTGCGACCCTATTGAGGATTTATGCTATGTTGGGCATGAAAATAAATCGTTATTTATTTCCAATAATCATAAGCGGTATCTAGCAACACGTTATGATTCCCAATTCGCATAAATAATGTACCGTTACAATATCTTAATCCTGCACAAGAAATATAAGTATTTCCTTGTCTGATTCTTATGTCACATGATATCATTGTATAATCCAAGATAGGAGTGTGTCATTCTTGCAGATTATACATTTCTTGATCTAGAGTTGATCGTCTAGTTTGCATGCATACGATCCAACTCCATCAAGGGGCCCAAACAGATATCATCACTCACTAGGTATACTAATGAGGGACATACGGTTTTCTTGATGAACAATTTTTCCCCGCACAATTCAAGAGAACATAAATAAAGTCCTTATAGCAGCCTTTATCAGGAATCAACGTTAGACGATATTTATTGAACCTATCCTCATGTGGAAAAGGTGAACATCTCAAACTTAGAATCAAACTTATATGAAATAAACAATGACACTTAACACAATCCATATGTTTATTTCATTGGGTCAAGTCCTGTACTATGTTCCAATAACATACACTTATGCAATTAAGTTGGTAACTCCTTACCTATGATTTGTAGAACTTAATCATCACTTAACTTGCATACTAATCTTTTATGATAATTAATGTTCCTTGTTAATTATCAAGATTATGGACGATTTAGATTTATTATTGTCATTCTAATGAATGATCCACAGAGATCTACAATTCAGATCCTCAACCTGAATGATCTGTCAATAATAAACTCTAGGAACAAATGATCAAATATCATCATTAACATAAACTAAGAAAATAAGTCATTAAATATTGGCTTCTAGGACATAACTCCAACAATCTCCCACTTGGCCTAGAGTCAATCAATAGTGACTTCTAGCCAGTGAAGAATTTAGAACAATGTCATATATCCATATATATACATGTCTCGAACCTCAAAAGATATTATACACTTAAAGCAAGTTACTCATACGTCCATCACGCATGGATGCACAATTGTATCTCGTATATTGCTTAAGGTAGAGGTTAAGTTAGAGTGTTCGCTGTGTCCGCGAACCTATCCAATTTTGTTTGACCCTATATACATATATACTCCTATATATGTGTTCTTGATCATCATCATGTGAGATCAAGTGCCATCGTCATAGATCTTAGTTGGATCACCAATTTAATATTGGGTTCTTCAAGTTTAAGCTATGGTTCGAGATGCATAGAACCATATTAGCTTGACTGAGAACTTCTCGATCCATACTACCTTCTTTCATTGCTTCACAAGTTGCTATATATATTTTGTTTTTGGTGACGGAAACGGTTGTAACATCCCATTTAGAACACCTTCTAAATTTACAACACCACATTTAAACAAAATACGTAGCTCAATTGTATTCATATCAATCTTTCGAAAACTAGCATCAATATATCAATTTATATGAGCTTTCTTTCATCAGATGAAATATATCATTCTTTCTCATAAGATACTCGAATATATTCTCGATTATTGTCCAAACGTGTTTTTCTTTGTATCCAGTTGACAACTGCTTGTCATACTCCTTGGGTACAACACATAGGGGCATGTGCATAAGTATGGCGTACGTAATGAAACTCATAACAGAAGGATGCTCGAATTGTATCGTGCACTCTTCTCGAATTGAGTTGCAACACACCGAGTCGAACTCAAGTGTATGCCATACAACGTGGTTAGACATCCTTTTTAGGAGTCTATCTTTTCGTGTAACTATAACACCTTGTCATTATATGCACATTTTGCTCAAACCTAACATCCATCATAATCTATCTCCATAGATTTTGTTTCCTTGGATTAGGTGACTTGCCCAAATTCTCTATTGAGAAAAACATTCTCTAATGAGATCTTGACAATAATCATTTCCTTAATTTTATTCCCAATTAATGTCTTGTATCTTGTACAATACATGTAACATATTAATGCTCCCACTGAATATCTTGTCTATACAAGATACTTTTGACGAAGTTCAACTCCTTGACTTTCTTGTCAAAATGTTTATTCCAATTTCCACAATACTTGCTTCAATCCATTAATGGATCATTGAAGCATATATATGTTTCTAACAATACAACAAATCCCCGGTTTGTGTCAAATACACTACAACTTCCTTCATTCAATCGAAGAAGACGGTTTTGATGTATCTTTCCATATATCTATATATACGAAATATAACTATTGTTAGAATGATCTTTATTGACTTATACACAGCTACAAGCGAGAAGCCGTGCTTTGTACATGGTCAACTTGTTATCGACTTAGACATAGCATCAATCATGAAATTGTGCTTTGTACATAGTCGGCTTGCTATCCATATCTATCTTTCCTTTTAAAGATCTAAATGTTCTAGATGGATCGCTTCTTCTTGAACATCAATCAAGGTCTATACCTTGTTGTTATATATATGGATTGCACTTAAAGATCATATAGATTCAAATCATACTTGTGGAATCGGGTCTTTCCATCGCTTCTTTATTTATCAACGGATCCTCATATGTCAAGTACGAGGATGTTGTGAAACCTATGTACTTTTCAGTTTAGGCAATTCACTCTCGTTGATCTTTGTAGGATTGGTGCTTGAGGTCTATGAACTACTTCTACAACAACTTGTAGAATAAGTTCTTGATCCTAATATATTGCACGAGTTTCTCGAACATCATCCATTTGTGAGATGTTTGAGTACTCTTTAGAAGCGAGCGTGCTTATAAACTTCTTCCTTTCACAACTGCTTGTGAATTAAGTTCCGCTCAACTCCCACTAAGCACCATGTATGGAGTGACAAGTTTCCTATAAAGGTACTTCTTGTAGTGACGCATAAACTCCTTTAATGCTCACTTTACTCCCACTACTTCTTCTTGAGAATATCATTCTTCAAGATTACGTTATGATGAGCAACAACTACTTTGTTCTTATCATATTCGTCGAAGTAGTACCTTTCGGTTAGTTCAAGATATCCTACATAATATTAAGTGTCTTATTTGGGTCCAAGCTTATAAATCAATCGTACCTTGAAATAAGCTTCTCAACACCAAATCTTGAGAAACAATATACCTAGAGATCGAATCTTGTAAGATATCTTTCTCAATAGACTTCGATGGAATTTTTATTCAGTGTAAATAATATTGTCCTCAAACACAAATCCCTTACATGAGTCGAACAAGTCAATTTGATTTATTACCGATCGAACTATATCAAACAATGTTCGATACCTTCATCCTTGGATACATTTTTCAATGTTCCTCATGGAGCGAGTAGTGAAACGTATTTCATACTCTTTAGGTAATATATCAAACTATATGACTTAACTATTTACCATGATCCATCTTAAGACTTTTGCTTTTATTAAATAGTTTTTCAACTTTACTCTTGAAATCATTTTGATCTTGTCAAAAGATTCATACTTATACCATATCAAATAGATACGTTAATATCTACAATGATCGTTGGTCAAGTGGTAAAGTGTCAACAACCTTTCAATTGCACAAGTCCTATAGGTCTATATACATCAATATGTATAAGTCTTAATAAAGTTACTTGTCCTTTAAACCTTCGTAGTTCAAAGGCGCTTTTGTCTTTTAACAAACACGATTCGCATGAATTTCAATTGATTTGCAATCGAATTGATTTACGAGCTCCACGTTACGTAGACTCTCATAATGCGATTCTTGTTTATATTCGACTAAGCGACTATTTTACATAAAAGTCAAATACTTTATGTGAAGTCTTACACATTTGTCATTCAAAATTTGTTTATCTATTTCAAGCAAATTCAATCAAGATGCATGAAATCTTATACACAAATTCATAACAATAAGAGAACAATATTTCTCTATTACAAAACATGATCATCCATCATCAAATATGAAACGGAGATAAGGTTTTATGAGATGTTTGGAATAAGGTATACAACCTCAAATTCCTAAACAAACTCTTTATTTAGTAAAGATAACTCTACGTATTCAATGGTAGCGGCTTAGACATACAAACCATTTCCAAAACGGAGTTTACTTTACTTATCTCGAACTTTCTCTTATTCATCATTGCCTACACATTTCGTTAAATGCGAGCACATGAACTAGCACCTAATTACTAGTGTGAATTAGAGATAGTGAGATAATTTGAACGACAAATATCTTAAGGTTTAGAACATCATGGTATTTCGGACAACCTTTCAAATGCCTCCCATAAATGGCAAATGAAACATCTCATGTGACACACGGTCACTAGTGAGGGTCTCAAAGTTTCAACTCATATCTTGGTGAAGTATTCCTTTAATACTTAACCAATTACTTTTAGCACTAACAAGTGTTCGAACAATATATCCTTTATCCATAGGAAGAGATTGTATGACAATATCAACAATCCTTGATATTGGAGATCTTAATATCTCTAGTTGTCAATTAGCTACTCAAGCCTTTCGGTTCGCAAGCTAATGAAATATTTATCTTCTTATAAGAAGAGTCTCTTGGTTAACTCACACTCCATTACTCGATCATAAATGATTGAGTCTATCTTTACTTTCTCTAAGAACGCCTTCTTGAGTAAGTGGATGAGAGCGTGAAAGTCTAGTCTAGTCCTTATGAATTCTCCAATTCAAAAATCTAGAAGTTCTAAAAGGATATAGGCATTCGCTTTATTGAATAATTTTCGTCGAAACTAATCAATCATTGCGAAGCTATGTTCGGGAAGTCGAGGAACGTTTTTGGGATTAAACTTGCTCAAGTTTCTCATTTCCAAGAACATGTCTTAGGAATCGGTATTTCTTCTCCAAGTAAATACCTTAGAAACGAGCTTGTCGTTTTCCAAAGATTGATCGCAACGAAATTAACATATTTAATATCTATAACAATTTCAATTTAAGGTCATTTAGTTTATGCAATGTTTTATTTACAATGATAAACAAAACTCCCACTACATTTATTTAAAGTCCCTAATGTAGTCGGTTTCCAAGATCCTCATTTTCGTTGAAATAGGGGACAGCGTCGGCATGACACCTAAAACAACTAGATAAGGTAGGTTCTCCAACCAATCATATCTTGTCCATATGATTCTTGGTTTGTGAGATATCATAAGTATATCCACAAACTTCGTCCCAATGTCCAATCTGATTAGGGTCCATTGATAAGCAATCTCTCTCTATTTGCTCCTTGTAAATCTGATTTACACCCCGACTACAATGATGGAGTACGATGTCCGCGTCGGCGGAATGCATCAATAAACAATCAATTGCATTGAAGGGGATAGAGAAAAGGAGGACGAATCGATTTAATCGAGTTAATTTGGGACAAAAGCAATTACGTGACTTTGTTTGGTGGTCGTGTAAGCATACACCCATACCTACCTATGACAATTCAAGGCATTCACAAACAATCACATAACATAAGCATCTCAAATATTGTCGTGGGTTTGTATGGCTCCCGCTTGCATTAGTCTTCGTCGCATCTCCATGTAACGAAACTAATCTAATCAAATCCTCCCACTAATTACTAAGATCCTATCTAATAATTAAGGGAAATAAATACATGTGATAAAATCCTAAAACCCGCCTAGGCCTTAGGGGCATGCAAGCCTCACAAGTTACATCAAGAATTAATCAATTATTAATTATCAAGGCACCTTAGGCCACATTACAAGCAATCACATGCATTCACAACATTTTACAACACACAAGGCATTGACATCTTAAGCCATATCAAACCCACATCCTCCTACAAAAACAAGTTAGCACAATATACAAATATATGTCTAAGTTGTTCATAACTAGTGAGCTCTTAAGTGTCTTTGCGTATTGTTTGCTAATTTGTGTTTTTCCATGCAAAGAGAGTTTAACATTCAAACAACTAATTGCTTAAACCCTTTGATAAAATCAACATTTAAAAAATCCAATGGATGACAGCAAGGAGAGTTCTAATTAACATATCAACTATTTGATTAATTAGAACAAACACCTTTAATTCAACGGGACCCGAAAAAATCAAGAAATTTTTCGGTCTCCAAAAATTCCAGAAAAAATCATGAGCAATCCTTATTAAGAGACAAACTACCTGTTCAAATTTCAGGAAGAAATCATTTACCAATCGGGAGAACCAAAATTATCAAACTTCAGGTTGTGTATTAAAACACCGGTTTGAAGTTTCAGGTTTTGGCCTCAACCTTTTGGACTGTTTGACCTTCTTCCAAAAACTTTTAATGCAAAACAATTTTACAGTAAACAATCACAAGTACAAGGCTAGTAACCATGAAAGATTTCCAATTTTACTCATTCAAAATCATCAAGTTTAAGGGATTTGAATACAAGTCCCCTGTTCTGGAACAGCACGTCGACGAAAATGAATTTGAGTGGTTAGGATACCAAAACTGGTCCGATTGTCATGAAATTAATTTTCATAGATTCAGGACTTCAAAAGGAAGTTTTCTATTTCAACACTTTTTCTATAAAAAGTCTCAATCAATACCAGTTTTCAAAACAATCCAGTTGGTACAGAAAACCAAGCTGACTGTTCTTGTCTTTCATCGATTCAAGAAAATAGAAATACTTCGATCCATACCATCAAATTGGTATAGAAGGAATTACACCAAGTCTACTTCATTCCTAGCCAATAAAATTAGGGTCTCTTTATCAAGATAACTAAGATAATGCCCACAAAATCAGATCTGGTCGCACAGGAACCAGTCCTGCGCACCGTCACGGAAAAATTCATTAAAAATCCATAGTAACTCGGATTAAAATGAAACCAGTGGAGAAATGCTCAAAATTCATCCCTCTTTCAAATCCATCAAAAGGAAAAATCGAAATAAAATCTTTGCTATGCGAAAATTACAGAAAACCTCGGAAAAAATAGAGTTCCAGAGTGCAAACAAAGGCAGCAACTTAATTACTCAACTAATTACACATTTCTCATCTAATTAATGTGCAAAATAGCTTAAGCACGCCTTGTGCTCTGATACCACTGTTAGGAAGTGTTTAATTCTATTTTTGTGCCATCAAATAGCAAGAAATCACAACTAAACACCATAGATCTAGTGCTAGAAGCATTCACACATCAAAACAATGAGAACAAGTAGGAGAAAGTTATACCTCTCATGAAATCGTATTTATGAGGCTCGAATCCAAGGCATGAGAGTCGATGGGGTGCGTGCTCCACCACCTCCACCATCTAAGGCGCCTCAAGCCCACCAAGGAGCTAACCACGAGCTCCATGAAAGTACTAGCTTTCATGAGCTCCTAGCTAATCCCCTCTATGAACCTCTTCATCCTATTAACTATTTTAATGGAGGAGAAGAAGGAATGGTGCTCAACACATGAGCAAGAGAAGGGAGGAAGATGGGTGGCGGCTAGGAAGAGAGGAGAAAAAAAGTGGATGGAGGTTAGGGCTTTCCCAAGAGGTGACCCCTTTATATAGCCAACAACTCTCATCCTCTCTTTGAACTATTTACAAGTATGCCACTAGGGCTCTAGCTGAAATTAATAGGGCCATTTTGGGCTACATCAAATGTTGCAATGGCCCAATAAACCATCCCATTAATTACTCCTTCATCCTTCCTCAAATCGGGCCTTTAATTAATTAAATAACTAGAAGCCCAAATAACTCAAACTATTTAAAGTGTGTTGAACATAATTAATTATTAACTCATTAATAATTAATTTAGGATTAGCTAATGCATTAAATTGTTTCCATATGATCCTTTTGACTTAATTAATTATAACGGTTCATAACGGTATATATAATTAATTAATCAACTTATCATATTTCACAATACTAACTGTTGCGAATAAACAATTAATGCACCGTGTGGTTAGAGTCCTATTTGTGCGACCCTATTGAGGATTTATGCTATGTTGGGCATGAAAATAAATCGTTATTTATTTTCAATAATCATAAGCGGTATCTAGCAACACGTTATGATTCCCAATTCGCATAAATAATGTACCGTTACAATATCTTAATCCTGCACAAGAAATATAAGTATTTCCTTGTCTGATTCTTATGTCACATGATATCATTGTATAATCCAAGATAGGAGTGTGTCATTCTTGCAGATTATACATTTCTTGATCTAGAGTTGATCGTCTAGTTTGCATGCATACGATCCAACTCCATCAAGGGGCCCAAACAGATATCATCACTCACTAGGTATACTAATGAGGGACATACGGTTTTCTTGATGAACAATTTTTCCCCGCACAATTCAAGAGAGCATAAATAAAGTCCTTATAGCAGCCTTTATCAGGAATCAACGTTAGACGATATTTATTGAACCTATCCTCATGTGGAAAAGGTGAACATCTCAAACTTAGAATCAAACTTATATGAAATAAACAATGACACTTAACACAATCCATATGTTTATTTCATTGGGTCAAGTCCTGTACTATGTTCCAATAACATACACATATGCAATTAAGTTGGTAACTCCTTACCTATAATTTGTAGAACTTAATCATCACTTAACTTGCATACTAATCTTTTATGATAATTAATGTTCCTTGTTAATTATCAAGATTATGGACGATTTAGATTTATTATTGTCATTCTAATGAATGATCCACAGAGATCTACAATTCAGATCCTCAACCTGAATGATCTGTCAATAATAAACTCTAGGAACAAATGATCAAATATTATCATTAACATAAACTAAAAAAATAAGTCATTAAATATTGACTTCTAGGACATAACTCCAACATTTACTACCTATCAAACTAGACTTGGCTACGTCTATTGGGTACAAACCATCAATCCAAACAATTCACAATCAACAAGATTCAGCAAATAAATCAAGAAAGCCAAAGCAAATCAAATAAAACGTCAACAAGAGTAAAAATCACATAGCTACCAAGTATCGGTTCCCTACAATTGCCACTAAACAAGTAACTACTCACACATAGTCATGAGACAACAACAAATCATCAAGTATAATGTATCAAACAACATATCAAACCAGTATATAGAGATTACAACAATCAGGTAAGAAGATTTGATCCAAAAGCAATCCTGTCGGAATCGCCCGGCGACTGTTGCTCTCCCAAATCACTCAAAAACTTGACCTAATTGTGTAATAAGATGTTTTCTCTCTCCTCGTAGGCGCTCCATCAAGCCAGAGGCGTGTGCTAGGAGCCAGCTAGCTTGTTTCCAAAGCTGGCCTGATTTCTTGAAGAAAAAGCTGGCTTCCATTTCTGCTCGCTGAACCGTTTCTGGCGGGCCCGTCCAAATCCTGGCGGGTCCGTTTGAAACCTGGCAGCAACAGTCTTCTTCATCTTCAGTTCTGGCTCGATTCTGGCGGGTCCGTCTGAATCCTGACGGGTCCGCCTAAATCCTGGCAGCAGCAGTTTTCTTCGTTTTCAAGGCCCACTTCAAGTCCAAAATAGCGCCAAATCTTTCAAAAACCTGCAAAATAGCAAGGGCAATAGCAGTACCTCTAATCTAACATAAAAATAGCAAATAAACTAAAAACACAACTTTTCGATTGGAATTAGGGCCTAAATAGGGTTGAAATGTATGCATGAAACCCTCCGATCATTACCATATATACACGTACGTCTTATAGACTATTATATATGCATATATACTTCTTTGTATTGTAACTTATATAATTTTTTATATTTTTACTAGAATATATTATTTTTTTCTAAATATGTATATAAACACTTATTTACTTTGAGAAGGGTTTTAATTAATACGTTGATATTATTTTGTAAATAATATTGGAAGGACGAGTTATTTTCTTTACTGTACAACGAGCTAGGATACATTAAAACAATGCTGTCTAGTATGTTTCATCTAGAGCAACTTAGTTGTGTTCCAGAACTTTTTAATAAATGAATCGGAAGGAACGAAAAATTTAGGAGAGGAATCAATTCCTATACCTTAAATTTGAGGGTACAAATTTAAGTGAAAATAGAATAATTAAACTCTTTTCGTTAATATTTTAGAGCAAATTAAAAGTTAAACTTAATTTACCTTACTATCTTTTTCTTCCTCGCTCATTTTCAGTCCTGGAGCAGACCTTAAAGGTCGTTAATGGCCAGTTGGTGAAGGGAGACCCACTCTCAAGTTTCATCCACTACTCGATCGGTTAACAGAATCTAAAGATGTTTTTAACTTGAAACAAATTTAAACATTTTGCCTTAATTTGCTGATAAAAGATCTACATCCGTGCTAGATTGGTACTATATTATATAGTATGATTAAGGAAACCCAAATTATTATATTATTATTCATTTATACTAGTTAAGTAGCTGTATATATGATGCTCGGATGTTGATTATTCAGCTTCATTTCGGAGGAAAATTTTAAAAGTTCATCTATTTTACTGTCCACTCATTTTACTTATCCATCCATCACTAATTTTTTAATAGTATTTTTTATTTTATTAATTTAATGAATTCCAATAAGTGTTAATTATTCTAGGTGAGGAAGGTTCCACTACTAACATTTTAGTTGTCTCCAAATGCCAATATTTTACTATTAAGTTATTTTCTCAAATTTTAAAATTTAGATATTAAATCCAAATGTTGATCTTATTTAGTTTAACGAGAGATGCATTTTCATATAAGTTCTGTAAATTTTAGAGTTTATTTGATACTCGATCAAAGACTAAAACGTGAACGTATTAGAACAAATCTATCATATTTAACAAGATTTGTTTATTTTTCTATCTCTTGATCGAGTATCAAATAAACTCCAAAAATTACAAAACTTATATGAAAAAACATCTCTCGTTAAACTAAATAAGATCAATGGTTTGGATTTAATGTTTGAATTTTAAAATTTGAAAGAAAAAATAACTTAATAGCAAAATATTGGCATTTGGGAACAATCAAAATATTGTTGGTGGAACCTTCCTCAGCCTAGATATGCTATGCAGCGATAATAATATAGACAACTATTTCAACTAAATCATATTTCTAGAGTAAATATTTTTATCTATTGATTAAATAGATTTTCACAAAAGACCTCTAGTGAAAGTGTGTTGCTCTTTATCATTAGACAGAGAGCTAGTTCTCTATTTATTATTATTAATAATTGCAACCTTGACAATGGATTAATAGGTGGGTGACAAAAGAAGTGCATTATGAGATGTACTTTTTTCTTCTCCGACATTAATATATTTACTATCGGAGTGCGGGAAAAGATGGTTGAAGAAAAAGGTTTGGCTTATTTGACTAGAAATAGTGATTTTTAGTTAGATCATGCAGCTGCTGCTGCTTTTCTTGTTTTCTTTGTCTCTTCCTCTCTTTTATTTTCTTGTTATTATACTTTTTTTTTGTCATATTTTTTTCTTTAATACTTTTTTTTTTTTTGGGGTGGTGCTGCGGACCATGACAAATTAATCTATTATTCAAATCATGATTTCTCAGGATATGTTTGTTCATGACACGTTAAACAACAATAAAATAAAAAATTAATGAAGGCCAAGCGGTAATCTATAATTGATCCAATATAATTTGATGTTTCAATGTATTAAATATTTGAAGGAAACAACTCAAGCTAAAATTTGCTGTTCCATTAGTTGCATAAAAAAAATATTTAAAGTAACATGGGAAAAAAGAGGCCGTGATGAAAAAGGTTCTATTTGCATGCATATAGCATCCATGGCTAGTACTCATCCGACTGGATGGCCTATGAATTGGTGGTCACCACATGGCCTCCGTTTGGTCCCCTCCAACCAAATGGTTCTGTAACTTGTTATGATCTCAACTAAACACTTTCTGTGGCCCTATTCCAGCAGGGACATTCGTGTGGAAATGTTATATTGTACATTTGTACTATATATATTTCTCCTAGTTCCTTTTCTTTATTTTTTTTTTAAATAAACCTATAAAAAGATATGGGCCTATATATGTTCCAAAATAGATGCAAGTATGGCGTATAATTCAACCTGCTTTTCTTTTGCATGGTTCAATAAAGGGAATGAATGTTCCAAAACCTACGATTCTTCCTAAAATTAAGGAAAAATTAAAAGACTTTGAAAAGGGGCAAACCTTGATGTTCCATAGGTAGGTATTTCGAGATATTATTTTACTACGATATTAGTTTCTTTAAGTATCAGTTTTATATAACTATTATTTCTTGCTTTACTATATTTTCATGTAGAAATAATAGTTTCATCAATTTTATATGCTCATGAAACTATCTTTATTATAAAATGTATATAAACATATATATGAAAACTAGAAATAAAAAGAAGTCCATGTAACGTGTATATGTAAGGCAAATTATGTCCACATTTAAAAAAAAAAAGAGTAGAATTTTCCTACAAATTAAAAAACATAAGCCATAATTATTTATTGACTATTTTATAGTAAATCAACTATCGGGGGTAACTACAAAGTTTTAGTTTTTTAAGTAAAAAAAAAAATAAAAAATCAACTAATCTCAAATGAAAAGTTGCAAGCCTTCTAGCATTATTGATATCCCTTCAGTTTAAATTACTCTGTTATGGCTTTATCCAAACGGTAAAGAGACCCATGCAACCAAAATATGGGCTAAAATCAGACATAATCACTCATCCACACTAGCTATATTATGATGAATCACCAACATTTTGATGAACAGAGCAGATAGGCACGTTGTACCAAACTGGTTCCCGGAGATCGAGAGATGCAATGCAAATCCGATTCCCACTTGAAACGGGGGATATGGGGTAATGATGAGGTCGCTGCATTGGTGGGGGCTGACGTTCCGAACCGTTTTTTAAATATATATATAAAGAATTTCTGCTTAAATATATATAGAGAGAATTTCTATTGTGAACCATCATATGTAAAGGGTTTTGTGCACTATGATCGTTTTGATCGGTGATTTTGCAAATTGACAAATCTAAATTAATCAATTCAATCTATATATTGAAATCTCAAAACAAACAAAATTCTACATTTTTTGAATTTTTTTTACTATTTTTTCCGAATTTTTTTAGAAGATGTCTTTTTTGGAATATTTAACCACTAATTTGTAGCCAAAATTGGCATGCTTTAAAAATTCGAAAAAAGTAGTAAAAAAATTTCAAAAAATGTAAAATTTTGTTTGCTATGAGATTTAAATATATAGATTGGATTGGTTAATTTAGATTTGTCAATTTACAAAATCACCGATTAAAATGATCATGGTGCATGGAACCCTCTATGCATCATAGTTTACAATAGAAATTCTATATATACTAGAGGGACATATCGAGCTTCGCTCGATGTAGATATCTATAATAAGAATATTTTTATTATGTTTCTATAGTTTAATTATGTTCATTTTTAGATATATGGTTAAGATATATTCATCTTTAGAAATATAGTTTAGTTATCGTAGGTAATTTGATTTGATTAAATTTAAAGAGTTTGATCAATTTAAAGAAAAAATTATATGTGTGTAAAAATATAGTTATAATTATCTGAAATAATATGATTAATGTGATTTATATTATGTTGATATTATACATGACATGTAATATGTTTACAAATGACTTAAATAAAAAAAATATATATCGTAAAAGATCTGATTTTTTTTTTCTATTTTCAATTGAATGAATTTAATTTATACTTTATAAATTGAAATTAGGAATGGTGATGAAGAAAAATTAAGGTGGAGAAGGACTCTAAGCAACACAAAAGAGATGGAGACATATAAAAATGAAAATAGGAAGGGGTCATGAAAATCAGAAACAAAATAATGTGTTGCCAAATTATTAATTGATGTTGAACCGAGTCAATTTTATGAGCAATAACACCCGACACACAATTAGTTACAAAGTATCACATTACATAAATCAGAAAAAATATTATTGCACAACTATTTCACAATGTTTGGAGTGTCGGATGATATTTAACTAAAGGATCCCGACACCCACACATCTTTAATTATAATTTTGATATTGATATATACACACACACAATTTTAATAACAAAAAATGATTTAAACTGATAGGAGTATTTCATTATTTTTAAATAATATTATTAATAAGAAACTCAAAGAAATTATGATATTAAAACGGTTCATATTTGTCACAGCAATATCCTTAGCTTTTTTTTTTGGTCGATCGTGCAACCATAATTTTGTAGAGGTGTGACAAAGGTAAAAAAAAAAATAAAAAAAGGAAAGATACTATAAAGTCTTTTTATTACTATCATACAATTGTTCCTCCCAAATTATCAATAATGTAACAAGTAAACTAGTCACTTTAAAAAAAATTATTAAAAAGAACAATTCTAATAGAGCTGTAACTTATCTAGCAGTACCATGGAGGATTAGTGCCCAAATCTCACCTCTCCGCATGCTTATAGTTTTTTTAGACAACTTGACAGTGGCTGTCAAGGAATGCTTATAGTTGCCCACCCATATCCCCACCCAAAGATAACCAACATATATACCCTATGTATAGCTAGAGTGATATCCTAATTAAGTATCATGACTATAATGAGGATGTAATGCCTGCGACTGTTGCACTAAGCAAAGATAATTCAAATGAGTATATAAATTTAATTCAAAACGGATGATCAGATTCACTGAACCAATTGTTCTAGTTTGTTTTATGGGATGAATCTTTGAAGAAAGGTTCCAACTTGCAAGAGCTCCTTTTTCTTTAATAAATGGATCAAAATTCTCACTTTAATGTTTAAAAGAATCATTCAACGGAATTTTTTAAGATACGTCTTTCAATTAAAGAGTGTCGCCCTTTAACTAGTAAACTATATAATAACTAATTATAATTTTACTTGTTAGTTAGACTAATTATAATTTATGAACTCTGAATTAAACATGTTCTAATCCATATAATATAGATGAGAAGAGTTGCAATGACACAACTTTTGACCACCAAAATATGCAACAACCTTACATTTTCAGTAATATTTTAAAATTTTGAAATTCAATCGAATCCAAACTATTGATTTTGTTAAATTTCACGAAATATTCATACTGTAACTTTTTGAGTTCATTCGATACGTACTCAATCTAGAAGAAAAAAATAGACATATTAGAATTAATATAATGTAGTTAACAAGATTCGTTCATTTTTTAACAATTTGATAAAATATCAAATGAAGTCAAAATACTACAAAAAATTATGTAACTTATCTCTCGTGAAACTAATCACGATTAACAATTTCGATTCGACATTTAAATTTTAAATTTGAAATATTAATAATTAGGTAAGGTTGCAATAGAAATTGTATCTATGTTAGGGGTGAGCAAAAAACTCGTAACTCGTGAGTTTACTCGAACTCGACTCATAAAAGCTCGATTGTAACTCGAGCAGAATAACTCGAGTTGTATCAACTCGGTTAACTAACGAGTCGAGTATGAGTTGGGCTTAACTCGACTCGTCAACTCGTGACTGACTCGTGACATAATAAATATTAAATTTAAGTAATATAATCAACTTGATTTATGACTTATGAGTAATAAAAAATAAAAAATGACACAATAATTATTTTATTATATTTTTTTATAATTATAAAATACAAAATATTAAGTTTTAAGACATTTTTGCTTCAAATAAGTAGAAAGAATAAAATTAACGACAAATTTTATTATTTGTAATATTGCATATATAAATTAATTATAATATTGAAATATTATATTTTAAAAAAATAAAATTTCGAAGTACAATTGATTATATCCAACTCGTTCATGACTCGTGAGCCAACTCGAGTTGGAGCGAGTTGAGTTTGAGCTAGCTTAAATAACTCGAAAGTATTTCTAACTCGACTCGGGACAATCGAGTTACTATCGAGTTGAGTTTGAGTTGTACCCAACTCGCTCGAACTCGGCTCGTATACAGTCCTAATCTATGTCCACACAGTAGAACAATTTGTTAAATGAGTTTTTATTGCCTTGGTTAGTCATTCGTGATGAGATATTCTTGGGCCCATGGACTGGAAAATATTATATTGGGCCAAGCTGCACTCGTATCCATCTGGAGTTGAGGTAAGCACTCATATCAATCAGGAGTTCTGGAGACATAGATGGTATCCAAATTTGTGGTTCTGTCCACATTAATATGTCTGCACTCGATCCATTTAAACTTGATTAAATTATATTTTCCACAGAAACACCTGCTTATTCTGGATTGGGTATGTGTTAAATTAAGAACATATGTGTTTTATCCCCAATATGAAGCAATGTTAGACCCCATTTGATGTTCTGAACATGAAATTTAGTTTAAAAAAAAAAAGATACTACTCTATAAATGTACTCTGATCTCCGTTCCTGAGAAACTCGGGTTGTATCTTGTAGCTGGGGAAACATACATACAGCAGAAAGGGCAATCAGCGTCCTCATAAGTTGAGCCAAAGATTTTTCAACTTTCATTAAAGAACATCTTTGTACATAGCACTATCACTGTTTAATAAATGGAATTTGATTACCACCATCAGTCTAATATGCCATCTCTCTAGCCATCGTGTCAGCGCTACTCAACGATGGTTCCTCACACCCAAGACGTTAATTTCGTATATGTAAATGTTCAATTTAACAAGTACAATGTTCTGTTATTTAATTATAAATATTCAGTTAGTTGTAATAAAAAATATAAATGTTATAAGCAAAAATGTTCATTTTATTAAGTATAAATATTTAGGTTAGTAAGTACAAATGTTCAGTGTAGTAAATAAAAATGTTCAGTTTATTATTTATAATTGTTCAGTTTAGGAAGTATTAATTTTCAGTTGAGAATGTTTAGTACAACAAGTGTTTAGTTTAGTAAATACAAATGTTCAGTTTCGCAAGTACAAATGTTCAGGTTTTACATATAAATGTTCAGTTTATTAAGTATTATGTCAGTTTTTTTAAAAGATGCAATGTCAAGCGAAGGGGTCACGAACTAGAAAAAAACCACATGGAAAAATTAGAAGGGGTCATGAACCGATCCGGTTCAAATTAAATTTTTTCCAACTCTGCCCCTGGCGCGCCTCTCTCCAAGGCTGACACAACTGACGTGCGATGGCGTATTTAAACTGAACACTTTTGATTATTAACTGAACACATTGGATAATTAAACTGAACATTTATAACAGAAAATAGCGATGGTGCGGGATGATTTTTTTAGCGGTGACACTTATCATTCATTCCTGATTGTTATTGCTTTGACGTGAACTTTATTTCTGATGCTCTTTTACTTTTAGGGTTCGTTGGCGCATCACATCTAGAAAACAACAAATAATTGTTTATCTGAAGGTACTAGGTACTAAGCTATCGAAGTTCAAGTGAACCGAAATATCGACATGAGATATGTTAAGTCTATCTGCAAATCCCAAAACCAGTTGAAGATTACAAAGTTCTTAATTAGTAGTATCATCCGACATAAAATTTGCCAGAATATATATGTACCTTTAATTGAAACAAAGTTTATTATGAAAGAACAAAAATATTAATGTGAAGCAACTGTCGAGTATATATCCAAAAATCCATAGTTCCAATCCTAAAAGACCTTAGCGACATCCTTCATGAGGCCAGGGTTGGCTTTGCAGAAAGCAGCAAACTCTGCCAAATCAATGTGCCCGTCTCCATCAGTGTCAATTTCGGCCATGGTGCGGCGCACCTCATCTGCTGATGTGGAACCCAGCGTGCGAAGTGCCTCTGTCAGCTCTTCAAGGGAGATCTTCCCATCCCCATTCTTGTCAAACTTCTTGAAAATCCTCTCATTCTCTGGCGAAAGATCAGCCATGATTCGGTATTTTTTTGATTTAAAGAGAGAAGGTGGTGAAAGAGGGACATGAGCCTGTTTGATCTTATAAGAAGGGAGTGAGAAGGATTTGACGGAGGTGTTGGCGTTTTCTATGTTTAGTTACGGTTTGCAATTTAGCATGAACATAGGGAGACTTTTCATGGGTGCTAAATTAGGTGTCCCTAATCATAGAAAATTAAGAGAGAACTGCAACCAAAATATTTTGGTTTGTGCCTAGACAACGTTTTCCACATGTCAAAACAAATTCTTGCTTTAGTGCTAGATATTATGACTGGGATGTCCTCCCACGTAAAAAGAAAAGGTCCAGATTAATTAGTATATTTCTTAACAATATTCTAACCTGAAATATCACTTATAATTTCCTGATTTTACATTAAGAAGAAACATAAAACTAATCCAAATTGTTTACTTATACAATCCATAGTTAAAATAAATGCACATTATGTTGCTGCCCCAGGTATCCTAGCAGCACTGGTATGGTACTGACAACAGTACTAATGCCAGTGCTGGTACTATATTAGTTATTCTTCTTAATCCATTCTTTCATCTTTCACTGCAATAATACATCCCCCTATCTCACACAAGGAAATTCTTTGTTTATAAATTAATGATTCTATGACAGATTCGAATGGTTATTTTTTATGTCAGATCAGTAAGCAGCATGTTATATATATAGAAAAAAATGCAAATTAACAGATTAATTTTTGTAGGAATAGTGGAGATGTTGCAGGTCCAATTGTGGACTGCAGCAATCAACCGCGGGCCGCGGCATGTGGTCGCGGTCCGCGACCTTCCAGCGATTTGACATCTGGTCATTCGCATCTTTTGGGGAAGGGTACATTCTCTCTTATAAATATATGGTCTCTGGTCATTTCTATAAAAGGAGGATACACAGAAAGACTAAGAGAGACAGATTAGAGAGACTCCAAATGTTTTGCACTTGTCTCTTAAGTGCAGGACACCATTAGAGAGAGGATTCTTCTCTTCGCACTGGATTCATGCTTCCGGTGTAGAGAAGAGAGTCGAGTCTGGCATTTAGACTGTGAATAGTGCGGGATTGCAATCAATCCCCACAGGCGATAGTTGAAGACGGGGCTGTGGCGTAGCGAGACCACGCGGCGAAGGCTTGGTGCGAAGGAAATCCGAATAAAGAGGAAATTCTGACACGCTTCCGCATTCAATATGAGTTACCGATTTTCTTACAATTTTGGATTAAATTGAAAAAACAGTGGTAAAAGTGATGTATGACGCTCGAATAGGACATGAAAACAGTTCACTAACAACGATAGAAGGCTTTAATTAAATCAGACTAGTTATACAATCTTTAATTAAACATGGCCCGCCTTAAAACAGATTCCATGAAATTTAGCCAATCTTAAAGTAAAAGGAAACGGATCTATCCTTTGCATCATGTATGTTCTGGCAATAATTGCAATATAAACATTAATTTTGAATTTTTAATATGTATTACTTGATATCGTGTATTTTACTTTTTAGAAGTCAATGCTGACTTCTGTGTCTTCCTGCTTGCTTCAGCGCGATCATCACCAACAGAACCACCTTCATTGCCAGAGTTAAACAAGCATTTATAGTGAAGGTTCACAGAACACATGCCACATCTGTATGTCCAAACCGTCAAATCCTTGTTACAAGCACAGCAGCTGCCAGCAGTTGGAACAAGCATGAGTGCGTGATCTGGATGAAATCTACTGTGAACAATTCTTGGGGACAGGGAACAGTGCGGGTGGAGGTAAAAGCCGCAAGGTGTGCATTTATAGTAGAACCCCTTCACAGGCTCACGGCAAAGGTCGCAGCATACAGAGCTACCAACGGTAGAGGCTGAATGATCGGCTAATGCGAGTTTGTGCCATGGGTGTGCATAAAAGGACAGGGTCTCAGGATAGGTTGTGCAACTTTCATGCAGGTCGAAATCACAAGTTTCGCACCTGTAGCGGAGTCCAGTTCCAGATGTTTTGCAGAGATCACACCAGAATTTGTTTGACTTGTGTGTGAGGAGTAGTTGGTGCTCTGGATGGGTGAAATGTGTTATTGTATCTGCCATATTTTCTTGTTTCTCTCCCGTTTTTGTTATGGGTTATTTGATTTAGTTTACAGTGCTATTTAAGGGAGACAATAAATGAAACAAAAAACAGGTAAAAGGATATTGTAGGTTTCCTCCAGAGGTGAATGTAAGGAGCAAAATTCGTTTAAGAAAAAGAAGGAAAAGACAGGTAAAAAGGAAAGAATACTTTCCATTTTATAAAAGAATAATATCTTACAGAACTTTGTTTATAGGGAGAAAAATCAAAGAAAAGGATATATCAGTTATTACTTACTTCCAGATGAAACTATTATAACAAAACTTGAAATTAAAATTAATGCGAAGATTGGAAATTTGAGTTGATTGACGTATATTGGAAACTTGCAAGATTCTGTTATGGTTTTATATTATAGCATACACACGGCCGTGCACATTCGCATAGCTTGCAGACAGAGTCAAGGAACATAGAATCTTTTTGTTCAAAATCATTCCAAACTAATTCCTAAAGGGAAGTAAAGCTAATTTTTTTCATGTAATTTAAGAAAATGCCTTAAATATTTTAGGAATCATAAGCAAATAGAAGTTCATTTGGCATTTTGTACAAATCTTGCAAAATTAAATTAATAAAATAAAAGTAAAAAAAAAAAAAGGAAACTTCAAATAATGTAGAGCCTAAAGACATATCGATGCCTTCTTATTCAGGTTTACCGTTTATCCATCTTCAAGGTCCTACATCCCAAGTATATTTTGTATACAATTTAGTAGCACGATGACGAAATGTATGGTGATTTATCTGCTTTAGTTTACGAGAATTCTATTTTAGAAAGTCACTTTTTATCTCCTAAATTATGATGTTTGATTCAATTAAATATGCTTTTGTTTAGAGCTACAGAAATTGAGGAAACTGTTATATTGAAAAGAAAACATTTTTTTTTGGAGTGTATAAAGCCCTTATGGCAAAAAGTCAAATCAGTTTTACCTAGCTTGAAAGGACAATAGGAAAAAAGGCAGCAAGCATAAATTGACTGGGATTTGCTTATATAGCTTCCACAGGATTAGCAGAACAATGGAGAGACAAACTCGCACAAAGGAAAAGGCAGAGACAATTAGCACATAATATCTTTCACTGAAACTTATTATGCATTAGAACCTCAATAAGAGAATCAATTAAGAAGGCTAGTAACCCTACCAATAAGTTCCTCTTTTGTGCCCCCAACCTTTGCTTTCTTACAAGACAAAAAGCACTTCAAGTCAGCTACAGTTAGAGATTGCATCTGACCTCTTTTGTGGCAGTTTAGCACCTGATATATTTAGAAAAGGAAACTTAGCAACAATAAGATAAACTGGGACTTATCTAAACCACAAGAAGAGAAGTGTTATTTTAAAATGCACCAAATATTCTAACAAATTAGAAAAAAGCATAATTATTGTCATAGTTAACTGGCAAAGGGAATTATCTATTTTTTTCACAGTTTTCTGGCAAATACCACTCCAAATGTTACCATACCAATGCAGCAGAACATGTGTATATCCCTAATATTTTAATCTTTTGCCCTAATCTGCTAGATAGCCCAAGTATCAGACAGTGTAAGATCTACCTAATTTGACCACTTAAAAACAGCTCAGAAAGTAATAGACAGTCTAAGATATTACCTTTGTGGTGACCTCATCTTTGTCAAGACTTGGCTTTGTTCTTGATTTTACTTTTGTCAGACAGTCTTGTGTACTTTCTTCACTGTGAATTATGAATATACAAAATTAAAAGTAACAACAACAACAACAACAACAACAAAGCCTTTATCCCAAACAAAATGGGGTAGGCTAGAAATGAAACCCAACAAGATCAAAGTCACCAAAGTAGTAATAAAGCGGGTAAAATGCTCTGACATATATTTAGTCTTTAGTGTGACCCACTGGTCGCACTGCATGATATAATTAACCAGGTAATAACAAAAATATGACTTAAGAGAAAGGGCATATCTTTTTTTGGCTCTGGCTCTTATTTACTGGAGCATCTATTTGTGGTGCTGCACGGATAAGACAATAGTTTAGATATAATAGAAAAAGGTTAACATTTTATGTGTGGTACCAGTCACAAACTCATGGAGATACTATTATGTAATCATACCAGTATAACTGTCTTACTGCTAGAATCGTATCAAGCCTTATACTCACAAATTCATTAGCAAAGCAATAATAAAGAATTACCATTTTTAATCTCATTTACACAATTAATCCCAGTTACTGCATATCTCTCTTGAGCATTCACTCCAATCTGTTAAAGAAAAATCATAATGAGTATTTGCTCAAAGAATTCAACTCCAATATAGCAGCTGATTAATGTTAATGACCACGATTACAATTTTAATTGCAGTGCTAATCACAGTAATTAATGCTTGATGCCATATCTTATCTTACTACTAGAGTTCAGATCATAATATCTTGCAGAAATAACAATTACTTCCATCCAAATTAAAGGTTGGGATTTGAGTACCATAGACATACCAGCCATGGCCAACAAGTTAATAACATCTTTTGGGCAAACTCTAAGGTAATTCAGGTGAAATGATCTCCCATAAGACCATTACACTTGTACTGCAGCCAGAGTAGTCCAATCCATTTCATTTCAGTCAGAATCAGGCTTTATTTTGTCCCAGCAAGAAAATTAGAATGCAAAATTACCTTTTTCTGTATAGGGTCCGATTCCAGTCTGAGCAAAATTAGTGAATATTTTGAATTTCAGACATTGTTGTTTCAGATGAAATTTAATTCAAATTCTACGAGGTGCAGAAATTTTGCACAATCAGGTATTGAACCAGGGTTTCCTAGAGAAGAGCCAAGGGACTTGGGCAGCTTATTGTGGTATGCTAAACTTTCGAATTTTTGATCCAATAAAACTGTGGTCGGTAAGTGAAATGCACAAATTTTCTGGATCCCAAATCAATTTGTTCCAATATAGAAACTGGAAGGGCAGCCAGAACAAAATTTGACAGTCTCAACTGTAGAAACACGTCCTGACCAGACCAGTATGGTTGTGAGCCATAATCTGACCAAATCATTTACTTCTCCAATCCATGCATTCATGTTTTTTACTTTATTTAAGTGCCTAATAGACTTCGCATTTTACCCATTTTACCTTTGTTGTAGTCTCCTTTTTGTCAGAACTTTGTTTTATTTTTCCAGCTTTCAAGCTCACTTGTCCAACTTCCTGACTGTGAAATTGCTTCAAAATCATTTTTTTTTTTAACTATAAGAGACCAAAAGCTACATAGAAATATAGATAGTGGGCTGATACTTGATCTACTTTTTAGCTGGATTTTTGTTGATTTATATTTGACAATTTTGAAAACCACTAGTTAAAAGAATCGTAAAATCACTTTATCTAGGGCACTATCACATAGTTAATACACGAAGATCAATCAAGAAAAATGAATACTTTTAGACACAGGTCCACAATAAAGCTTATAAAAGGAGAGAAAGAAACATATCTTCTTTGTTTTGTTCTGACTCTTCTTTGTAGGATTATCTGCTTGCAGCACTTACAAAAATAAATAAAAGATAAACATAAATTAGTTAATCAAGTACAGGTACACAAAAGCCATGCTTTTAATTTTAACATAACTGTAATAGTAGCAGTACCTATTATAGTATCAGCTGTAAAATTATTGTCAGGAGTCACATCTTTCTTCTTTGTAAGTTTAACAGATCGCTGGTATTAAAAAAATGAATAAATATCCAAGGAAGCCTAAAAAACTTCTTGATACTATTTTCTCCTTGAAATATTAATGGGCAACATAAGTTAATCACGTTTTTACTACACAAGGGCAGTAAAGGTTCCAAGTTTCAACAGATAGCTAAAGCCCGTCACTATGGACATGTATAATTCTGGGTTCAAACAATGAAAAGGAGAAACAGTCTAGGTTACTACCTTAACAAAATATGTGAAATTTGCAAAGGGAACAGTTAAAAAAGGAAACAACTACTGTAGCAACAACAACACAGGTATGTCAGTCAAAATGGGAGATTACAATCCTAATACTGCAGCACTGAACTTACCACACTAGCAAAATTTGTGTTGCCTTGAGTTTCTTTGACATGCTTAATAGCTGGTGCCAGTCCTGATTTTACATAGACAAAGGATTAAGTTCAAATGATTGGTTGATTGCCATGTACCAATCAGCAACAACAGTGGTAGGTAGTTTTGTTACTTCCTATTTCTTTTATTATTGATTATTTTACAGACCACAATGACCATATAAAGAACCACTCAATGCTTCAAAAGCTATAAATTTGCCAGAAAGAACAATTGCTTCCATAAAGGCATAACAGTGTAAAAAAATTTAATAAGAGGGTATTCACTTGATAGAATTTTTTCTTAGTATTGTTTTTCTTACTTTGGAAAATGAAGGCATAAGGCTGACCTTAAAATATTTTCAGGAAGTAGTTATGTTTTGGAGTCATCCAAAATAGGAATAAGAATAATGCAAACAAGAAGATAGTGCCTTATTTTATTATCTTGTTTATATTGGGATATCGAGATAGAAAAATAGATGCTAGAAAACCTGTAAATGATTGACTTTGAGGAGCACATTCAATAGGACTGCTCACAAAAACATTTTCATTCTTCTTCTGAGATTTGGCAGTGATCTGTAAATAATTTTAGAAAATAAGGCAAGGAATATAAGTATGCTCCATTCGTTTTATAACTTCCCATTGCTATATTAACAGTTTTGATTGATGTTTGGTCCTCAATTTGGAAAGTGTGTAATTTATTTGAGGTCCCTTTTGCCTCATTTCATTTTAGGTAGCACAGTTCAGAGGAAACTGGCCAAATTTAATGGAATCAAGACAAAGATGAGAACTAATTGAGGCATGAAGGCATAATGAAGGTTAGAGGAGCCAAATAAGATCTGGGACTCAATGCATAATTGGAGATTGGCAAGCTTAATTGATTAGCTATTGCAAAGAAGTTTGCTTTCTAACAGTCATGATCCAGCTTATAACCTCCAAGATTTCAGTAAAACGTCTAAAATTAATCAAAGATATATAAATTGTTTAAAAGTCACATAACAAACAAGTTAAAGGACACAGATTGAAAAGAGATGTGGATTAACCTGGCAGTTTTCTTGTGTTGCCCTAACCTGAGTAGCCTGTCCTTTTGATCCTAACACAATGATGGAGAAAAGTATAGAAACAAGATAAAAAGACTAAATACTTTAATTATCAGAAGTATATTTGAAAGGTCATAGGAGATGTTTACTTATTTGTGCACTGCTCTTGGTCGCAGTTTTTCTTATAGTCTTGGTAAATGAAGGCACCAGAAGTGGAGTTTGCTTCTTGCCTAAAAAAATAATAATAAAACAAAAAATTCATAGGTTTAACACACTGGCAGAGGCAGAAAAGAGTACCTATATAAAATCATGAAAGAAATTGAATTTGCATCACCAGACCTGTGTCATAAGAGATTTTACAATTTGGTATATAGAGCTAGTGCTCTTATTAAATGATCTTGTCAATTCCATTCAGGTACCCATCAGGTATGACTGTATGATACAATTATACAGAGCCAAGTTGCAGTACGTGCATAGTATAACATTGAGGTAACAGATGTCAGCCAAACTAAGTAAATAATAAGTATTTATACCAGGCAAAGTTTTTTTCGCCGTAGCCATGTCATTCGGACCTAGTGGAACTTCATCTATTGGACTCGGTGCATCTTTCGAATCACTATCAGTAAGAACCAGGGAATTTTCTTTGTTTCTATCCAAAGTATTATCTTCAGTGAAATATCCTATATAAGGCTTAGGTGTACGAAAATCTGCTAAAAGAAAAGGAAAAGAAGCAAAAATGATAACATACAACAATGGCATGTCAGCACCACATACAAATCTGCCTATTGATAACATACAACAATTGCTTGTTTGGCCCTTGGAATAAGCTCTTACTCAGAATTGCTAATTCATGGTGGTACCAAACACACTTGGGAACAAGCCAAATTGCTTGTTCGGCCCCTTATTCTCGTTCCAACATTTTGTTGGAACTAGCATGGGACTAAGCTCCCATGACCCCTATTCTTGTTCTTATCCTTAACTAACCATCCAAACAACATCTCTCAATTCATGAATAAGCAATTCTTCACCATTCCTTATTCACCACCTTGTTTTAGAATAAGCTATCATTCCTTATTCACCACACGTCCAAACACTTGAAAAGAATAAGAGAAATTGCACCTGGTTGAAGCTAAGTCAGTAGTCATGATTAATCAAACTTAATTATGCACTGATGTAATTTGGTACTCAAGGTCTCTGCCTGAGAAAGATTATCCTACCAGACAATTTATGTACCTAGTGGGTGGAAGATATGAAACACTACCATAAAAGAAGGCCTGGCTAGGCAACTGCTAGAGAAATTTCACAATACCAGATCTTCCTTTTTGGACTTTGTACAAGTGCAACAGTGAAGACATTCATATTATTGTATAATAAGGAGTTCTTATCCCTCCCCCCGCAAACCAACTAGAATTAGAGTCTTGTTCAGTTTTCTTTTCCAAAAGACATGGAAGAAAAATCTGTAGTAGTGATTTTGATTGTCAAACACTTATGCTTCCAAACTTAAAAAAGCATCAAGTCAATGCTACATTCCACAATCTCCATCATGTTGTAACAGAAAAAAGCCAAGGAAAAAAAATATATTAAGAACTGCCACTGTATCTGTAGGTACCATATCTAAAGAAAAGAAAGGTTCAGAAAGGTTCATGTTAAATAAAAACTCAACTAAGGCCGAGAGTGGACCCTTGTGACTGAAACCGGCATTTATGATGCATTGTGGCAGGGTATCTGTAACCTTTTCCCAGGAAAGAATAGCCTCACCATTACCAATTAGTGATTGCTCCTGTGACAATAAAACCCAAATATTTAATTTAACAATGCTAGGGCTACAATGATGGTGATATACTGGGTACTAATAAATTCTGTTAGAGAAACCACCGTGATGAGAGAGAGAGAACCTTAACAATCAGAGAACCACCACCAAAGAAGTCCCAGGCTGCATTTTTGAAATGAACAAAGTAATTTTTTTCATATATACATTACAATGTTAAATGTAAATTGCAAACCTTCGAGTAGTCCTATGAAAGATTCAAAAGCCAACACTGCTTTTGAGACTCTTATGGTTTTTGGAGCTGGAGTTAATCCGCTGCCTTGAAGCACAAATGAGGAAGGGAACCTATCATGGGCATGACGTATAGAAGTTTTGAAGAAAATAATAGTTATTAGTTTTGCACAAAAAAATAAGGTTCAACGGTTCAGAGCCGTTGTCCCAAAGAAGTCGGGGTAGGCTAGAAATGGCACCCCGATCCTGGTCATTTCTTTTGTATATGGCTAGATTTTGACATTGGCTTGCCAAGCCTATCACAAGCATGCAGGGTTTGAACCCTTGACCTTTTAGAAGTCAGCCGAGTGCTCTTAACACTTGAGCTACTAGTTTGCACAAAAAAAAATAAAAATAAAAAAATAAAAAAATTCCCCTACTGAAAGTCCTCCCCAAAGCAACTCAGTACTATGTGTTTTCAACACAAACAAATGAACTAACAACCTTTAGATCCTCAATCTTTGTTTGTACTCATAATAAAAGTTCACCTAAAGCATAAACAAATGATAACTTTTGAATGGCAGTTCCATAAATTATGTTTTCTGTGTTTTAACAATATCTCACGTGAGTATCTTATTTTTGAATTGTGAGCCTTTTAATGGCAATCCCACCAAAGAAATAAGAAAAAAACTAATTAATTTGTCAACAAACAGGTTAGCTAAAATGAAAATGATAGAAATTATAAATGAAATTACCATTTTTTATTCAGGCAACCTCCATATGAAAATTGGACTGCAATATAGTAGTTGCTTTTTAGGATTAAACCATGCTGTAAGATGTGAAAAAGATAAAACTTAGTAGATAGGATCATAGGAGAGCCAACTCCTTTTGGAGAAACATATATTATAGTACAATTGATCTTGTTCTTGTTTCCATGTGCCTCTTAGGATTTGACAGCTAAATTAAATCTCTGAGGTCAGGGGCAGAACTAGAAAAATAATTTGTTTGCAATTTCTATTTTTTTGAAGGGGCCAGGCTGCATATTTGGTTATATCTATATTGAATTTACCTTCCAAAATCAAGTAAAATCCAAACTTAGAGGCGGCCAAGCCCACCATGGCCTCCCCAATGGTTCCGCCCCTATCTGAGGTTATATTCAGAAAAATCTTCAATAGCATACATATACTATGTAGTACATGGTGCTAGTTGGATATGGTAGAAATGGAACTGTAATCAGTGCAACCAAAATCATCTCTTGACAGTTCAAATTTTACAAATCTAAATATCTAAGCAATACAGTCCAAAGAGCTTTGAAGAATCATTGGAGGGCAATTAAATCTGCTGTTCCCAAGAAGAAGGGGAAACAACTGATACATATCATTTCTTCCAAGAAAAAGTTATTTGAAAATTTAAATATTGGTTTTGCTTACAATTTGTTTGTACTCAATTTTTAAGCAAGAGGTTACTTTTTCAACAAAAAATAAAACTTGAAAAGTCTGAAAATAATTATGAGAATCACCTTAATTGACAAAAGGTCTTGAAATTTGTCAACAGATTCCCCCTCTGGCAATACCTTGCTTGCTCCTATAAGCAGACAAAAGGCCAAGATTCCAGAAACTTGTTCTATGATAATAGTTATATTTAAAGAAATTGCCTTTTTTTTTTGTCATCCTAATTAATGTATTCAGTCTTAGTGTCTTACTACTTGTCAAATCATTTTCTTCCATATTCAGATATGAGAAATTTAGGCTCTATTTGCAAAATATTATACAGTTTTTGGGTGTCAGGTTAGGAAAAGCCTTTGAAATGCGCACATGGTAAATGCAGGAGACTTCTCTTACCTACAACATAGCCCTCATAAAGTGAGGGAAGTGTTGTACAAGCCATGGAGAAGTTCAAGCTTTCCAAAATCACTTCTCCTTTCTTTCCAAATTTGTCCATATTTTTGGAACTTAGCAAATCCAAAATCTGAGAGTCAAAAGTTGAGAACAATATTTGCCATAGTGGTTACTTTATTTTATAAATAGCATGTAAACAGACATCAAGTCGCAAAAGGTCCCTGTAGTCTCCACTCTCCAAAGTTGATTACACATATCATTTGCCCCTTTTTGGTTCACTTAGAATTATTCCCATGAATGTAAAGACAGTATTTTCAGATGATTTATAGGTCAGTTAAATCAAGGACCAAATGATAACTCAAAATTATGGACTACTAACCAAAATTGGAATCATGTAAAACAGGAGGGCACAGTACATCGTGTCTTAGCATACATTCAATGGCTAAAATTTAATTATTTTATTTCTCAAAGTTCAAATTTTGGCCTTGGATGTATGCTAATGTAGGATGTCTGATAGAATCACCCTTATAAAATATAAACTACAGCATTTTAATCTATAATTAATAACCTGATGTCGGCTGAATCGAAGTGTTTCAGGCGAGACGACAAAGATAACCTCATCTGAGGCTTCTGATTGAACTTGCTAAAATGGATTAGAACAACATAGCATAATTAATTACACATAAAGTACAGAGAGATAATTGCTGATTCTAAAGTGAAAACGAAGTATTAATATGATTCCTTCTTTCCAGTTTTAGTATTTCTGAGTTTTTTCTGCTCCCCATTTTTTCATATACTGCTAGCATTACTGTGTATTGTGCACAAGAGCACTAGTGTCTATTCTACAGAAACTTGAGTTGAAGCATTTAATGGGCTCTTATATGCAGGTTCAAGTACAATGTTTACCATTATCATTACAGAAAATTATAATGCTAAGTAGCTGTACAGATATATTAAATTACTCGAGGTAGGAGCTTTGCAGATAGCAGAATTGTACTCAATTTACCAATTTAATTGCTTGACAATTGATTGGCTTTTTTTCAAATTTCTTTACAAGGAAAAGCACGTAATGTCAATGGAACATTACCACATTAACAGCACAAACGTTAGCTCTCTCCTCACTAGTACTGAAGGTTGACTTAACGAAGGTATTATCTCCAACGCAAGTCCATTTATGGTCAAGCATAGCACATCTGAGTGCAATTTCAAGTGCTTTTGCAATCACTGAGCCCGATTGTATCTCCTCTTCTACACCGATCTAGAAATAAAATCGTAGCTAAATTTCAGAACTTTGATTTAACATATGAATCATTTGACCTCTCATAGTTGCTAGAATACTAGTACATAAGAATACAGGATCCAAAAGTAAATTCTGGCTGGTGAACGCAAAAAGAAAGAAAAAGATGAAAAAGGATTAGAAGCATCCTTGTAGGTCCACTAGCTTCCAGTATGCACTAGTAAAACTCAACCAGACTGGCAACTGGTTTTAATCTAACAAAAACCTTAGGTATTTGCATTTTCAAGAGGACGTATTGCCTATATTAAAAAAATAACTAAAAATTTTATCTACTCATGCATTTCTACATCAAAGCTATCAATAGGAGAAACACGCATAGAATTATTTTGGTCGAGAATGGTTGAATTGAAAATTAGCTTCTACTTAACACATACTGCACCAGTCCATTAGTTATTTTTTTTTTTTTTCTGATGGCCAGTCCATTAGTTCAACTGTAAGGATCAGAATCCGTTTACGAAAATGAAAATATAGTGCATTTAAATCACATAATAAGTTTCTCACGCGTATTGCCGGATCAAACTTGACAAACTCTGAAACAACACGATCGACCAAATCCGATTGAGATTTCTGCACCACAATCAACATATAAACCTAATAATAATAAATAAAAGAACAGACTAAGAAATCAGTGGTACATGCAAAAAACTTAAATTAGATCCGACCTTATATACAACTAAGATTTCGAAGGGTTGAGCGAGGCAAGCCAAGCGCCATTTTCTAGACAACTTCCATGAAAGAATCTCGAGCTCGACAGAGAGAGGCGGATCAGTCGCGGAAGGGGAAGAGGGAAGAGACAGAGGAAGGAGAAAGAAGCTTGAAGGGGAAGAAGATTGAGTGGCTTTAACTAAGATTTTAGTTTTGAACATCGTTCTGATTTGAATTGATTTTTCGTGATCGGACCGGAAGGATTTGGGACCCTTTTTGTGGTGGAAAAGAAGGTGTTTTCTGCTGAATAGACGCGGTCTACGTCATTATTGGAACATAGAGACCACGCACAGTGGGTCCCATTAGGGGCATGTAATTTCGGTCTAATTTTTGGCGGGAAAGAAATTGATCGGACTATCGGTGTATGGAATGTTCCAAGCAAATTAAGCTTGGATCGGCCATGGGGAATCCGAATTCTCGTCCTGGCAAATAAAAATAATAATAATGGGAAATTTCTGAACTTTTTCATGATAAAAACAAAAATTATGCTGCCCGCCGTTCATATCGGCGCAATACACTGTTGGTTTGAACGGCGATATTATTTTCATCCAATTAAAATATATTTTTAGCAGTTATAAAATAATTACTTAAAATTTTCAAAGTACTTCACTATTACCACGGTTCACAGTTCACACTCAAATATTAATCAATACAAACTTAAGAGAAATTCTACGCTCAAAACGATATGGATGGAGTATTTCATCAAAGTCGGCTGTAATGGCTGTAACTTAATATGAAAACTTAAGACAATTGATACGAATCGTTTAATGTTATTTTTATATTGAAATTTCCTTACCGATCAAATTTTTTATTTTTTATTTTTTAACTATTATTTCAATATTTTAAAAAATCACCTAATTAATTACTTTTAGACCGGTCAATAACAATATAGTCATTACAAAAATTGAAAAAAACACTTGATAAATTCAAAAAAAATAAAAAAATTAATTGGTAAGGAAAATTTGATATAAAGATAATATTAGTTTTTTTGTAAATAATACGAATTTTAAAAATTGCTCGCAGTAGTATCAGAATCCTGGAATTTAATACTAAATTGGCAAATAAAAATAAAATTTGCACAGCGTATATTATTTAAATTAATGAATTTGGTGTATATGAGTACTCTCATACACCCATCATATGATACCAAACTATTCTTACGCATTCAATATTAATTTTTGGGTTTGTTGCACCGACCTATTTTAACTTTCAACATTAAATGCTCCCTTTAGCTCTTTTAGTGTGATATATATTTTACTGGATCTCCTTCTTGTGTTCTTTTGCTAAAAAAAAGGACTAATAAATTGTTCGATAATATTTGGGTTTGTTGCATCAGGCCATCAACGCAGTTTTTGATATGTACGAATTTTGATGTATTAGAAGCGTGAATTTTTCGCCATATCGAAATTAATATTTCTACATTGTATATGATGATTCAAACTTCTAACATATTAAATTTAAATTAGGTGATTTAAGTTTATGTCAGCCAGATATTAAAAATTGGAGTAATAACGTCAATAAATAATAACTTTTTTATGCCACAAACAAAATAAGAAAATTAGTTTTATGTCATTGGATAGTTGTAAAATACAATAAAATTTTATTTTATGCGAATAGCTGGTTGAAAAAAAATAGAAATACAAGTCATGTGAAATTTCAAAGTTTTGAATTTTGAAATTTGAAATATTTTAAATTTAAAGTTTTCAATTTTTCAAATTTAAGTTCAACAACAACTAAGCCTTTTATCCCAAACAATTTGGGTAGGCTAGAAAGAAAACAATAAACTTTTTTCAAATTTAATAAATTTCGAAATCCAAAATAAAAAAAATTGCAGTTTAGTACATCTAACGGAATTATTTTATTCCAACTGCTATATATAAAAGTACGACAAATAGTTACTCACATTTATTTAATATGACTCTCATCTAATTATCTCCGTTAAAAATATTGCGGTTGTTAGTTGTTCGTTGTAAATTGAATTATGAAATTTGAGTAGTTGGACCTCATTTCCATGCATGCATATTTTGAAATATCATAACACTCTCAATTTAATTCTTATTTTTACAAAATTTAGTTCGTTGGAAAGTTTATAATAAGTTCTACAACTTAATGTTTGATTTTAATACCCTCCTTACATATATTATTTCAAATCTAACAATATAATGTGCGTAAAATATGTAATAGAAATACTATTTATTGTTTAAAATAAAAAAATAAATTTAATATATTAATGTATCTTATTTATTGATTAACTTTTCACTTCAATTTATTTAGCATTTATTATTTATTCAATATTAAAATATATTTATAATGCGAAAATAAAAGTATAATTATAAAATAAATATATATGCGTTATATTAAAAAAGTGAATGAGAGTTTGGCATCATTCACGCGTAAGAATAGTTTGGCATCATATACATAAATTATCATGATAGTACTCATAGAATAGTATTCGTATAATGGCTATATATCCACCGATCACGTGTAAGAATAGTTTGGCATCATATGATGGGCGTATGAGAGTATAATATTGCTCTGCAAATTGTGTTTTTATTTGCCAATTTAGTATCGGATTCCGGGATATCGATACTAGATTCCGGGATTTCGATACTAGACTGAATTTGTATCAGAATCCCGAATTCCGATACTACGAGCATATTTTTTAAATTCGGATTAAAATTAGATTATTTTAAAATTTCTTAATTAATTAAGGTTAGTTATAATTTTTTCGGCAAATATTTCTGTTTTGCTGGACTGACTTATCAGCAACACACAAATCCTTACAAAATAAGAAATCAGACCCAGCCCAAAATGGAGATAGGCCCAACCGAAGACCCAACACAAACATTACCCTTTTAATTACCGCCAGCCGGGCCCCATTGTCAGTTCTTTCTCGTTTACACACGGAAGCAATAAGCGCCTGATTCCTTTCCGAAATCCCCACGGAGAAACGAGACAGAGGGAGAGAGGGTGTTTCAATGGCGTCGGAAACGGAGGAGGATCTTCTCAAGAGCTTCATGGCGGAGGTCAGCGAGGTCGAAAGGGATAACGAAGTCCAGAGGTGAATAAACCCTAACTCTTCTCGTGCTTTTTAATTTTATTCACGTTAAATATAATATTTTTAGAGAAGCAGTTCTGATTTCTAGGTTGGTTATGTGTGATTGTCTCTAGTTGATTTAATCCCCTTGGGTATTGTTTGATTGGGCGATTAGTTGAGATTATGATAAAAAGTAGTCCTGTTCATGGTACTGAAGAATGGTTTAATTTTTTTAAAATAAGGAACTATAAGTTAATTTCTTGTATGTTTTTATGTCCAACTTTGGATTTGTTAAGTAGAAATGGATGAAAGTTAATAAGAGTTAATAATTAGTAAAATAGTCATTTCAATTCCATGTTGCTTTCTGTCCAATGAACAGGCTGTCTTGGGGATTGTTAACTAGGTTTGAAATAGTTTTATGCCAGCTGAGTACGAATATTTTATGCCAGCTGAGTACAAATAATTTTTAGCGGTAAAAGAGAATAATAGGTAATTGTTTGTTTTTCCGAGCAATTTTTGACAAAAGGTCTGAAATTGGTCTCTTTCCTGGCCAAAAGTTAAATTTTATTTCGGAACAGTGATTTAATTCTGATCAAATCCTGAAGAGTTTCCTCCCTTAGATGGTTGTTTATTTTGAAAGTTTTTATCTGTTCGACTTATTATATATTTATGTACAAATCAGTAATTTTGAAGTATATATGAACTTAAGTTATGCACTCGCAGTTAGTCAATGCAAAGCTGGAATAAGTCTAGTTATATTTGAACTATTCAAGTTTAAAGGGGGGCTACTTTGGTTTTTTTTTTTTTGGGTGTGGGGGGCGGGGGGGGGGGGGGGGGGGGGGGGGGTCAAAACTCATGAACAACTATGATTTCATGATACTTACTGTCTTTTGTACCATTACCACACATCTGGTAAACTTTTATGGAAAATTACTGGCTGAGGATGCCATCTCAGACCCGAGTGTGTAATAGCAACTAAAGTGCTTTGCAGATAGCACTGGGAGTGTTTAAACAAGAGATAGTGATTTCTTTTTCCTTGTTTACAATTATGTAAATACTAGTTTCATGTATGATAACAGATTGACAATTACATAATTCTTGTTTTTTTATTATTTTTCTTAAGAAATTTAGATGTTACATGATTTAACTATTGGATAATAAAATTTAAATTTAGGATACTTGGTTCCTTTAAACTAAATCCTTTTGAGCATCTTAACCTTCCCTTTGATGCTTCGACTGATGATGTGAAGAAGCAATATCGCAAGGTATGTGTCAATATGATGCTGAATGTTTCTTTTTCTAGTTTTATATATTGCAGTTAGTACAATATTACAATAGTGGAGCTTAAATTTCACATGATGCTTTTTTTAATTCCAGTAATGAAGAAGCCAAACTTGAGACCTACTAATTTGTCCTTAGAGTTAACTTTGCTTGCTTCAATTAAAACTTTGCCAATACATCCAAACTGGATTATCCTTTGACTTAGTTGTTTTTCTTTTCTTTTTTTTTTTCCCTCCCTAGAAACTGCCTTACCCTCAGAGTGTTTAAATGATCATAAGCCTATGATGTATGTTCTTTGGAGAAAAAATTGTAATGCTTATTTGTCAAAATCTGTGCTTAGTTCTTGATGGTACTTGAAGTGCATAATGTTCAGTTTTAGACTTGCAGACCCAAATAAAGTCCTTACAAAACTTGAGGAATGTTGTTCTAATTACCTTAATAAAAATGACCAAAACTCAATTGTTACTCTCCGAATGTCGAAGACTTAAAATTATGCATTTCCTATTTACTTTTTCAGTTGAATTTAATTGAAGGAGAGGGTGTTAAATCTAAAAGATTGAAGACTAAAATAGTTGTCTTGAGTTAAAGGGGAAATGATTATGAATTTAATTGGTTAATTACCAAATATAATGTTTATTTTGTTTTTTAGCTCTCGTTGCTAGTTCACCCTGACAAGTGCAAGCATCCACAAGCAAAGGAGGCTTTTGGAGGTAATTTGATGAGCTAAAACTATTATTTGTAGTAATTATGATTTATTTATTTATTTTATTTATTTTTTTATTATTTTTTTTTAAGTTTGCACTTTGCAGGTTGGAAAAATGTTGATTGTTTGTTGCAAACTAATATTCAAGGACATCCATATTTTGATACCAGTTTGCTGGTTGTGGCAAACAGTTGTTTGTCTGTGCATCAGCTGGTCCTTGCTTTGTAAATAATAAAATTAGTCGATGTTTGCAATACCCCACTTCATACAATGTTGTGTTGTAGGGATATACTCTATTCAGCATAATTTGTAATTTGTACACCTATTAGTTCTGTGGGTAACCAACTTTACACGTTTGGCAGTTTATGTTATTGAACTGATAAGCTTGTGCTGACTTTATTTTTGTACCAGCATTGGCAAAAGCTCAGCAGCTTCTGCTTGATCCACAGGAGAGGGGTTACATTCTCGATCAAGTAACTGCCGCTAAAGGTGTCCTTTCTTCCTTTTTATCTCTTTTCATTATGTATTAATTCAGTCAATTCCTAGTCGCTGACTCATGAGGTTTCTTTTACAAGTCTTGGTTAAGACATTGAACAATGTTAGATATTATCTGTGGTCAGTGACCAGCTTCCACGGTTTTGACTGCACCAGATACATGCTAGTATGTTTCTCTTACTGAAATGACATGTACTATAGTTGTATCTGGTGTGACAACCTTTTAGTAAATATCACCATTACCATTTTTGCAGTATGATTGATGTGGTTAAGCTTTATTACTAGTACAAACTACAAAGTACAAACAAACACGATCTATATACTTTTGCCTTTTCAGAGGAACTGAGGGCGAAGAGGAAGAAGGAACTGAAGAAAGATAATGCTTCTAGAATAAAAGCAACAGTAGATGAGGTATATAGACTTCTTACATCTAGTAGTTCTTTTTCATTCAGTTTCCCCCTTTATAAACTGAGATGTGTATCATTGTATAGGTAGTTCTTCTGAACTAGACACGTTATTCGGTCCACATACTAACTTCCAATTTATTATAAAGAATGGTTAATGAATTTTGTTTTAGTTTGGATCATGAGCATGGATTTCTTATCAGTTGGAAGCTAGGTTTTCTTTTTAAAAATTTTGATTTGGTTAATTTTCAGACAAATTTGATAGCATTGTGCATTCTGCAAACGAGTTGTGTACATTCTGCTTATATTTGAGTGTGTATTATGAAATAGCCCAACGTGTATTTTATGACCAGTTCAGACAACGATTTCTGCATTCAAACAACAAAAGTGCATTTTGCAATTGTCAATTCTCCATTCTGAATCGCTAAGTGTGCATTTTGTGAGCCAATCATGCATTTCGGGAGGTTGAAAATGAGTCCAGTAATTCCAGAGCCAGCAATCGTTCTGTTTAAACTGAAAAGGCAGTTGTGCATTCTTGGATAGCCGAATGTGTATTTTAAGGAGAATGAAAATTTTCATGAGGGGCATTTTATGGTTGAGTTCATGGGTATAAGTTGCCTGGCCCTTCTTTCCTAAACAAAAAGAGGGCAGGGTATTTCCAAACTTGACTAGTTTACTGAGATTATAATTTTCGTCTGACAAGCTATTTATTTTACTTTTTATCAGGGCAAGTATGAAGAACAATACGAGAGATCGGAAGAGTTCCAGGTGCACTTAAAGCTGAAAGTTCGTGAAATTTTAGCTGAGAAAGAGTGGCGCAGAAGAAAAATGCAAATGAGGGTCCGTTAATTTGTTTTAAACTTTGTATTAGTACAATGTGTTGCCACTTTTCAGGTAGTTAATAGTAGTTCTATGTGGCCCCCTACCCCAAATACTACTAAATGTGAATCAGGTTTTCTGTAAACATGGTAGTATTATTTATTCTCGTTACCCTTTGTTTATTCCAAAATTGCATTGATTGTCCCTTTTTTAGCTTCATTTGTACTTTACAGATCAATAATGAGGGAAAAAAGTTCCAAAACTGGTGTTAGGCTGGTTCCTATATGTTTATGCCTGCATGTAGTGTTTCTGCTTGGATATTTTTTAAGTTTGTCCTGCTAGCAGATATCAGAAGAAGAAGGGAGACTTAAAAAGGATGAAGAAGAAACGAAGGAGATGTGGAAAAGGAAAAGAGAGCATGAAGAGCAGTGGGAAGAAACTAGAGAAAATAGGGTATTCTTTTCATTTAATATATATATTTTACAATGTATTTCCCTTTATCAGCAGAAATTTCTAGAACTTCCTACCAATACTCTTTTATTTTTTGAGATGACCTAATAATTCCAAATTAATATGTTAGTGTCTCTATAAGGCCGAATATCTTGACATGACATAACTGGGCCCTTTTTTCACATTATGCTGTAATTGAAATTGCATTAGCTTTTAATTGCTATTAAATTCTTGCGAAAGTATGAAAGTAATTTCAGCAGTTTAGTCATATCCTAATTATATTTTTACTTGAATTTAGCACTTATATCTGGTATTTGTTAATAGCTACAGTATTTGACGTCAATTGCAAGTGCCGAAAATTTTAGGTTTTGTTTGCAACTATAATACCGTGAACTCCAACTATGTTGTGTTGTTGTCCTGAAATGGGTGTCAACCTCTTTTTTTTTTTTTTTTTTAAATTTCTCTATGCATGCTATTCAGGTTTCAAGTTGGAGGGATTTCATGAAGACTGGAAAGAAGGTCAGTATCAGTCAAATATCCAGATTTCTTTGTCTTTTTGGTTCATGTTTATTGATAAAATCTAGAGTTATTGAGATTTATTGAGTCTGTGAAAATTGCAAAAATACGCAAAATTCCTACAACTGCTGGTAACATGCATGTCAGATCTGGTCCTGGTAATTATTGGGCTACCAGCAGCAAATGCTTATTTTCTCAGACCAATTTTTAAATTCCTTGTAACTTACATGGTTGAATCATCTCTGTCTCTCTCCTCTTATGTAGGGAAAGAAAGGTGAAATAAAGCCCCCAAAGCTGAAGACAGAAGACCCGAACAAATCTTATGTGCAGAGGCCTGTTAAGCGTGCTTAAATATTGTAATTTAGGGGTTTACCTGTCATTTTTCTAGAAACCATCTTTTGATAACAAAACAAACTAAATTCCCACATTGTATCCTATGTATCATTAAGAAGAATTGTTTAGACAATCTCGTGTCATGTAGATTTTCTTCCAACTTACATGTTGCTGATTTCTCTATTGTAATTCTATTGTAACATCTAATTTGTTCTCCTCCCAAGGTAAATGAGTTGTCTATGTGAAATATTGCATAATGTTAAGCTATAAGATGCCTTGTACCTTGAGTACATTTTTTCTGTGTTTCTCCCTTGGTAGTATCATTTACAGGCTAAAAACAGGCCCAAATCAACATATTTTGACGCATTGTCTAATCAGTGTTGGATCTCTGCACCAATTCTGATAAACAAACTTGAAGGGACACAAAGAGAGTGATTACAGAGACCTGATAATGATGGGAGCATATTTTAATGTACATAGTTGCTTGCTTTATGAAATGGACCCCAATTGAAGTCTCAACTTTACCCTTTGGCTTCCCGAGATGCTTGAACTGAATAGTTAAATATATGCAATCATTTATGACAAAATAATCTCCAACTAAGAATATAAAGAAGGATATCCTAGCGTTAAGCTTTCTAGAAGGATCTGGATAAAATAAATATCAATCAGGCAGTGGTTTGTGTTTGGTTTGGTGTGGTACGTGATTTAGTGAGAAGCAACTCTCCTTCCACTCTGAATTATGAACTTCAAATATTGATTAAAAGTGGGAGTGAGATCTAATCAATTGCCACTCTGTGCAATTCTATGTTAACATGCTAAATTCTAATTTATCTTTTTTTTCCTACTTCTGACATAGTAGATGCAAGTCGAACAACAGTAAAAGGTCTTAAGAATGCATATGCAGCGCTTAATTTTGAGGCTACCAGACACTGCTTTTCCAGCAAACCAAACCTATTATTGTTAATTATTCTTTAATTATTAGGGGCGAGGGAGTGCTAGCTATTAGGGAAATAAGTTCAAAGTTAGATTTTGTGCCTAAGGAATACGATTTTCTATAGTAAAGAAATCCTTGTCTGATTGCAATTAGGTCAAGCAAGATTGCACAATTTTATTGTCCTTTTCTCTTTTTTTTTTTTAACTTTTCTTTTCTCGATTTATGGAAACTTTATTGTCATAGTCCACTTGTACAAAAGTTCAAGAAAGAGAGATCTAACTCGAGGTTGATTCTCATAAAGGTTAGGATTTGTTGATAAAATCGATAATCGACATCATCGTGTTAGTGAAATTTAAAATTTAAAAAATTAGTGCGATCTGCATATAAATGTTCTTCAATTTTTTTAAAAGAATTAAACATTTGATACATATATCGATATGGTAAAAAACGAAATGTACTTGATTGTTGGAAATATACCGACGAATAACCGATGCTGTCTCCTGTTAAAAAAATTATGACGATAATTCGCCGTATAAATATAAATAATTACTTAGATTAAGATGTCCAACACATTACATTGTACACTTAATTATCAAACTAAATAAATTGTTTGCTTGAATCTCATTTTAGCCTTCCATTGTACGAGCAATACACTTTATTAATCAAAATGAGTTGTTTACTTGCTTGAGATGTCATTCCAAAGCAATTCAATTAGTGTAGCAGCCTCGAACTCTGTTGGGACATGCAGCTCAACTATTTAAAACATGTTTTCAATAAAGTCACACATTCACATACCATGAAAATACCTACGGTATATACACTAACATGGTCATTGTTTTTAACAATGTTTTAATTTAATATATATTTTTTGAAGGGAATTTTTAATGTAGTTTTTATGAGACCTGACTACGTACTTCTATAATATATTCGATCAATATATTTGAACCTAACTAAAAACTAGATTAAAAATATATATATATATTACACAGACTAGTCGATCTTGAAAGGCATAATCAGATTTGGCAGCTGGCTAATCATATTTGATAGATGACTAATCGAGTTTGGCAGGAAATTAGCAGTATTTTGACGTTCAAGGCTGTAAAATATCACTGATAAATAATTCAAGACTGCAGAGCTAACGTTTTTAATTAGTAAAATAACTAATCAGACTAATCAATCATTTTAATTTACAAATTACAACACATAGTTAATAATTTTAATAACATTGTATGTATTTAATGTTTAAATTGGTTTAAGAAATTGGTATTCATTTGATCAATATTGTCACGACACACTCACACACGGTAAATGATAATTGAAGTTGCATGTCCCATTTTAAAAATGCAATTTGGCATAAATTCCTCCCAGTAAAAAAGGAACTTGAAATGTAGTTCCCAACTTATATAATATATATATAAACACTATAATTCCTGGTCCCTATATTTTGAAAGGTGGTGAATAATGCTCCTATGGAAGACCAAGTAGTTATTGCTAGCCAGCATATATTGGACCACTAGAAATAACTAAAAAATTCAATAAAGAGAGAACAACAAAATTCGTTTGAACTATTTAAGAATGAGAAAGACAGCAAAACAACAAACGATGTACATTACTACATTGTCCTAACGCAACGATGCAAATTGTTAGTGCGGTTTTTGTTAGCATATTTGGTCCTTGACGCGTACACATAAAGGGATATTTGCATATTATACCCAACAAGTCTACTGTTTGGATAACTAATTTTTGTTTAAATTTATAGATGCTTTTTCGCATCAATGCGATTGAGATAAAATTCTAAATATATACTCTGCGCTAAATGACTCCACAATCGTCTATTGTTACGATGTTATTATTTAATAGAGAAGTATATATATGGTCACATTAATGACACGTAATACATATGAATTAATTTTCTGGCCTATAAGAAGCCTTGTACTTATACCAAAGTTTAATGATTCGCGCAACTTAGTACGAGACTAATAGTTGGCCAACGAAATTAAACTCTTTTTAATTAGTAAACAGAATAAGCAAAAGCCGAAGTTATTCTACCGTTAAAAAATTAAAATATACCAGAATGTCCGATAATATATTAAAATTAGGTTCTACGACGGTACTTTCGGCTAGCCGACATTTTTGTTATTAAAATGATTTAATTGGTATCTTGTAATGACAGTGGCTACTGATAGTGGCAAAAGGTACATGGTTCTTTCTTCTCCCTCTAGATGTACCCTTTTGTCCTTAATTTTTTTCTTTTATTTTTGAATATTTTTTCTCTTTGCAATGTATTAAGACCTTATTACTATTGATGCATGTAAATAGGAAAACCACTGAAGTAGCTAATGCTCTCATTAGATTCCCACTTTCGCCTCCATAATATGCTACTAACTATGTCTAATTACGCCAATGTTTTCTGGTACCTATAGCTAGCTAGACTAGGTAAGAATCATTTTGTCCCTTCGCTCCAACTAAGGATTAAGTGATTAGACGGCTCGTGTGGTTGGCTTCTTTTGGAGTGGAAATAAGTATATTATCATTTTAGAACAAGTAACAATGGCTGTCAAAAGGTGGTGGTATCAAGCATGGAAAAGGACAAAATTTATGAAGGTTTACTATTGGTTAATTTTACGATCGAGTTATATATAGACGGTAGCATAGAACTACCCTTGGCCTTAGGCGATCAATCTTATAGTTATTTGTGAGATAAAATTATGTGCTCGGTTCTCCCAATTATGATTAATTTATAATCCAACTCTAATAAGACCCGCACATATGTGATTTTGTTTAATTAATTAAATAAAAATATGTATTTCTCCCTCAAAACTCCATATAACTATCACGTAAAATGGAACAATTGCGGTTACATTTATCACAAAGAAAAAGAAGGGGTGCTATTATATGCGAAACATAAGTGATATTTCTTTTAATTTTAAGGGAATTTAAATCTTTCAACTTTAAATATTTGCAAAACAATCAAGTAATATCTCGAGTTCGCATCTTCTGTTTGATAATCGTTATTAATTTCTAATCAATATATATTAAATTTGGCTTTTAATTAGCGTACCGTTCTTAAATGAATATATATATAGTGCTAAGCTCACGGTCCCAACTCCAAAACTTATGTTATACACACAGAGCTAGCTAGTACGGTTAGGTTAAAATTAAATATCTAAAGAAAAAGGAAAAGCACCATTATATATACCACTAACCCCAAGCTCCTGAAGTATGCCAAACAAAGCAATCCTTACTTCTTACGCAATGCTATCTATTTGCCATCGATCCCTATCATCCATTTCTATATATAATATCTTGACCGAATAGAGCTATGAAAAACCAAGCCAATTAATGCTCTCTCTTTATGCATTTTGTTTAGGTAGAGAGATGGTCCAGTTCACAAGTGCCTTGAAAACATTTCATAAATGGCACAAAAGAGGCAGGAACCTTTGACCAAAATTATTAATTTTATACAAACCGACATATTATAAAGAAAGAAGCAGGTTTGACATTGGTTAACAAAGGGTTTCTTTTTGTTTTTTAAATCGTAGAACCATTATCAGACTATGGTCTATGTTATAATGCGCTATGATCCTTTTTGCCATCGATAAGACAAAGACTAACAGTGATCTTAAATCAAAGCGAATAGTAACCGACATAGAAAAAAATCTAAAATATTATATATAAATATCTTCAAATGGTTATCTAAATTAACCTTGTAATCCAACATTTTATATTGTTTGATTAATCGATTTGATTGTGTTCTGTGCCATAAACATGCATGGTTCCTTGGAGATTAACATATGGTGTGTGGAGGGAGAATTGGAGGCTGTATAGACCATGGATTAATATATGCTCATAGTTATTTTAATTTCAAAAGTAGTGATTGAAAATTTCCAAGTGTCAGTACAACATACTCTGATAATATGTATGTATAAATAAACAGTGCAAACAGATTCCATTTTGACAACAAATGCACTTTCAATGTCAAATGGATCGAGTAGCGATAACATGATTCTACAAAAACGGAAGTATACGGAAGGAACTTTGAAACCTAAGTGAAAGACATTCTATACATCATTATATTAATCACTTCTTTTAGTCTAATAAGTACCAAAAGCAAGTCCATAGGTAGATTAATTAAAAGAAGGGAACCTTGTTATTCTCTAAACTTTTTTAATGATGTGTACCATTTTATATTTCTGCTGCATTTAATTGCTTTTTCGAATAAATGTTAATGACATGGATAATGTACAAAAAAAGGGAAAAAAAAAATCTGATGGGGGTTTGTGCGGTTCAAGCACTTGATCACATATATGTTTTTTTAATTTCAGTATATATGTTTTTAATGGGACTGAGAACTTTTTATCTGGATGAGAACAAGCGCCTCTTTCTCATCTAGAATGCGTTGAATTTAATTCTATACTTAGACGAAAAATAAGTGATGTTCAACATATGTTGTTTCCTTTCTAATTTCATGGTTAAGCAAACAAATTGAAAATTAAAGGATGTTCAATGTGTGTTGTCTCCTTTCTAATTGCATGGCTAGCTAGGTAAACAGATTGAATGGTTAGTATAGATTTTCAGGGAAAAAAATGCTTCTCTAACAGTACATTAGATGCCTCGTGGGCCCAGGTGGGGGAGCTTAGGCGGATTGGCTAACAGTGGACTAAATCAGGCAGATGGATGAAGGAGAAGGAAGGCTGATCGCATTTTCAGGCAAAGAAGGAGAGGGCCAGCTCGTGCCAGCAAGTGGCAGTGCCTAAGGGCAGGGAATTTAGCAACTGGAGAGTTGCTCTTCACTTGTTTTGATTGTGAAAAGTTCAATGATGTAGCGAAGGTTTAGGCTTTTTGAAAAACAATAGTATTTGTACGTTTTGATTCTTATTTTCTATCTTGTTGTTGTGATGCTTAGTATTGATGCATGGAAAAGGAGAAACAGTAAGAGTTCACTTCCCAGTGACAAAACTGATTTGATATAGTTGTAGGGATCGGTACCAGGTGTTGGTACCAGTCTCAATATCGGATGCATTAATAGTTCTAAACAGTTTGCTTTTCTTTTTGTTAAAAAAAAAATGATAGAGCGTTCCTCTACTTATTTTCAAAAAAAAAAAGTACATTCGATATGTTTAATTCAAAAAATTAATGATTCTTATATTGGAATTTATAATGTGGTTATGGTAATTAATATGAACCAAGTTGATTTGAGATTAATTAATTTATGCATCATAATTTTCATGGAAAATCTTGATGACCACCTTTAGTATATTCATCCCAAAAATTGTCTTAAAGTCATAAAATGTCTCGTACTCTTGTAAAATTATATACGCACTAGCTGATCGTTGTTTACACATATCTCCACTAAAGAAAACATAATAAAGCTGAAGGAATCCAAACGCCTAAACAAAATCATTGTTATGTTTATAAAAAACTGTTGAAAATCATACCGACGCTTGATGGAGGACTTACATGGACAAATTCTAACCCGATTCATGTTGGGTGTGAAGACAACTTGTTCACCAAACCACGTGTGACTTGCTCGTCAAGTATGGTGTTTCTTGCTGGTCAAGCAAGATGTTACTTGTTCATTAAGTAGGAAGATATGTTTCTTGATTGTAAGGAATGTATCTTATAATAGATTGTTTCTTCACCCCTAAGTAACTCTAGGCTATATAAAGGGCCTAGACCCTCCTGTAATCAACACACAGAAAAACAGAAAAGCTTCAAGCTTGTAATTCTTTCTCCTCTATAAACAATATTAGGCAGGCGGTGTTTTGTGGTTTTTCACCACCCGTCTGGTTTTCCACAAATTCCTTGTGTCTTGTTATTTCTCTCTTTATTTCTTGCTATTGTGTTGTGATATTGTATGGCTACCTCGGTCTTTACAACTGGTATCAGAGCCAGGTTACGGGGAGGTTCTGTTGGTGTGCGAAATCCAATCGAACGCTTGTGAAGGAGGAAGTGCTGCTCAAACAACATGGAGGATAGCAAGGCGAATATCCGATGTTTCGATGGTAAGCATTTTGGTTATTGGAAATTACAAATAACTGACATGTTGTATGCCAAAGAACTAGAGGATGCTTTAGAAGAGAAGAAACCCGAAGGCATAGACGATAACAAGTGGAAGAAGCTAGATCGTCGCGCACTCGGTTTCATTCGAAACACCATCTCCATGGATGTGGCTTCGCATGTTGCAGATGAGACCACGACTTTTGGATTCATGAAGAGACTGTCTGACTTATATGAAAAGCCCTCGAGTTCCAACAAGATTCATCTTCTACGACGACTGTTCCAGCTGCAGATGGCTGAAGGTGCTTCCGTGACAGATCATGTAGCGGAGTTCAACAATATCGTCAATCAACTGAAGGCAATCAAATATTCCTTAGATGACGAGTTGCTCGCGCACTGTCTGTTGATCTCTATGCCTGATAGTTGGTCGACTACTGTAGAGGTGATTTCTGGCCAAGAAAAGGTGACACTCGACTTTGTTCGTGACCGCATCGTCAACGAAGGCATTCGGAGAAATGAGCGAGGTGAACCAAGCGGGGCGGCCCTAACTGTTCAAAGGGGTCGGGATGGTCAGAAGGGCGAGAACCGAGGCAGATCCAAGTCGAGAGGAAAAAGCAAGTCTCGAACCAAAGGTGAGGCGGAGTGCTGGAATTGTGGAAGGAAGGGTCACCTGAAGCGTGACTGCAAGGCCCCTAAAAAGGCGAAGAAGAGAGGAGACGAGTCCAACTCGGTGAATGCAGCAACAGAGGAGGACTCAGATGATGCTCTGGTGTTATGTCTCGACAGCCCAATCGAATCATGGATTCTTGATTCAGGTGCTTCTTTTCATTCTACCTCTTGCAAAGAATTGATGAAAAATTTTGTATCTGGAGAATATGGAAAGGTATTCTTAGCAGACGGTAAACCTTTAGAAATCACGGGCAAAGGTGATGTCGACATTAAGTCAAGCAATGGCTACAAATGGACATTACATGATGTTCGTTATATTCCCGGATTGAAGAAGAATTTAATTTCTGTTGGTCAATTGGATCGTGAGGGGTATAAGACCATCTTTGGAGAAGGTTCTTGGAGGATAGTAAAAGGAGCAATGGTCATCGCACGAGGCACCAAGGTGGGTACACTCTATCTGACGGACAGCAGTGGAGACTTGGTGGCATTAGCGGGGGCTGAGACCAACCCGATCTTGTGGCACAACAGATTGGGACACATGAGCGACAAAGGCTTGAAGGTGCTAGCTTCGAAGGGGTTACTACCGGCTATGCAGTCGGTTGAAACCGGATTCTGTGAAGATTGCGTGCTCGGTAAGCAGAAGCGGGTCAGTTTCTCGAAGGTCGGACGGAAATGCAAGGAAGAGAAGCTAGAACTTGTGCACACGGACGTGTGGGGACCGGCACCGGTCCAATCCCAAGGTGGCTCGAGGTACTATGTCACATTCATCGATGATTCCACTCGCAAGGTATGGGTATACTTTCTCAAACACAAGTCTGAAGTGTTCGAGGTGTTCAAAAAGTGGAAGGCGGAGGTTGAGAATGAGACCGGTCAAAGGCTGAAGTGCTTGAGATCGGACAATGGTGGCGAGTATGATGGAGCCAATTTCAAAGCATATTGCGCGGAGCATGGAGTCAAGCTAGTGCGAACAGTCCCAAACCGACCACAGCAAAATGGGATTGCGGAGAGGATGAATCGAACCCTCAATGAGCGCGCTAGGGCAATGCGACTTCACGCAGGTCTGCCTAAGATGTTTTGGGCAGAGGCAATCAACACGGCAGCTTATCTCATCAACCGAAGTCCCTCGGTGGCCTTAGAATTCGAGTTGCCTGAAGAGAGGTGGTCGGGTAAAAAGGTATCTCTGTCTCATTTGAAAACATTTGGATGCACTGCATATGTGCATGTGGACTCAGACAAAAGGGACAAGTTGGATGCAAAGTCCAAGAAGTGCATTTTCATTGGGTATGGAACTAATTATTTTGGTTACAGATTTTGGGATGAGAAAAATCGGAAAGTAATTAGGTCCAAGGATGCTACCTTCAATGAAAATGAGTTATACAAGAAGTCTGAATCTAATGAAGTGAGAGAGATTGATTTGGGTGATACTAAAGTCCCAAATGGTACGGTTGGCAATGATTGGATCGAAGGTGATGCGGTCCAAGAAGACAATGAAGCCGATGATGTTGCGACCGGAGATGCAGCCGACGGCGAAGAAGAGCCCAATCCACAAGAACCGGTGTTGAGAAGGTCTACTCGGGTTCGTAAACCTAACACGCGGTATCTATCTTCCCTCAACTATTTACTTTTGACCGACTCGGGTGAGCCTGAAGACTATAGTGAGGCGGTAAGCTCGAGTGATTCGGTCAAGTGGGAGCATGCCATGCAAGAGGAGCTAAGGTCCTTGGAGAAAAACATGACATGGGTCCTGACTCAGTTGCCAAAAGGGAAGAAGGCGCTACAAAACAAGTGGGTGTATCGAGTTAAAGAAGAACCTGATGGTAGTAAGCGGTACAAGGCGAGGTTGGTGGTCAAAGGTTTCTTGCAAAAGAAAGGGATTGATTACACTGAAGTTTTCTCACCAGTGGTGAAGCTTACAACCATTCGAATGATTCTTGGTATTGTAGCAACCGAGAATTTGCACCTAGAACAACTCGATGTGAAGACGGCTTTCCTTCATGGTGATTTGGAGGAGGAAATCTACATGGTGCAGCCTGAGGGATTTGAAACTCAGGGAAAGAAGGGTCTTGTATGCAAGTTGAATAAAAGCCTGTATGGTTTGAAGCAAGCTCCTAGACAGTGGTACAAGAAGTTCGACAAATTCATGTGCAGTCGTGGATTCAGGCGAGGAGACACGGACCACTGTTGTTACTTCAAAGATTTTGGTGGCTCCTATGTTATATTGCTTTTGTATGTCGATGACATGCTCATTGCAGGTGCAAGTATGAAGCAAATCAACGTACTAAAGCAAGAGTTAGCGAAGGAGTTCGAGATGAAGGACTTGGGTCCAGCAAGTCAAATTCTAGGCATGCGCATTTCTCGAGATCGCGTGGCAGGTACTCTGACTCTGTCACAAGAGAAGTACATCAACAAGGTGTTGGATCGATTTCGAGTGCAAGATGCTAAGCCAAGAATCACACCGCTGGGAGTACAACTCAAGTTATCGAAGGCTCAGGCACCAAAGACGAAGGAGGAGCGTGACTACATGGCGACTGTGCCCTATTCCTCGGCGGTTGGCAGTCTCGTGTATGCTATGGTGTGCACCAAACCCGACATTGCTCATGCAGTGGGAGTAGTGAGCCGTTACATGGCAAATCCAGGTACCGGACATTGGGAGGCGGTGAAATGGCTGCTAAGATACTTGAAAGGCACTTCAAGTATGGCACTGTGCTTCAAGAAAGGCAGTGTGGGCTTAGAAGGATTCATTGATGCGGACCTTGGTGGTGATGTGGATAGTCGGAAGAGCACTTCCGGTTATGTTTTTACGTGGGGTGGTACGGCTATAAGCTGGATGTCGAGATTGCAAAAATGCGTGGCTCTTTCTACAACAGAAGCAGAGTACGTGGCGATTTCGGAGGCCGGGAAAGAGATGGTTTGGTTACTCAATTTTCTAGAGGAGATTGGGAAGAACCAAGGTTGCAGAGCACTCTACACCGACAGTCAAAGTGCTTTGTGTCTCGCGAAGAACCCGGTGTTTCATTCAAGGACGAAGCATATCCCGCTGAAGTACCACTACATTCGTCAATTGATAGAAGACGGGACCTTGTCGTTGAGAAAGATCGCAGGTGCGGCAAATCCTGCGGACATGCTCACGAAGGTTGTCACCACGGATAAACTGAGGCTATGCACTGCCTCAGTTGGGCTCAACCACTAGTCAAGTGGGAGCTGCTGCCTGCCTATGGAAGATTGTTTGGAGCAGAGGAGATGCGGAAGATATTTGGGACACTGGGATAATAGTGTTACCAACTTGTCTTCAAGTGGGAGATTGTTGGGTGTGAAGACAACTTGTTCACCAAACCACGTGTGACTTGCTCGTCAAGTATGGTGTTTCTTGCTGGTCAAGCAAGAGGTTACTTGTTCATCAAGTAGGAAGATATGTTTCTTGATTGTAAAGAATATATCTTATGGTAGATTGTTTCTTCACCCCTAAGTAACTCCAGGCTATAAAGGGCCTAGACCCTCCTGTAATCAACACACAGAAAAACAGAAAAGCTTCAAGCTTGTAATTCTTTCTCCTCTATAAACAATATTAGGCAGGCGGTGTTTTGTGGTTTTTCACCACCCGTCTGGTTTTCCACAAATTCCTTGTGTCTTGTTATTTCTCTCTTTATTTCTTGCTATTGTGTTGTGATATTGTGTGGCTACCTCGGTCTTTACAATTCAGACCTCAAAATTACCTTTGAATACTTGAGTTTTTACCTAAATTTGCTGATTTTACGTTAGAAGGAAGGTGCAACAGTAGTTTGGCTTTCTTTTTGCAAAAACTTTGGTGATACGATAACTTGATAAATACCTGAAGTTGAGCCTCAAGTCTAATCCAGACGGCTAGATTCACAACCAAGCCGGCCGCTACATCAGGAGAGCAGTTCTAGATATGACCCAGCAACTAGACCACTTGAAACGTGCCGCCTTATCTCGAAACAGGCCGTTCCAAGTCCAATGATTTTCTAAAATTCTAAGATAGTTTTAAGACAGATATTTGGGATGTCTTTCCCTCTGATTCTAGACATTTTAGAAGCACGTTCTCCACATCTAGTAGTTATTTTTCGATGAGTATTCAAGCCTATTTCATACCCTAGCTCGACATCAAGTTTAAATTCAAGGTTTAGACTTTTTTTTCCCCACTCAATTCAGGAGTCAGTCAGCAGTAGAAACGACCCATCTTCCCAACCAAGCCACCATGATCTCAGATGGATTGCTAGGGCTAAACAAAGTTGAGGAGAGTTGTGGAAAAGATTATGAGTTTGTGACATATAAATGGAAGTGGAGAAAGTGACATCGAGATAGTTAAGGATATTAATGGAAGATCTTTGAGATTCTAATTTTTTTAATTAATTAATCTATATGTGGATCCACTTTCGTAACTTACCTTCTGGTTATTTAGCGTTCTTTCCTCTATATTTGACTATATAAACGTAAAATAAAAAAATTCTTCTTTATTCTACAACTAAATGGGATATATATATATATATATATATATATATATATATATATATATATATATATATATATATATATATATATATATGTTTTCAATAAGAAAAAAACACTTTGCATTATTTTTCTTACTGAAGTCGCATTATTATAAAATATATAAATTTGACTCGATGTTTTAAACGGCTGTAGGTTGCCGCATGAGGTTCCACATGAAGAATATGTGTTTTGAAAGTTATTTTTATTAATGATAATTTATGTATTGTTCATGACTTTGAATGTTATTATACATTCTTGTTCCTTGATATTAATATGTTATATCTTTAGAAGTGTTCAAGAAGATGCTCGTGGTCTTGAACCATAGAACTCTTAAGATAAAAAATATATAATTCTAAATATGTTCACAATCGTGGTAATTAAAGAGGAGCAATAATTACCGAATTAAGATTGTCATGTCGATTGAAAGTACATTGTAGTTCTATAAATGTTGATAAGTGATCATCATTCAATGACATGAGTATATATAAAATGAGCATGCTTTATATATATTGAATATGACCTAACTGGATGAAATATTATATGGATTGTGCTTTGTGTCATTAATATTTCCATCGTGTCTTTGAATCCAAGATATGAGATGTATAGATTTTTCACATGAGAAGCATGCAATGTAATTACTGATTAAGACCATCTTTTTACTGATCTTAGTTATCTGTTGATGGAGGGAATTAGTAGTTCATTGTGTATGACTTGTGCAGAGAAATTTATACGTCGATTATCATTGTCCCTCGATTATCTGAGTTATGATATTACTGGGCCTCTTGGAAAAGTGGAATTATATAGCATGCAATATAACTGATGTAGTTATAATTATAATTCGCTTAAGAGACCAAGAAAACGAATATATGCAAAAATGACACGATCCTATTTTGCATATCATTCATAATATCATGAGACAAGGATAGACACAGATCAAGTGGATCAAGTACGTAATGACTATGTCGTTTGGATGACTATAATGTAGTGATAGAACCTCTTATAGTCTATAATATAAATTTTTTTATATTATTACCAAGATGATGTAGATCCTCTGTAAGGTCACACTAACTAAAGAGAAACAACAAGTGTTTTACATTTTATATGATGTATGAAAATATATGTGATAAAATGTTAAAATAATATGTCATGAAAAATGACATGTTTAGACCATAAATGAATTCATGAAAGTATATGAATATTATTAGTATAATGTTAGAGAGCATTATAAGAATAATATGGACATCATATATTATAATAATATGTTTCATGTTATTAGTTCATGAATTAATTTATTAAACAAGATGCAAATATATATATAGAAGAGTGCTAGTGGCAATTGTGTAATTAATTATAATTAGCACAAAAAAATTGCCCTAGAAATTTTGTATAAAAGATGTGTGGAAATTTTTCCTTTTTAGGAAAAATTATTTTTCTCTCTCTTCTCGGATTGGCCGACACACATTTTTATTTTTCCTTTTGTTTGCGCATTTAATTTGGTTTATTTTTCTTGCGCAAAGGACAAAACAAAAAGGATATTATATCTTCTATATATTGGCCGAAAAATTGATTTTCTTGGTAGAGCTTTCTTTGCAAATTTTTTGCTGGTTACATCTTGCGCAAAGAAAAAGGAAAAAGAAAATCATATTTTCATATATATTTTGCATAATAGTTTAGCCACCTAGAAATCAAATAGTTTGTTGATTGAAGATCAAAGATGGTTGGATCTAAGCTTGAAACTTACCATCTATTTATCGAAGCGTTGGTTGAGTTTGTTGTTTAGGTGAACCAAGAGAAAGAGAAAGAAGGTGGTTAATTTGTTAATTTGGATCAAAGATGGTTGGATCTAAGCTTGAAACTTACCATGTATTTATTGAAGCGTTCAAGTTGAACCAAGAGAAAGAAGAGCGCTAATCGATAGCGGCGAGAATCGAAGGTTTCCAAGAGACCTAGAGAGAAATCGACTTCTCTCTACAAAGAGATTTGACAATCTCTTTAGGTATAATAATTTCTTCTCATCAAATAAAGTTATTTGATATTTTATTGTGCACATGAGTTTCTCAATTAAATGTATAATTGCGATCTTGCTTGTTGTTGTCGTATAAATAAAGTCCTTTGTGTATCGAGTCAAATAATTTTTAAAATTCTGCAACCTTGACATACACACGAAATCCCAACGCCACATACTTATGAATCTCATAGGATCTAGAATTTAGACGTACTTTTGTGCTCCTTTGCAAGTAGGAGTGTACAACGGATGGATTAATTATACTTTATCAAAATTTGAACTCAACCCGTCAATATCGGATTAAAAATATTTATTAAATAACCCATCCATAACCGAACCAAACAATATCAATTTTTCCTTATATACAACTCAATCCAAGCCATCAAATTTTTTTATATATGTGTTTAACGGGTTTGACGAGTTTAAATTTTGATTAAATAAAAATACGCACATAGCATAAAGATAATTCAACATATAGCACCTAAATATATAAATCATGTTTATGATTAATTACTTTTTAGACCATAAAAAATATAAACGGATTACTAGTATAAAATTCATAACCCAACTGAAAGTAATAGGTTAGTCAAAATTCAAATCCGTATCCAATCCAACATCATCTTAATCCGGTAAAAAAAGTATTAGGTCGGTGTTGAGTGGGTTGAATGGGTTGATGGGTTTTCTGTACAGCCCTAGGTAAGTTTTTTTATATAAAAAAAATTAAAATGGCATGGTTTGGAGGGGTGGGCAAAAAAATCGTAACTCATGAATTACTCGAACTCGTCTCGAAAAAAATTCGGATATAACTCGATTTAACAGAACTCGAGTTGCCACAACTTGAGTTAGGAGAAACTCAAAATGAAACGAGGCGATTTCGAGTTGGGTCCAACTCGATCGGCACTAACTCGAGTAATCAGTATAGCCCAAAAAAAATAATCCCGACTCAGATACATCAAAGTGTAGCGGTCCAAAAATTACTCTCAGACATTTCCACTTATATACCAGTATATTGTACAGTAATATCTCAAGCTAAGTTTAACTTTGGTGTCTTTTATGATGAATTATAAGCACTGTACTAGTGTACTGCACAGTAATATATTAGTTTTGTATAATAGCTAAATCAAATTTCGAGTAGAAATGTCGAGTCACGAGTTAACTCACGAGTAACTCGAGTTGCTACGAGTTGATTTCGAGTAAGTCAAGTGAACTCCAAAATGTGTCACGATCAACTTGCGAGTTAACTCGAAATGTAGCGACTTGATTTCGAGTTGATACTAAATCGATCGTAACTCGACTCGAAACCACCTTAGTTTGGACATGTGGTTGAACTTTCTTTGGAACCCGAGAGAGCAAAATTTTTATTTTATATGGATTTATAAGTAAATAGAAACTGTAGCTTTCGTCGTCAGGGAATCTTCCTGTAATATAACCAAAGCGTGGTCGCGCCCTCAAAAGAGGAATCCTATTTTCCTGTCGCAATCACTATGTGGCTATATCTGAAGCTTATTAGGGCGACGGGTTGAGATTTGTTGATGATAAATTTAGTTGGTAATTATTAATGATAAATTAATAATTAGATTAAAATTTTGAAAAAAAAATATTTTGAAATTTATTTTGTGAAGAGATAAATTCAATACGAATATTATTAGTTATAAATGAGTTGAAATTTCTAATAATCAACGGCATAATTCAAATTGCCCCTATAATTTTTCATGCATTATCTTAGGATTTAGATTACAAAAATCCTGATACACAATTAATTTATAAGACCAAGCCTATAAAATTTTACTTCTTTTAGATTGTTACTTAATTTAGAATACGTCATCAACATAATCAGATTTGGCAATGTTTTTAACACTTAAACAATTAAGAAGTGTACATATATACTTATCAGGTCGAGATAGGTCCCTTTAAGTTCCATAGAGATATCTAATAACATTTCTATTTTAAAACTTGTTTATGCTAGATCGAAACGTAAAATATTCTATAAAGTATATAGAACTGTCTTGCATCCTTACATGTATGCAAATGAATTTTGAAGGAGTGATCTATTATCTAGACGCAACATTTTCCTATTTATTACTATAGAATTTCAGTTCAAATAATACTTTGTTTGTTCAACTTCATAAAATGATATTTGTTACTAATTCAAGACAATGATAAGGGGATAATGTTTTCTCGATAAATTATAGCAAATTTATTATGAATTTATGATAAATTTTTGATAAAATTGAATTGTTAATTTTCTGATTTATTCGATCAATGTTCAACTAGCTTTTGAATTGCATCATTTTTTTTTAACATTTTAAATTATTGATAACACATCCGAATTTTATTTTGTCAAACTACTATGAGCCACGGAAGATCCAAATTAGAAAGAAAATATTCTTTGTTACATGACCTCATGCGCCTATTTCCAAACCAAGATCTCCTTCCAATTATTCTCTCTTTTAGTCCCCGGATTTCGCAGCTTGACTTTTCTCGATCTGATCCTGGCTCCCTCTATTCTGATAATTATCTCCCTCTGTGTCTCACAGTCACAGTCACAGTCGCAAGGATAGAAAGCAAATACTTAGCTTACCAAATTGCACGTTATTGAAAGCTTCATTTATCAAAAATAGTAAATTAATAAGAACAATAATGTCATAATGTGTATAAGTGAGTTTTTATTTTTATTTTATTTCTTGAAAAATTTAATATGTCAAGTTAACCATATTCTATTCCTATATTGTGACAATTAATTTCTTTCTCCTTGATAAACTTCTTTTCTTAAAGAAGTATAAATGGTATTTAATTCTATGAAATTTTCCATGCACAACCGCGGTTGTTTTCTGAATCTCAGATTTCCATCTCAAACACAAAAGTGAATAATGAATAAATCCAGAAAATTAGTCAAAATCTGGATAATTCACATATCGAAACACAGCAAATACCTGTCGCGTGCAGAGATACTTATGCATATAAATGTAGCACAAAACATTACCAATGAGAAGCAAAATAGAACAGCAACATCTTATCAAAAATCATCAATTACATTCATTAACTAATTATCCTCAATACAAACAAAGCCAGCAGCCGGCCACTGTCAGTCACTCGGAACTTTTGGAACTTACAAAGTTACATTGCCCAACACAATTATTATAATCATGTTTGTGAATTTGCAGACAACCCCCATCACTCACTAATTCTCAAAACACCCACTGACTAGAGGGCCATGACAATTAAATTATGTACCAAATTAATACTAGGGGAGCATTGCCTAGACACCATGAAAGTATAATTCGACATAAACAAATACCAAAAACCTTACTAGGTCAACTCATCTACTAATATAGAGAACTCCCAATGTTCCCCAAATAGAAAATGGATGTTTAATTAATGTTTAATTGATTTATTTTCATGATGTGGCGATGCAGCGGGGCTCCCAGATAAACAGCGGTCGTCGGAGCTGACTGCACCGCCGCATTTGGTGCAGCAGCTCCTCCTTGCTTCGCCGCCTCGAGCCAGCGGTTGTAGCAACAAACAGTAACTGTCCATCTTCCTCTTCCTCTTCCTCCTCATTGGACTCCTTGTATTGGGACGAGGCGCTGAGGGCAGATGCCGCGACCACAGCTGCTGCTGCAGTGGTGGGCATTGCAACTGCACGTCTTGACGGTGGCAGGATTGCAGGAACTGTGTCAGCTGCTGCTGTCATGGCATCGTCCGGGGAACTCCTGACGAACTTATTGATTACCAGAGACGACCTATGCACCTTTTTGAAAGCAGCGACACTGCCACCGGCAAGCTGGTTCGGTTGTGTGCTCACCTTGACCTCTATCGTTGTGCCCCTGTCAAGCACCTCCACCTCTTCTTCTTCCTCAGACTCCTCTGTCTCAATATCCTCTGCATCAGACTCCTCTGACTCAATTTCAATTTCACTTTGGGGTTCCTCTGGATCCTCAGTTGCATGCTGATCCGCAAATGAAAGCAGGAGGCGGCCGTCATGACGACGTGCATGCAAATAGTTTTGGGTTGGCATGGAGATTGCCTCCATGACCAGCCGGCCATCACCACAGCGGTGTGGGAGCATGCGCAGGCAAGGCCCACCATTGCGGCTCGAGATTGATGGCAACGGTGGTGGGAATGAGCGGGGCGACGACTTCCTGCTGACAGCAGCAGATGCGCAATGGTAAGGAACATCTTGATTCCTCACATACTGAGGCCCCATTTTCATGGCGGGAACATGCTTTGCAGCCATTAACGGTTCGAATTCTTCCATGTTTGTGCGGTGGCCGTCCTCTGATTCAGTGTCAGTGTCAGAGTCGGTGTACGAGGAGAGGAAATCATCCGAGCCCGTCTCAGAGCCGAGGCTCTCAGTGCAAATTTCAAGGCTTTTCTGGCTAAGTGAGCTCGAAGAGTGGCGAACCAAGGGATGAACATATGGTGCCGGGATGTCGCGGGGTTCAGGCTTTTGGGATTGGATCAAATTCCATATGTCAGTTTGGCCCAGCTGGTCTTCATCTGGCTTCTCTTCTTCAGCTGAGATGTTGGGGATGTTGTAGGTTTTCAGTTCTGGTATGTTAGGTGCAGCAATGGGCCCCACCTTGTCAGTTTCCATGCTGTAGTAGGTAACCACTGACACCGACATGCTTTGTTACTTCACTGGAAGTCAAGGATGGTCAAAGACTTGGAAGGTGGGTAGTGAGTGAGTGGTTACCTTGAGGAATGTAAAGACCAAATTAAGAAGCTTCTTCGGCGGCTAAAGCGTAAAAGGAAGGGAATGGATGAGAGAGCTGGAAAAGGAAATGAGAGGCAGAGGTGGGAAGAGATAAGCTTGGTAGGAGGAATTCAGAGAATAGAAAAAACTGATTCAATATAAGTACAGCTTGTTGCTCTCTGCACCAGTACTACTAAGCCTGGTGAGTGATGTGTGAGAGAGATGGAGAGGTGGGTTTGGCTTATGGGACTTGTTTCTCTTCTGGGGAAATAATAGAATGGTGGGTGACTCGATAAGTAAGGAAGTAGCGGGTGGGTGGTATTTGTAGGCGTCAAGTGTTGAGAGAGAGAGGAGGCGAGCGAGCATTTCAATCGACCAGGGTCCCGCCACGGCCTCTGTCCACTGTCCACTCACTCTGTTCTTTTTTCTTTTTTTATGGGCTTCTTTTTAGTGCAGTTGTTAATTGTTTTACCTAGTTTTATTTTTTTATCGGGAGCCAATACCGTGAGTCCGTGACTCATGTAAGTTTGATTCGATTTACTAGTTCAAATAGGAGCTGTAAGGCAAGTGTAATTGTAATTTGTAATTTGGTTCGCATATTGCTTAATTTGATTTGGTAACTTTTTTAACTAGTTTGAATTTAAATTGTAAATTATTTAGGTATCACTCCACAAGAGTTGAGACGATTGGAAAGAATGAGAAAGAAGTACTATATATAAAAAAAAAAAAACAATTTCTTCTATCTTTCTTCAGAAGTGTGTGACAAGATGGAAATAAATGGCACGGAATTGTCATTTGGGGAGAAAAAAATGAGACTCCAAATCAAATTTTAAAGAGGAAGTCAAAAAACTATTTCTACGAGACTATCATAGTGGACACATCGAGTTTTTCTAAATTATTTCAACGCTCTGTCCAATTGATAAAAATTAACTCTAGTAATCATTTCGAAACAAGGAAACTTTTATTTCACACCTTCTATATATCGACTACCATTCCATTCCATTCCTTACCGTCATTTGAAGTTCGAAAAACAATGCCTTAAATGATCTTTGATTACAATTTGAAATAAAAAACAGTTAAGATGTAATTACATTATCGACTTTGAAACATCTAGTCGTAAGTATAACAAAATATATTCACTTCTTTCTAATAGTCGCTATCTAGTTTATCCAAAAAAAAACTAAGCATATCCACTTTTAAAAATACGTATATAAGATCAATAAAGTCTGCTAATGGTTTTTTTTTTAAGATCAATAAAGTCCTTATAATGAAATGAACCTATTTAGAAATAATTTTGGATTTAATATTTTTTAAGATAATTAAGTTGATGTACTCGTTCATCCTAATAAAAAAATATTTTTAATATCTTGTACTTCGATTAATGGTAATAACCCTTACGTAGTTCCATTATATAAGTTTTCTGGAGCATTAAATTATATAGTTGATTCAAATTTTTGGTAAGCCTTATATTGAGATGGGATTTATTTTTTTCTTTAATAATTATAATTAATTTTGTATTTATTTATTATTATTATTTTTTTTTATTTATTTATTTTTTTTTTGGGGGGGGGGGGGAGGGGGGCTACGTCGCTGAAATTATCTACTGCTCCTTCGAATGGTAGAGAATATTATTTTTTTCCATTTAATTGGATTATATAATTATTTAATCTATAATTGAACAAATATCCCAATAGAAGTGGACGTGCAAAAGTATGTCTACTTTAGAACTCGCGATATGGAAAAACAAAAAACAGATAAACAACATGAAAAAGTAAATTTTATGATATCTGACTAGATGTGTGCTTTTTCGTCTCTTCAATTTGTCTCCCTCATAATATAAATAAAAAAATATTGTTTACTAGATCTCCGGATTGTTTTTATTTATCACATATTATTTTAACTTATTACGTATATATGCATTTTTATTTTTTGAGCTAATAATAATTAATAACCCAAGCTGGTCACCGGTTTGCATTTAAACAACTCAATTAGTTGTTAAGATTAAAAAAAAAAAAAGGAAAAGCTGGCATTAGTCACTAATGGAAACTACATTTCTGCAAAACAACACTGGTCAAAGTTTACATCCACACAAATTATCTAGGTAAATTCTAAACCACACAACTCTGAAGAAGTTTGAGCTTTACTGTCAATTATGAACTGTGGAGGCATCACGAATACGGCCCATCTTCCCTATTGTCATCACCGTTAGTCTTTCTTCTTGTGATATACCTTAATTGGTTGACTCATTGTATGGAAAAAAAAATGTCATGATACATGCGTTACAAGGCAACAAATTCAGACATGCCAAATCAAAATAATTAAGGACGGCTTACCCATATAAAACATATATGTAAGTATATTCGTAAATATTATAATTTGAGTTTGGGTTTCGGTCTAATAGTTTCAATTTTTTTTCCGCCAACTAAGAGATCTTTTGTTAAGTAAAAAAAAAAAAAAGGTTGGGTTCAAACCTTGAAAAAATTATCTTTTGCCAGAACAAACTTTTAATTTGAAACATGCGCACATGCGCACGCGCTCTAGATAGTTGGATCGAACTATTATTCACCGTCACGTGCTAGCTAGCTATCTTCTTCATAGGAAAAATTGTAGGATTTAATTTTTATTTTGAGAAAATTTTAGAAGGGCTCTTTGGCTTCAAATGATAATTTAAAATTTTATTTTTACTTTTAATTTTTCATACTCTGTAATGAATTAACAAATTAATTAAATGCAAAATTTTAAAAATATAAACTAAAGAGATAATTAGTTTTATGCCATTACAAAAAGTTGTCAATTTGAAAAATGCCACTGTTAAATTGCTAATTAGATTTATGCCACTGTAAAAACGTTAAAATCAGATTTATGCCATTATTGTTTTCTACAAATATAATACTTTCTAAAAATGTCATTTTCCGATTTGTCATTATTTTAAAAATTCCTAAGCTACCCCTAGCCCACCGTCCAAGTTTTGCTCCATGGAAAGATGCATCATATATTTCCTATTTGAACTAGTTTAATTTGTTTAGATTTGTCGCCATTTTGTTCTGATTTATTTTTCAAAATTTTAGGATATGTATATCAATCAAAATCTCTATTTTTTAAATAAGAAAAATTTTTATTTCAAATTAAAATAAATTCCTTATCAACACGTGAATGGTGAAACTTAATTTTTAGAGTATTTATCAGCATAATTATTTGACTTGTTTTATTTGTGTCATTGTTAGGTTACTAATTTAAGATATTCAACTACAAAAATAGCAAACTTTTGTTTTATACCATCATTTTAATGCCCTTGTGCCATAAGCCTAATTTTTACATTTTTTACAGTGGCATAAAATACATTATTAATAATTTGTAGTGGTATAAAACTAATTTATCATTTAGTAATAGCATTTTTCTAATTTCAAATTTTTGAAGTGGTATATTTAAAAGGGTAAAAGTGTCATATCAATTGATCGATGACATAAAACTAATTGTTACTATTTTGTAATGGCATAAAAATAATTTGTCATTTAGTGATGATATTTTTCTAATTTCAATATTTGACAGTTGCATAAATCTAATTAGCCCTAAACTAAAAGGCATCTAAGTAGATAGCTTAACTTTTCCTTTTTTTTTTTCCCCTTTTATCGTTTGCATGGGAATTAAGTGCAGGGTCTTGCCACGCTTGAGAAACCAATTAAGCTCCGAGGCTCTGACATTGCCATGCAATGACACCTAGCTGGATGGTTAGGTTGGCCGAGGAGAATCGACTATTGCAAACTGTCAGATCGCTATTTCCAAAACTTTCCAAAGCTTCGCCTGCGCTCCAACTGTACAAATTTCGGTGTTTTTCAGATCAGATCGCTTATTCCGGTATTCCCAAAACTTTCCAAAGCTTTGGCTCCGTGCCAACTGCCAACTAATACAAATCTAAAAGAAACAGAAAATTATTACAAATCTCGGAGTGTCAAAAAAAATCTGAATTGGACGGTTTAAATTGAAGTCAAATGTATTATAGAGAATCGGATAAATAAAGATACATACAGTCAGGATTAATTTGGATAAACTAATAACTTGTATTATTTATTTGTGATTTTCCAAAAAAATTGTAAAATTGTCTAGAATATTCTCAAAAAGTGTATCTTAAAATTTTTGTTGATCAACTTACAATTCAAGCACCATGTAAAATTAAAATTTTCCCAATAGTGGGGACCAATATTTGTGAATCTTAAAATAAGGCTTAACTACTTTGTACCCAGAGCAGATCTAACCTGAGTAAGTTCAGTTAAAAATCTAGCGTTATTCTAAAAAAAAAGTGACATGTGTACATAATTTTTGAAAAAAAAAATACTAACCCATATATACTTCATCTATGCCTAGACTTAATGTACTACTGCACTGTGCATGCTTATATTATCATTAATTTGAGATTTGAGAAATTTACTGAGCTTTATATTTACAGTAGTTTTTAAATGGAATATAAAAATTCTAGGAGTCTATATTTGGCAATTAATAATTATGCATAATATTATCGAGTAGTCTTAAAAACAGAAATTATATTCTTATATGATTTTTTGTGTGTTCCAAATTTAATTTTTATCATAATATGATCGAGTAGTTTTTTGTGAGTTCAAAATTTAATTATGTTTTTATCTAAAAATGTTTGTTGAATTCGCTAACTCATGTACATGATCGTGCGTAAAAGTCAAATGGAAGTATTCTCGTTGAAACATATTATAAAAGTTATTCACCCCGACATTCCTTTTGCTTGTTTTAGTAATTAGCAATAAGAAAGGAAAGTTTAATATTGACTTAAATTTTGGAGTTGAGGATGTGTTCGACACGTGCGATGCATAATTCCATTAATTTCTCAAGAATTGAGAAAGAGAAAACAAAGTGAATAATAGCCGGATAAGGGAATATTTGGGTTTAATTTAATAAAAACAATAAAGAACATAACATAATCCAATTCGGTTCACAAAACTCGAATTGGAACATATTTTGGAATACAGAGACGTCTAACTAAGAATATATACCTGCTGACTGCTGTCATAAAATGAAGGCACTGCATGCCGCACCAGCTCATCTTATTTTCATTAATAGTGTCCCAATAATATTTAATATGAAGAGTTCACATTATATTAATTAATTTAATACACTTTTTGTAATTTTAATCAGGTGACCTGCATGTAAAATATTATGTGATATGATACCACTGCAATTATCTTTATCTCAGTGCAGCGGATGTGGATTCCTATGTGCCATACATTTATAAACATCACAAAAAATTAATAAAATACGAAACTATGTGCTTCTCTTCCTAGAGACATAACTGATTTCATGTGTCTTCATCCGTCGCACCTTTTTCTATCTTACATGCGACACTAATAAACGCCTAATCATGAAATAGATAACAACAACTTACAACTTTAACATGACGTGACCAATATGGGATGTTGACTTTTCTTATTTTGAATATATCGCTCTTGGTCTTGGTTGAACAATTCAACTATTTATGGCTTTTAAACAATGGTCCATCTAGCAATCAGTGGCGGAGCTTGCTTCACCAATTTAATTTTTTTTTTTCCTAACAAAATAGAACTTGACATGAAATTTCCAAATTTTTTCTATGCAATTTCTATCCCATATTTTTTTTGCATATTTCCAACCATTCCTGTACTTTCAAAATAAATTCAACTCTCTCCTCATTAATTTACATTTGAATTTGAATTTCTAATCTGCTATAAGCCTATAACTATCTTTTTTTCTTTTATTATAAATTAACCATAGAAGCTATTGTCTTACTAGAAATATAAACCCGGACTATTCTTTACGAACCATATTATTACTACTATATATCGACCCTTAGGTGGCAAAATTTCATTTTTCTTCGAAAATCTAAACATGCAAAACCCTTAATATTTTTGCTCAAAATCACTTTAATTGTCACTTATAACATTCCAAATGCAGAGTGAATCAGTGATACATTAACCCCTACAGAATACACTCTTCTATCATTATTTAGATCCGAATATCGAATTTGGTCGAATTTCACTGTTGTTTTTCAGATAATTAGAATGATTTTAATATCCAACGATTTAATTTACCTTTTGACTCGTAACCATATATTTGTCTAATGCATCCAGACCCTGTACTCTCATTGGACATTAATTATATTTGATTTTGATATTTCAGTTATTATATATTAACATTTATAATGGGATCCGTTTTATATATTTTTACAATTACAATGCTGCCTTGATGATCCATTTTTCAAATTTTATAAACGCTCATCTGAGTTTATCCTTGTCGGCTAAAATATATCCAATATTGGAAACAGCTACAGATGAGTTGTTATCGGTACGTTGAGTCCCATTTATTAGCATTTAGAGTACTCATTATACAAGTATTTCTCCTAGAAGATGTTTCTAAAGTTAAATTTAAAATAGTAATAAAATTGAAATATTTTCGTGTTAAATGAGGTCATCAATTTCCAAAAATTAAATAAACAGTTAAATTATTCAAAAATTTAAAATTTTGTATCTTAGATATAATTAAAATTGGACTATTGATAAGTTTTATTCGTCCCTTTTTTTATTATATCTTTTTTAGCTGAATTTGGGGTTGAATAATATATACTTAGTTATTTTGTATGTATCAGTTAGGTCGTGCCTGAGAAAATTTCAAATATTTTATTTAGAAATATGAGGATATAAGGCTATAATAATTTTTAAAAAAAATTTCAGTCGGATTTCAAACCTATAACTATTGTTCTTTAAAAAAAAAACACGGATGACCAAACACAGCACGACACTACACGGTAAGACATAGAAACGACACGCGAATTGTCCGGACACGACACGAAACATGGCACGACAAAATCCAAGAGACACAACAAGTTTATAATCATGGTTAAAGATGTTAAATTTTATAAAATAACAAGAAAATTCTTATATTGTCTATTTTTAAGGATAATTTTATAATTTGAATTTAAAATTCATCCCTAAACATAAGTATATGAATATGTTTTATGAAATTAAAACATGTTCAAATACGACACAACACAACACGTCTATAAAAGACATAGCACGAGGACATGAGGTGTGTCGTGTCCTTAGAGGTGTCATGTTCATCTCTTAGAATTTAGACACGACACGACACATCTTGACAAATGATCTGTACATAACGTGTTTGACACGACACGACATGTATCTAAAACACTACCATAACATTCAATAACATTCATTTGAGATGCGACGGGCACCGCTAATCCTTCTAAAAAAAATAACATTCACACAAAATGCATTGTTTTTTATCATAAGATCAAGAATTTGTCCTTGAAATTCTAGATCGATGTCTTATGGGCATTTTGTGATTAATACAAATTCAAACAAAAATTCGCAATTTTTGTTATAACAGAATTTCAATTGCACATTTAATATTTTTATTGTTTTTATCCGAATTATTTTCCAAATTGTTGACATTGGTTCTTTTATCCTCTTTTTTCCTGTACCACATACAGCTTCTTACATGTGTCGGCATGTTTTGTTAGATAAGTGCTGTCTTTTATAGAAATGTTTTTTAGAAGCAGCATCTTGCTTTGCAAAAGTGCTCTAAATTTGTTACATGGTAACAAGTGTCTACTAGACAACTTCTTGTTCTAGAGGCAATGAGGAGTGAACTTTGTGTTACGATATATAGTACGATCAATCGAGATCCTTTCTAAAAATGACGACATGCTTTTTTCTAGGAGAAAATCTTTTTTGTTTACGGAAATGATCCTTAGGTTGTCGCCACGTATTGGTTTCTAACATCTCATTGGCATTCAAAATTCCAGTATTTAGTTAACCAGAACCTCCAGATCACCCAACAGGACGACGTCATACAGTCGTACTCAGTACCATGGATCTTTTGATCTAAGGGAGCATTTGGTTATGTAGTAAGGGGTTGCATAAGTTAAGGATGCCTAAGTGTTTATGTAGTGTTATGTAATAGATGTTTGATTGTGTAGTAAGGATGAGTAACTTAATGCATGCATATATTCATGTCAAAAGACTAAAATGCCCTTAAACTTAAATTATTTAATTTCAATTAGTATGTGAATGGATAAAATACACCAATGTGTACGGATCGTCTCCGTACACATGAGTCGTTTTTCAAGATCCAAAATTCAAACGGCCGATCCGAACAGTTCAAGTTGTTCTCCATATTGAAAAATCCTCGGAGACCGAACTTTACATTTTTTCAAATTTTTTTACTATATATTATGATATTTTCAAATTGGAGGGCCTGCAATACTCCAATTTTAGTGTTTTTTTGAAAATATCATAATATATAGTAAAAAAATTTGAAAAAATGTAAAATTTGGTCTCCAAGGAGTGTAAGATTTTGTGTTCCAAACGATTTGGCGCCATTATTTATATGGGGAGAAGTGTAAGATTTTTACTGACCGCCAAAGTTTAAAATATGTGTTTACTCAAAAAGAGTTGAACCTAAGGCAAAGACGGTGGTTGGAATTAATGAAAGATTATGACTTGAAGATTGTGTATCACCCTGGAAAGGCAAATGTGGTAGCCGATGCTTTAAGTCGGAAAAATTATGGAAATTTGGCCTCGGTGATAACAAAACAACATCACAAATTAGAGGATATGAGACACCTAGACTTGTGGGTTGCAGCGTCCAATGCTGATAAATCAATTATGGCATCCTTAGTTGTGAAACCGACTTTGATTGAGGAAATTCGAGAAGCTCAGAAGAAAGATGCTCGACTAGAGAAATTACGAGCAACCGTAACATCTGAGAAGACAACACCTTTTCAAGTTGATGAAGAAGGATTTTTAAAATTCCAAAACTGTATTTGTGTTCCAAACGATTGGGAACTAAAGAAGAAGATCTTATCTGAGGCACACGAATCAGGATATACAATTCATCCCGGTGAAACAAAGATGTATCGGGATCTTAAAGGCTACTATTGGTGGCGGAACATGCGAAGAGAAATTGCCAGATTTGTTGCTAAGTGCCTTGTGTGTCAAAAGGTCAAGGCAGATAGAAAGAAACTCCCAGGTTTGCTCCATCCCTTAGAAAGGTCCGAACAAAAGTTCGACCGGATCACAATGGATTTTGTTACCGGATTGCCTAAAACAAAGCGACAACATAATGCGATATGGGTCATTGTGGATACTTTGACAAAGGTTGCTCACTTTATTCCATTTCGACATGGTCTCACAGGAGAACGGATGACAGATTTATATATGCAAAATTTGCATAAATTACACGGATCTCCAATTGAGATCATATCCGATTGAGACCCGCGATTCACTTCACGATTCTGGATGCAATTTCAAAATGCTTTAGGAACTAAAGTGACCTTTGGAACTGCTCATCATCCTCAAACTGACGGACAATCAGAACGTACTATTCAAACATTAGAGGATATGCTTAGAGCTTGTGCACTTACCATGGGAGGTGATTGATCTGATCACTTGCATCTTGCTGAGTTTGCATACAACAATAGCTATCACTCCAGTATTGGAATGTCCCCGTTCGAAGCGTTCTACGGCCATAGGTGTAGAACACCAGTTTGTTGGGGATCAACGGGTACCTACAGACCAACAGGGCCACAATTAGTTGAAGAAAGTATGGAGAAAATGAAAATAGTGCAAGAGAGATTAAAAACAGCTCAAGACCGTCAAAAGAAATATGCTGACTCAAAAAGACGGGATCTGAAATTTGAAGCTGGTGAAAAAGCTTTACTTCGTGTTTCGCCTAGAAAAGGAGTTGTTCGTTTCAGTGTTAAAGGAAAACTTGCACCAAGATATATTGGGCCATATTTAATCTTGGAGCGAGTTGGACCAGTTGCCTATCGACTCGACTTACCTCCACCATTGGCTGGTGTGCATAATGTTTTCCATGTTTCACAGCTCCGACGGTATATACCAGATGAGTGCCATGTTTTAGATGTTGAACCTTTGCACATTGAACGAGACTTAACCTATCAAGAAATACCATTGAGGATTTTGGATACAAAAGAAACCAAACTAAGACGCCGCACAATCCAACAAGTTTTGGTACAGTGGGAACACCACACTCCACGTGAAGCGACATGGGAGATGGAAAATGAGATGAGAGATCAGTTCCCAGAGTTATTTAACTTTTTGAGTCAAGATAGTGTTCGTTTCGAGGACGAAACGTTTAATTAGGAGGGTGAATGTGATACTCTGTCAATTATGTACCAGACAAATTCTTAATAATAATAAAAATATATTGCTTTATTTTGGCCAAGTTAATTTAAATTTTGTTATTCTCAAAATTCTTAATTATGTTGCATATATTGAAAATGCGCATCTCTAATTTCTAAAATATATCAACATCTAAATTAGCTTATAATTATGTTGATTTTAATTAAGTAAAATGTTACATATAGATTCGAATTTTCAGAGTATAATAATTAACTTCCTTCAGATCTGATTCTAATTGATTATTTGATCCATTTGGGCCATTTGATCTTAGGAATATCTTCTTGAATATTCTCGACCATTGATTCAACAACTGAATTCCAAACTTGATATCTCTCTTACAATTTCACTCGTTCTTATCCATTCAACCGCCATAAAATTTGATCTCATCCTTTTTATTATGTGTCCATTTGTGATTGGAAGCCACAACATCATGCATGTTGACTGACTTCTTGTGGTATATATATAGTTCTCACCCTTCTCTTTGGCATGCATCACACAAAAGAAAATAAAAATAAAAATAAAAATACAATTACTTTCTTTTTCTTGCTGTAACCTCCGTGGTGATTAAGTGGTCTGGTGGCTGTGATTTTGTTAGTTGCTATTTGAGGTATCTTCTTTAATTAATCATCTATTTTCTATTCCTTTTCTTTAACTCGTGGGTATGACCTTGGTGATATTTGAGATCAGTACTTGGTTTGTTTGATAAGTAAGGAAAAGATGGTGCGGTGGGGTAAATATTTCATAAACTTGTTAATATTTTATCCAGTCGCAGTTCCTGTACTTTAGGTATATTAGAAAAATTACTTTTCAAATTTTATACTTTGGGTTCAATTATTAAGTCAGACCCGTATAATTAGCTGCAGTCCCAATTTTGTTTAGTTATCTATAATATATATGGCTGGGTTATACAAAGAAAGTTAATTATATACTAGTGTAATGTCAAACTTAATTTACGTAATGAAAATTATATATAGTAAGGACCTTGGATTTGTAGAATCTAATATGTAGATATTTATAACGTATGGAATTATATTAGCCGAGATAAAGGGATGGGTTAATAAGTTTGCAAATATTTTTTTAAAATAAAGTTGATATCTAAATCCTTCAATTTCTTAAAAGTTTTTAATAATGTTTTTGAAACTTATGATTTTTTATAACAAATTCGTATAGTCTAACTAGTAGGCCAGATGCTCCATAACAAATTTAAATTAAATTAGATGGAATTTTTGTTGAGATATTAAAAGTGTATTCTTTATACAATATTATTAGAAAGTTTAATATTAAATATAAATATAATATCTAAAATCATGCTTAGCTAAGTCATGAGTCTGGTTTAACTTTTAGGTAAGCCGCAATCAACATTAAATGAGGGTTAACATAAATTTAGTTAAAACTAGTATTTGACGAGATTAGCTACGTCAGGTAATCAGTCGGACTTAGCGAGACCGGTAGAGAACGATTGTTCTGACGACGGAATAACAGACGAAGCTTCTTGAAGATTAGCTTCTCTCAAAACCGTCAATTCCAGGTGTGGATGCCTTTTGAGATTTTGTTATTCTTTTGATAAGAACTATTAAATATGATTATAAATTATAAAAGTGAAATGGAACAATTAAGAAGGAAGTAAATAAAAAGTGAAACAGAATGAGATCGAGTAGTTAGGTTGTTTTACCCGGGGTTTCCATTATCGGGAGGTTGCACCCAAGCCATTGCCGGTGGCCTCCTTATGATAGAGATCACGGGTAACGCAAACTGGCCTACTCTGCTATTCAGCCACTAGGCGGGTTAGCGGTCATTTGGTATATATATATATTCTTTTTGTTTGGACTGGCTAGGACTTTTAGGATGTGTGGAAGCGGACTACCCCTCGGAACTCCCCGGTAGTAGCCCAGTACTGGAGTATACTAGTCCCCACTTTGTGCACGGTGGAGGGCAGGAGCAATTAGGGTCGAGTGTCTATACACTAGGTATACACTCGTGGGTAGGATCGAATAAGCACATAGGTTCTGTCAGAAAACACTAGTAAAGGCACGAGATTTATTCTCGTATAAGCATATGACATAGTGATAAGGAATGAGACATGTAAGGTGGACTTGGCACGGGAATTATTCCCGCAGGGTTAGAGCAATGTAAGGTGGAAACTCTCGTATTATATTATATTATTCCTCAAGCAAATACACGGAATCACAACCGTATCTCTTTTCTTAAATAAATATAATTAAAAGTACTTTAGACATGATTGACATGAATTTATGAATTTAAGTTCTAATCTTTTGTATAGCTTAATCCCAAAATGACTTACTCTATTACCACACTGAGTATTCATGTACTCACTCCACAAAATTAAATTGTAAATTCCAGGTACAGGTCCGACTGACGGTGATGAATATCCTTTATGTGACCCAACTGAAGACGGTGATGCCACAAACTACTAGTTACTTTTATGTTATGCACTCGTTTTGTTTAGAAAGACTGAAAGATTTTGTTGTATAAAATATGGTTTTCCTTATGTACAAAATTGTAATAATAAATACTTTTGTGGTATTATCTTGTGATTTGTGTGATTGTTTATAGTACCATATATAGCCTTACGTGTATATAGCAGAGTATATACACGTGGCGGGGTTGTCCTTCCCGAATGGTGATTTGGTTCGGGGTGTGACAATATATATATATATGTTTGTTATTTGTTAAAGAAATTTGATATCAGTTACCTAAGAATGTAAAATATATGTTACATATATATTATGGATTAAGTACTGCACACTCATGAAGGTCGAGGTAATTTGATTTTGATCTTGCGTAGGGCTTTCAACTCAAAAAATAAAAATGAAAAAGGAAACATTGATCTCGAACGCACTCAAACTCGAGGTTAGTTTCTAAAATCTAATTCTATGAATTGAATTCGAACTAAGTGGAATCGCTCTCCAACGAGTTGCAAACTTTCTTGCCAAGGCTTCAGGCTTTTTCTTATTTTTTTTTTAAATACAAATCAGTGAAGTCATTGCATTAAATTATCCAGCTGTGATCAATATTCCCCCATTAATTCCCACCTAGATTTTTTTTTTTTTTGAAGGACATTCCCACCTAGATTAACTTTTTCATAATGGTAAATATGTTTTCATTTAAGAATTATAAAACGAACAAATTGGATTTAGTGATGCTAGTCTCCCCACGTACTTCATAAAGGGCAGATTCCAATGCACACACTTATGCCTGTGGGTCCTTTTAAATGTCTTCAACCTCTCCAATTCCTAGTAATCTGTATATTTCACATCTTTGTCCATTTTCCACCTCAAGCAACGAAAAAGGAACAGCATATTGCTAAATACAACTTCAATTGGCTTGAACTTTATTTTTTCTCCAAAATACGAACAAAAGCAACTCTTCTTCTCTCCCAGCTTTATTTCGATAGAGTATTAAAAAAATTTTGTCTGTATTGTTTTACTTGGAAATTTTAGCAAATGAACTTTTAAATGATTTGAGAAACCTGTTAAATGCGTCCATTTTGGTAATCAACAATTCTGTCCTATTAAAACTAACTTACGATCTACCCACCCACTGTATTTTAGGATTGTACAATTAAGTCCTATTTATGTTAAAAAACAATATATGATAAATAATATTTACTAAAATTATGTGTATAAAAAACAAATGATATATGCTGTTAAAAAAAAATCTAAGAGCATTAATGATGAGTAAAGCATATGCAAGTTTTTTCCCATGTTTAGTTTAATTTTAGATTTTAATTACTCACTAGTTTTTTTTTTCCCAAAAAGAAAGATAACTTTTTCTATCTTTTTTTCCAAAGAAAAAGTAAATCCACTAGATAGATTGGAACAAACTTTGTTGAGGTGAAAGGTTAGTTTTCACTTTTAAACAATACGTCAATTTTTAAATTATGCTTTCTTCCATATCTTTCATGTTCCAGGTTGCTATTATTTATATACGCAAATATCAATTAATTTCGATAAAAAAATTAAGAGTTAAAATGTACAATTAAAATCAATAATTGATAGGGAAATACAAATAAACTAAACTTATATTTATCTTATTTTTTTATTTAAGAAATATTGGCTGAAATATTATAACTTTTCCTATATTGAAGGCAACTAGGCAAGTCTCCTATCCTTTTCAAATTTATATATGTATAGGGATCTCCTAGCTAGGCTTCAAATCCACCATTTTTATTTTAATTTATCTGCATAATATTTGAGATTTTGATTTCAATTTCAATAAAAAGATGAGTGAAAATTCATGAAAAACAAAATTACGACAAAGAAATAAATTCAAACAGATTGCTTGTCAGAAGTTAAACTAGTTTCCTCATTTGTAGTATATGTGAACAGGATGCCTCCTGTTCCCAAAGAAAAGGAGATAACCAGTTTCCGAGTGTGAGGGGTGAGAGAAAGCGTGAACCCAACGCATTATTCCAGCCACCGCAAATATCCTTTGAATACTGTCTCTACTCTACACCCTCTGTTTATCTTTGCCTTATCTTTTCCCTATTTTGCTCTTTAGTGTATTCTTGGATTTTTTTTTTTTTTTTTATCCTTCTATTATTCTTCTTCTGGATGGAAATGAGAATCACCATACTGATTATTCAAAGAAAGAATCACCATACATAACAATTATTTTCTATTTGTCTTGGCGTCAACATATAGAGTATTCATGAGAATATATACCGTATCTTGTGGTGCATGGTATGTATATTGATCATTAAAAATACAGTGCAAAATTTCATTAACTATTAGAAAAATTATATACAGGATAGTACCTAGTTCATGTCACTGTCCATGATATCTCAATTAAGTCTTACTTGTAATGTTAAAGATCACCAAACAAGTAGAATATCTATATACTGGATTGTACTTAGCTCATGTCGCTGTCCATGATATCACATAAGTCAAAAGTTGTAATTTAAATTCCAGGTTGGTATAAAACAGACAATCACAATATATAGAAGTCAAAGTGCACTGAGAGAAAAACAATATATGACAAACAGGTGCCAAGAAGAAGAAAAAAAACATGCCCTAATTAATTAAGTCTAAAACAGTGTATATACCCGTTACCATAAGAAGATCAATTGTATAATACCGAATTTTTGAAAAAACATAAATAAATAAAACCTCGAAGAATTTCTGTATGCCTTTTCAAAAGATTGCATGGTTCAATATGATACTTGGAAACTTCTGAAAGAAAAAATATATAATTTTGTTGCTTTATATACACGAAATTCAGACAATGTCAGAGTGTAGCGCATGCATAAAAATGGCAAAGCCACGTTGTTTCATAATCGAGGAAATTCGTTTTTTTTTTTTTTTTTTTTTTTTTTTGTGAGATACTGACACGCTATGAAATATACATAATTGTATTAGTACATTCATTTTGAAATTCCAAATGATAGTTGTAAATTATCTAGTTATATGTCACGAACAAAGTATATACAGAAGAAATTTAAATTTATAATTCATTTAATGCAAAATCAACACATCTAAAATCGTTGCTTTCAAGCCTTGATCTCAAAACCTCTTAGTTGTGTACAATTAGATGAGATCGTGATTTTGATAATTTTCAAATTTCAATCGAGTATTTCATGACAAAGACAAAATTAACCATTCGAATTCAATTTTCTACAAATCTGGAAATAAAAAAAGTTAATTGTCACAATGTTGAAATTAAATTAAGATCGCTTGGTAGATAAATTATATATGGTCCCGTTTAGTTGACTTAAGTTTTTTTTTCTTAAAGTTTGCTTCTACCTTTTCCCGTTCGATTGGTGCATGGGCCAGGCTATTACGGTCAACTGCCGACAGATGCAAAAATTTAGATTGCTTGTTACAATTAAATTAATTTGAATGATATATACTGTTGACATCACAACAGATTCTTACTATATGGTGTTTTCGTTTTTTTTCCCCCTTATTTATTTCTGGTGTTTGTTATAACAATTGTCACTTTTTTTTAATTTTATATGAACTATATATGCAGTACCAAATTTCCAACTGGAATCCCTAAAATTTTATTAAGCACTCACATTATTGTATCTGATACTCAACCTTTGTCGAATGTTAAAGGCCCAAATTATTTTTTATTCGAATGAAATATAATTTAGCTTTCACGTTCAAGAGCATCATGATCATCGGGCTTGGTGGCAGAGTTGTTCCCATATATATATTTTTTTCCCTTTTGTTATGAACTAAGATCATATACAAAACAATCTCGCAAATACACAGCTTCATATCAATGGTCTAATTTAATATTTATTGCAATTTAATTCCGAATCTATACCATTTTTTTTTAAATATCGTCCTCGGTCCTTAAATTCAGTTGCTGATCGCATGACAGGAGATCGACATTTGAATTTTATTTAGAATTGAAAACCTTGTCCTTGGGTCTATTCACTAACGATAAACAAGTTAACTAGTCTCCATTTTCCTCGTAATTTTCATTTTAATGCGTAATAAATAATGGCAATTTTTAATCTAAATTAAGTTTGTTCGCATATTCAAATCGGGCTTACCACTATTTAAACAAATCAATTAGATAGAAAACCTCTTCTTCTTTTTTTTTCTTTTTTTTTTTTGGCAAACTTGACAGAAAAATGCAAAACATCTTGAAAGGTAAAGACAAAAGTTAATATTTGGGCCGTGTGCTGAAACCATTTACATGACTTACTGGTTTGTTACACACGAACTGCCAATTGAAATTTAATTATCCTACATATTCATACTAGTTAAAAGCTAAATATCAACTATTCCAGAAACACTAGCCTGACAATTTCATGTATATACAAAGTTTAAAAGTTACAAACAGATACACATACATATGTACACATAAAAGCATACATCTGGTGAAATTTCACCAAGTTGGAAGTGTGTTGTCAGATTTTTGCGTTGCATATGATCTGAATCCGATTGTACTGGTTTGTAATAAGTGGGATGCTCGGTAAGCATAGCTATACTTAGGAGGTGTACCGGTACCAGTAGATCATGGTACAGGTTCTGCAGGGTCAGTTTTTTTGTTTTTTTGTTCAACTAGTTTGTAAAACGTTGGCTTTTCATATATAATTGAAAAGTGGTAGATATAAAATCTCTACTTATTTCCCAAAAAAAAAAAGGTGATATAAATCCCTATGAATGAAACTGGTGTTTGTAAAAATATATGGAGTGAATTTTTTTAATAAAAAAAGAAACCTCGATCATAGCACGCGCATGCTTCAATAAGAAACAGTCCCATTGTACAATTACTGGAATGTGTAAAATGAGAAGCTTGTTGAGATGAGACTAGTGCCTAAAATAGATAGGCGGTATAGATTCCTTTAATTTCTGATGCTAAGCGAAGAGGCCACTAAGGCACTAATGTATGGCAGACATTAAGCAACCAGGGCAACTAATTCTATCTCCTTGTTTTTTTCTAGATATTGTAACCTTTTTATTCGCATGTAAGTGTATTGTTTACAGCGAAAATTTGGTGCTTGGCAGAATTTTAATATTTTAATTACTATCTTTTCGATTTTATCTCGTAATAAATATAAATTAGAGTTGGAGTCTATGTTTCATAATGGATTTTTTTTCATCAGGAAATGAAACTATTTGATTAGTATGTACTTTTTATTGTTCAGAACCTAAAAATTTCATTTTTATCAGAAAATACACAGAAAGCATTTTTTTCAATCATTGTATTTAACATATATTAAACCATAACTTAATTGAATAAAAAATTCAAAAAATCTATATAAAAAAAGAACTTATTACTGACAATTATCAACAACTGATTGATTGTTAGATGCCAAATAGCAAGTAGCAATTTCTTCTAAAATAAATGAAGGACCATAATTTTTTTTTTTTTGAAGCATATATAATATTATTTCGAAAAAATATATTGTATGAAATATACATAAATCGTGCAGGAGAAATTATACTTTTGAGGGGAAAAACAACGTGGTGTAAACCATACAGAGATCTTGTAAGAAGAAACAGAGGAAAAAGTTCTAATTGAATCCACACATAAAAGGTCCAGATAAAAGTGTCCACTGCACAAGTTTTTTTGCAACAAAAGTCACAACTTCTCTGTTTATTAATATTTTTAAAAAAAAGCAAAAAATCAAACTTCGAATTCAAAACATTGGTTATGTTTCACCGAGTGATGTGTTTTCAAACTTTTGTAAATATTGAAGTTCATTTGATACTTGATAAAGAGTTCAAAATATGAACATATTAGAATTAATCTATTTTCAATAACATGATTCTTTTTTTTTTTGGTATCTTGATTGAGTATGAAATGAAATCCATTTTTTACAAATTATATGAAAACAGATAATTTAACATTTTGTAAATTAAACAAGATCGACAGGTCATATTTGACGTTTGCATTTTTAAATTTGAAATATTAATAAAATAAAGAAGTTGTGGTAATTGTAATACCTAAAACTTATGGTAGCTAGTGTAATCCTGATCTTAAATATATATAATATATATTGTGCATCATATATTCATATGCTTTTTCCTAAAGAAAATATCATTGTTGAACCCCTACCAGCCATAAAAATATGTTGCATTATTTATCTTTACATATAGTTACAAGTTTATAATTTTAATGTGATCATGATATATATAAATATTTGTAATTTAAATGATGCGTGACTTCGTTCAAAATTTGCCTAGCTCCAAAGGCATTTAGTTTGGATTTAAGCAACTTAAAAGTGTGTTTGACAGGTGGAGTAGTGATGCAAGTATATTAAATAATTTTAAGAGCATAAAACGAAAGTGATTTAAGTTGATTAAAGTAAAGTAAAGTTAAAATTCTTTCATAAGTGAAGCAAAGTTAAAATCCACTATAATTTTTTTTCTTTACTACTTACTTGCTAGCACACAAAAGCACTTATACTTTATACTTTTTGCATATTTAAGAATGATATTCTTGAAATAGCAAATTGGCAAATAAAATAAAACAGTTTTGTTCTGAAAATTAACAGATGAGTTCTTGGTCGAATATTTCGAGTGACACTTAGCAGAATTTCTTTTTCTTCAAAATAGAGAAATACGGTAGTAAAGCAACGTATTTGATAACTAGCTCTTGGTCTGGTGACAAAAAGCAATGCGTCCGTAGTAGAGGTCGTGATTTTGAAATTTAACTAGAAAAAAAAAAGAAAAGAAAAAAAACACGACGCCACTCATATAAAACTTTTAGTGCATACAATAGAGTGAATGGTAAATATCCCCCAACAATATTTATTCACATATTTTGATTTTCCATAATTACTCGAGATTGTTAGTTTGAATTACTTTCACATAAAACTTTACTAGACAGAATTGGAATATAAAATAGAAGAATAAATAGCCCAATACCAAAAAATTGTTCTCCTTCATACATGTTTAAAATGCTGAGTGGGCATAATTAAGCGTTAATTAACTTAAAACCTTTTATATATTAACGTCAACTTCAACAAAAATGCATCATCACTTTTACAGTGTTTTTAATACCATATCGGTATCCCTACCAGCTAGGTGGTTGAAATTTAGTATTTTTCGAAAATTTTTTATTTTATTTCAAAATATTCAATACTGTCATTTCAATTACTATTCTGATTTTCTATATACCAAAATTTTCCGGTATTGAATACGAGATTAAAACACTGCTCATGTGTATAATAGTCACGATCCATTGGGCGGCAAAAAGAAAAGAACGAAAAATGATCCTTTTAAACTTTAATAGAAACAAAGATGGGTTGTTCGACCCATTAATTTCACTCTATTCCGTCAACTAAATGGTCATTGGTTCGATTTACGGAGAAAATATTTATTTTCAAATTTCTAATTCCAAAATCGTTGGTTTCAAACAAACATTCAAAAAATATATATATTTTTTAAATAAAAAACTGGATTGTTCAACCCAGTGGTTTCGTTCTATTCTGCCACAATCAAGTGATACTTGGTTCAATTCACGGAGAGAGTATTTATTTTCAAAATTTTTATTCCAAAATCGTTGGTTTCAAACCAACTTTAAAAAAAAAAAACTTTAATAGAAACAGAAATAATTAAAAAATTTCACCTTATTTTACTTGATCCATTACTCTCCTAACCTTTTTCTTTCATTTCTTTATTACACAGTGTAAAGATAGTAATTAATGCGAACAACAACAGTCCAAGTGTTCCCACGTGGACGACACCAAAAAAAAAAGGAAAAAAAAAAAGTCCAACTGTCGCCACGTCAATATCATACACGGACGCGCGGCTCAGATCTAGCTCATACCTGAGTCGCCATGGGCGTGAAGTATCTAAATTTGCTGATTAATGTTGGTGAATTTTTTTCTTCCAATTCAAGTGTAGTTGGTGAATGGTAAGTGCGTAGTGTTATATACCCGAAAAAATTATAACTAATCTTAATTAATTAAGAAATTTTAAAATAATCTGTTTTTAATAAAAAATTTAAAAATGACTGCGCAGTTTCGGAATTTCAAATTCCGAAACTAATTCTGCTTAGTTTCGGAATCTCAAATTCTGAAACTACAATCAGCGCCTATATATAAAAGCGAGAGGCCCCTTTCTCTCTCTCCCGTCCCTTTCACTCCTCATTTCCGCTCCGAAGAGCAAAAGCGGACATCAGGTATGTTTTTTTATTTTTTTAATTAATTAATTTATTTATTTTATTTAGTTTTATTAGATTAATATTAGGAAAAATAGGAAAAATATTCCAAAAATATCAAAAAAAATAAAAAATCAGATTAAATTCTATTCATTAGGATAAATATATTATAGCAAATTTTATATTTTTTACATGTTATAATAATATAAAATTGCTTTAAAAATTAGGTTAATAATAGAAAAAATAGAAATAATATTTAAAAAAATAAAAAAAATCAGATTAAATTCTATTCATTAGGATAAATATATTTTAGCAAATTTTATATTTTTTTCATGTTATAATAATAAAAAATTGCTTAAAAAATTAGGTTAATAACAGAAAAAATAGGAAAAATATTAAAAAATATTAAAAAATATAAAAAAAATCATATTAAATTATATTATTTGTTATTTATATTAATAATATATATTTTGATATTTGTACATATTATAATAACATAAAATTTTTTAAAAAATTAGGAAAATCAATAGAAAAATTAGAAAAATTAGAAAAATTAATAGAAAAATTGGATAATTCTTATAGGTTGATATATTTTTTTTGTTTTCAAATGTATAGAAAATTTCAAACAAGATTCAAGATTCAAATTTCATATTTCAGCAGCAGTTGTCGATCGAGGTGAGTATTTTTTTATTCATTAATTTATTTATTTTGCATAGTTAATGTATGTAATTTAGAATATTTAATAGTTTATGATTTTGAATATTTAATATGATTGTCGATTGTGATATGATTTGATATGATTGCTTGGTTTGAAATGGGTTTATTTAGGGGTGATTTGGGTTAAGAAATTTTCGAAAACCCTCCCAGTACAGGGGAGATGCTGCCGAAATTTTGTTAGATTTATGACATTTAATTTTTTTTTATTAAGTGAAAATGCCCCCGAGAAGAAGAACGTCTCCAGGTTCACGTAGATCTACGAGGCTACGGACCGATCCTCAGGCTTCTACTTCAGACGTGCCTGAGGCTACGGACGTCGTTTCCTCTGGTGTTGCTGATGTCGGCGCTTCTACCTCAGCGTGCCCTTCTTCTTCCCCTCCTCATGCTTCTGGTGCTGATGATCGTCTGTTGCATTTGCAACAAGACCAGCTTCGTGGCGATTCTGTATGTTATTTTGTTTTTTTCATTACTATTTGAAAATCAACTTCAAACCAATATAGTCTCAAATTTTTTTTTCTGATAAATAAAGAAATGACATCCACTGGTGCACAAGCCGATGATGGCTAGGAATCCTCAGGTGGACCAGCATCTGACGACACATGGGTTGATCCACCTCATTCAGCTTGGTCATATGCCTTTGGATCATACGCTTGTGCATGGTTTGGCCTTGTTTTGGAGGCCGGAGACCCACACGTTTCACTTTTCGCATGTCGGCGAGATGACTGTTAGTCTAGAGGTACGTGACATTTTATAAGTAAATTTCATGTTACTTGTGTTATGATTTATATGTATAATAATAGTATTTCAACTATCATGCAGGACATGGCTTTCTTATATGGTTTACCCGTCACGACTGGTCGAGTCGTGACGGGTCGTTGTGATTTCATGATCGGAATCTGAGAATCCGATATTGACAGACAAAATCAAAAGTGTCTGTCAAATCGATGTTAAATCAATATTATATTCAATTATTTTTTCTTGATCGGAATCTGAGAATCCGATCTTGAGAGACAACATTATAAATTTCGTATGAAATAATTGATGAAACACGGTTTAAACAGTGAAATTCTGACAAATACTGTTTTGAGCGGGAAACAGGCTAGTTCGGAATTTGAGATTCCGATACTAGCTGTTCCCGCTCAAACGTGACAAAACTTTACTTTATTACCCTATTTTATTACTTTACTTTACTTTTTTTTACTTTACCATATTACACTACTTTATTACTTTTATTTTACTATTTTTACTATAATATTTTTAGAAAATTTGAAAATAATAACAAAAATTATTTATTAAAACAACTATTATTAATTTTTCAAGTACTTTCAAATAATAACAAATATTATTTATCAAAATAACTATTATTAATTTTAAGATTACTTTCAAATAATAACAAATATTATTAATGTTTTACTAAAATATTACTTTTATTTTACTATTTTGATGTCTGAATAGTTAAGCGTGCTCTGATGAATTCTGATGAATTCTGAAAAGTTAAGCGTGCTCTGATGAGCTCTGAAAAGTTAAACGTGCTCTGAAAAGTTATCCGTGCTCTGATGAGCTCTGAAAAGTTAAGCGTGCTGATGAGTTTTGAAAAAGTGTCACGTGAATGAGCGTAAATTATCTTCCAATTCATCTATATAAAACCACCAAGGTTCAGGCACACAATCAAACCTCTATTTTTTCTCTAAAAGAAGTTCACAATCATGGAGAAAGGAAATAGCTCAAACTCCAACAATCATAACTCCGTTCCTCAAACAAATTTTTCCGTTGCTGAGTCTTGGAATTCATTCCTCCATTATACTATTAGCGACCGACAAAAAGAAAGAGGATAATGGTGCGCAACCTGTCAAAAATGTTCAAAGAGTTTTGAATACAATGTGTTTGAAGCGTGGTATGACCTGGAGTTAAGGGCGCACTACCACTGGCACGTAAGTGGCGCGGAGGAAAGAGAACGGAAGGAAAGAGAAAGGCGCAACCGTCCAAAGCGAACTGATTGGTCAGAATATTTGCCACGTAAACCGATCACCGGACAACAGACATGGACACCGCTACCAACACCATGGGCTACTGTTGAAAGAATATTTAATTATCGTGGAGACCACACAGTAAACTGTATAAGGTGTGGACAAGTTTTTAATTTCAAAGAAACCATCTTGCGTGACCACTACGGTGACCACCAGCGCCGTGACAAGGAAGAAAAAGAAGCTCGGGAAAAAGAGGAAAAAAAAATTAAGGAAGAAAAAGAAATGGAAGAGTATCGTCAGTGGGAGCTAAGATATGCAGAAGAGTATTGTAAAAAAAAGCTAATTGACAACTAGAGATATTAAGATCTCCAATATCAATGATTGTTGATATTGTCATACAATCTCAATCTCTTTCTATGGATAAAGGATATATTGTTCGCACACTTGTTAGTGCTAAAAGTAATTGGTTAAGTATTAAAGGAATACTTTACCAAGATATGAGTTGAAACTTTGAGATCCTCACTAGTGACCGTGTGTCACATGAGATGTTTCATTTGCCATTTATGGGAGGCATTTGAAAGGTTGTCCGAAATACCATGATATTCTAAACCTTAAGATATTTGTCGTTCAAATTATCTCACTATCTCTAATTCACACTAGTAATTAGGTGCTAGTTCATGTGCTCGCATTTAACGAAATGTGTAGGCAATGATGAATAAGAGAAATTTCGAGATAAGTAAAGTAAACTCCGTTTTGGAAATGACTTATACGTCTAAGCCGCTACCATTGAACACGTAGAGTTATCTTTACTAAATAAAGAATTTGTTTAGGAATTTGAGGTTATATACCTTATTCCAAACATCTCATAAAACCTTATCTCCATTTCATATTTGATGATGGATGATCATGTTTTGTAATAGAGAAATGCCGTTCTCTTATTGTTATGAATTTGTGTATAAGATTTCACGCATCTTGATTGAATTTGCTTGAAATAGATAAACAAATTTCGAATGACAAATATGTAAGACTTCACATAAACTATTCGACTTTTATGAAAAATAGTCGCTTAGTCGAATATAAACAAGAATCGCATTATGAGAGTCTACGTAACGTGGAGCTCGTAAATCAATTTGATTGCAAATCAATTGAAATTCATGCGAATCGTGTTTGTTAAATGACAAAAGCGCCTTTGAACTACGAAGGTTTAAAGGACAAGTAACCTTATTAAGACTTATACATATTGATGTATATAGACCTACAGGTACTTGTGCAATTGAAAGGTTGTTGAAACTTTACCACTTGACCAACAATCATTATAGATATTAACGTATCTATTTGATATGGTATAAGTATGAATCTTTTGACAAGATCAAAAGGATTTCAAGAGTAAAGTTGAAAAACTATTCAATAAAAGCAAAAGTCTTAAGATGGATCATGGTAAATAATTAAGTCATATAGTTTGATATATTACCTAAAAAGTATGAAATACGTTTCACTACTCCCTCCATGAGGAACATTGAAAAATGTATCCAAGGATGAAGGTATCGAACATAGTTTGATATAGTTCGATCGGTAATAAATCAAATTGACTTGTTCGACTCATGTAAAGGGATTTGTGTTTGAGGACAATATTGTTTACACTGAATAAAAATTCCATCGAAGTCTATTGAGAAAGATATCTTACGAGATTCGATCGCTAGGTATATTGTATCTCAAGATTTGGTGTTGAGAAGCTTATTTCAAGGTTCGGTTGATTGATAAGCTTGGACCCAAATAAGACGCTTATTATTTTGTAGGATATATTGAATTAGCCAAAAGGTACTACTTCTATGAACATGATAAGAACAAGGTAGTTGTTGCTCATCATAACGTAATCTTAAAGAATGATATTCTCAAGAAGAAGTAGTGGGAGTAAAGTGAGCATTAAAGGAGTTTATGCGTCACTACAAGAAGTACATTTATAGGAAACTTGTCACTCCATACATGGTGCTCAGTGGGAGTTGAGCGGAACTTTATTCACAAGTAGTTGTGAAAGGAAGAAGTTTATAAACACGCTCACTTCTAAAGAGTGCTCAAACATCTCACGAATGGATGATGTTCGAGAAACTCATGCAATATATTAGGATCAAGAACTTACTCTACAAGATGTTGTAGAAGTAGTTTACTGACCTCAAGCACCAATCCTACAAAGATCAACGAGAGTGAATTGCCTAAACTGAAACGTACATAGGCTTCACAACATCCTCGTACTTGATATATGAGGATCCGTTGATAAATAAAGAAGCGATGGAAAGACCCGATTCCACAAGTATGGTTTGAATCTATATGATCTTTAAGTGCAATCCATATATATAACAACAAGGTATAGACCTTGATTGATGTTCAAGAAGGAGCGATCCATCTAGAACATTTAGATCTTTAAAAGGAAAGATAGATATGGATAGCAAGTCGACTATGTACAAAGCACAATTTCATGATTGATGCTATGTGTAAGTCGATAACAAGTTGACCATGTACAAAGCACGGCTTCTCGCTTGTAGCTATGTATAAGTCAATAAAGATTATTCTAGCAATAGTTATATTTCGTATATATAGATATATGAAAAAAATACATCAAAACCTCATTCTTCGATTGAATGAAGAAAGTTGTTGTGTATTTGACATAAACCGAGGATTTGTTGTATTGTTAGAAACATATATATGCTTCAATGATCCATTAATGGATTGAAGCAAGTATTGTGGAAACTGGAATAAACATTTTGACAAGTAAGTCAAGGAGTTGAACTTCGTCAAAAGTATCTTGTATAGACAAGATATTCAGTGGGAGCATTATTATGTTACATGTATTGTACAAGATACAAGACATTAATTGGGAATAAAATTAAAGAAAGGAATATTGTCAAGATCTCATTGGAGAATGCTTTCTCAATAGAGAACTTGGAAAAATCACCTAAATCCAAGGAAACAAAATCTATGGAGATAGATTATGATGGATGTCAGGTTTGAGAAAATGTGCACATAATGACAAAGTGTTCTAGTAACACGAAAAGATAGACTCCCAGAAAGGATGTCTAACCACGTTGTATGGCATACACTTGAGTTCTAATCGGTGTGTTGCAACTCAATTCGAGAAAAGTGCACGATATATTTCGAGCATCCTTCTGTTACGAGTTTCATAACGGACGCCATACTTATGCACATGCCCCTATGTGTTGTACCCAAGGAGTATGATAAGCAGTTGTCAACTGGATACAAAGAAAAACACATTTGGACAATAATCGAGAATATCTTTGAGTATCTTATGAGAAAGAATGATATAATTTTCATCTGGTAGGATGAAAGAAAGCTCATATAAATTGTTATATTGATGCTAGTTTTCGAAAGATTGATATAAATACAATTGAGCTACATATTTTGTTTAAATGTGGTGTTGTAAATTTAGAAGGTGTTCTAAATGGGATATTACAACCGTTTCCGTCACCAAAAACAAAATATATATATAGCAACTTGTTAAGCAATGAAAGAAGGTAGTATGGATCGAGAAGTTCTCAGTCAAGCTAATATGGTTCTATGCATCTCGAACCATAGCTTAAACTTGCAGAACCCAATATTAAATTGGTGATCCAACTAAGATCTATGACGATGGCACTTGATCTCACATGATGATGATCAAGAACACATATATAGGAGTATATATGTATATAGGGTCAAACAAAATTGGATAGGTTCGCGGACACAGCGAACACTCTAACTTAACCTCTACCTTAAGCAATATACGAGATGCAGTTGTGCATTCATGCGTGATGGACGTATGAGTAACTTGCTTTAAGTGTATCTTATTTCGAGGTTCGAGACATGTATATATATGGATATATGACATTGTTTTAAATTCTTCACTTGCTAGAAGTCACTATTGATTGACTCTAGGCCAAGTGGGAGATTGTTGGAGTTATGTCCTAGAAGTCAATATTTAATGACTTATTTTCTTAGTTTATGTTAATGATGATATTTGATCATTTGTTCCTAGAGTTTATTATTGACAGATCATTCAGGTTGAGGATCTGAATTGTAGATCTCTGTGGATCATTCATTAGAATGACAATAATAAATCTGAATCGTCCATAATCTTGATAATTAACAAGGAACATTAATTATCATAAAAGATTAGTATGCAAGTTAAGTGATGATTAAGTTCTACAAATCATAGGTAAGGAGTTACCAACTTAATTGCATATGTGTATGTTATTGGAACATAGTACAGGACTTGACCCAGTGAAATAAACATATGGATTGTGTTATGTGTCATTGTTTATTTCATATCAGTTTGATTCTAAGTTTGAGATGTTCACCTTTTCCACATGAGGATAGGTTCAATAAATATCGTCTAACGTTGATTCCTGATAAAGGCTGCTATAAGGACTTTATTTATGTTCTCTTGAATTGTGCGGGGAAAAGTTGTTCATCAAGAAAACCGTATGTCCCTCATTAATATACTTAATGAGTGATGATATCTGTTTGGGCCCCTTGATGGAGTTTGGATTGTTTGGCCAACTTGTACAATCAACTCTAGATCAAGAAATGTATAATCTGCAAGAATGACACATTCCTATCTTGGATTATACAAGGATATCATGTGACATAAGAATCAGACAAAGAAATACTAATATTTCTTATGCAGGATTGACATATTGTAGCAGTACATTATTTATGCGAATTGGGAATCATAACGTGTTGCTAGATACCGCTTATGATTATTGGAAATAAATAATGATTTATTCTCCATGGCCAACATAGCATGAATCCTCAATAGGGTCGCACAAATAGGACTTTGACCACACGTGCATTGTTTATTTGTATTGGAGAATACAAAACATGATAAGTTGATTAATTAATTATATACCGTTATGAACCGTTATAATTAATTATATCAAATAGATCATGTTAGAAATAAATTAATGCATAAGCTAATCAAGAATTAATTATTAATAAGTTAATAATTAATTATGTTCAACACTTTAATTTATTTGAGCTATGTGGGCTTCTAAATTAATTGTTTATTTAAAGGCCCATTGTAAAGGATGAAAGAAAGAGCATTTATATGGATCATTAATTAATGAATTAATGGCTCATTTAGCACATGAGAAATTGGGCTTCATAGCCTATTAATTTCAGCTAGGGCAAGTGGCAAAGTTGTAAATAGTTACAACTTAGGATGAGGATTGGTTGGCTATAAAAGGGGGTCTCTTTAGAGAGCCAACCCTAGCCTCCATCTACCCCACTCCTCTTCCCTTCCCTTCTTGTGCGCCACCAAAAGAGAAGAGAGAAAATTCTCTCTTCTCCATAGCTCTTCCTTCTCCCTCCATTGCTCATGTGTTGAGCTCCTCCTTTCTTCTTCCTCCATTAAATAGTTAATAGAAATTAGAAGTTGGTAGAGAGGATTAGCTAGGAGCTTGAGAAGAGCTAGCACTCCTTCAAGCTTGTGGTCGGCTCCTTGGTGGGCGTGAGGTGGTTCGAGGTGGTGGAGAGGCGGTGCAAGCACGCCACCGACTCCTACACTTAGGATTCGAGCCTCATGAATGCGATTTCATGAGAGGTATAACTTTCTCCTACTTGTTCTCATCGATTTGATGTGTGATTGCTTTAGCACTAGATCTATTGATTTGCTTGTTGTTAATGGTGATTAATTAGTTGTAATTAATCTAAAATTAAAATATGAGCATTTCCTAACAATTAAGACCTAAAATAAAATTTCAATTTCACAACTCAATTAGCCAATTACCATATTTTTATATTTTATAAATAAAATAAATTAAATAAAAAAATATAAGGTAACGTTACCGGATGTGATATGAACTTCTAAAAACTTATTTTGAGCAAAGAATGGAATGAGAAGAGAATGATGGGAAGATAATGAATCTTGGGGGTTTATATAGAACGAAAAACGAAAATTATAATGGTGGACCAACACTCAATTTTGTTGGAGTTATGTCCTAGAAGTCAATATTTAATGACTTATTTTCTTAGTTTATGTTAATGATGATATTTAATCATTTGTTCCTAGAGTTTATTATTGACAGATCATTCAGGTTGAGGATCCGAATTGTAGATCTCTGTGGATCATTCGTTAGAATGACAATAATAAATCTAAATCGTCCATAATCTTGATAATTAATAAGGGACATTAATTATCATAAAAGATTAGTATGCAAGTTAAGTGATGATTAAGTTCTACAAATCATAGGTAAGGAGTTACCAACTTAATTGCATATGTGTATGTTATTGGAACATAGTATAGGACTTGACCCAATGAAATAAACATATGGATTGTGTTATGTGTCATTGTTTATTTCATATGAGTTTCATTCTAAGTTTGAGATGTTCAACTTTTCCACATGAGGATAGGTTCAATAAATATTGTCTAACGTTGATTCCTGATAAAGGCTACTATACGGACTTTATTTAGGCTCTCTTGAATTGTGCGGGAAAAAGTTGTTCATCAAGAAAACCGTATGTCCCTCATTAGTATACCTAGTAAGTGATGATATCTATTTGGGCCCCTTGATGGAGTTGGATCGTATGCATGCAAACTAGACGATCAACTCTAGATCAAGAAATGTATAATCTGCAAGAATGACACATTCCAATCTTGGATTATACAATGATATCATGTGACATAAGAATCAGACAAGAAAATACTATTATTTCTTATGCAGGATTGAGATATTGTAACGGTACATTATTTATGTGAATTGGGAATCATAACGTGTTGCTAGATACCGCTTATGATTATTGGAATTAAATGATGATTTATTTCCATGGCCAACATAGCATAAATCCTCAAAGGGTCACACAAATAGGACTTCAACTACACGGTGTGTTATTTGATTTGTTTGTATTGGAGAATGCAAAATATGATAAGTTGATTAATTAATTATAAACCGTTGTGAAACGTTATGATTAATTTAATCAAAGAGATCATATGGAAATTAAATAATGCATGTACTAATCCTAAAATAATTATCAAGATATTGATAATTGATTCAACACATTGCAATATAATTATTGGAATTATATTGAGAGGATGGGCTTTATTTATTAGTAAATTAATAGCCCAACTAAAGAGGAATTAAAGGGGTCTTTAATTAAATGAATTAGAGACTAAATTGAGCAACAAATGGAGCCCATAAAGGCCCATTTCGTGGCTGCCCTAGGGTGAGTGGCAATATTGTAATAAGCTACAACTTGTCATGAAGAGTGGTTGGCTATATAAAGGGGTCTCTTTGGGAGCAAACCCTAGCCGTCATCTCTCTTCCTCTCCCCTCCCTTGCGCCTCCACCTAGAAGAGAGATTTTTTCTCTCTTCTCCATTGCTCTTCCCTTCCTCTCTTAGCTCATGTGTTGAGCACAAATCTACACCTCTCAATTAGTTGATTGATTAGAGAAGTGCAAAAGGATTAGTCTCATCCTTCTCTTGCTAGCACAAGATGGAGAGATGGTGGTTGGGCTCCTTGGTGGACCCGAGGCCAAGCACGAGGTGGAGACGATGGAGGAGGTACGCCATCGACTCCCATGCTATGGATTCGAGCCTCATGAATACGATTTCATAAGAGGTATAGCTTTCTCCTACTTGTTCTCATTGTTTTGATGTGTGAATGCTTCTAACACTAGATCTATGGTGTTTAATTGATTGCTTGAGCTAATTGTTAGTCTTAAAATGAAATTAAGCACTTTCTAACAAATTTATCAATACTATCGGAATTTACAATTTCGATACTAATTAAAAAAAAATTCAAAACTTTAAAAAATTTAAAAAAATTAAATTGAAAAAATTAAAGTGCGCTGAAAAGTAGGTGAAATGTAGGTGAAATCACTAGTATTGGAATTCTAAATTCCGATACTAATTAAAAAAAATTAAAAAAATATATTTTCGCTCAAAAAGTGGATGAAATGTCGGCAGGTTTAGTTTCGAAATCTCAAATTCCGAAACTAGCTAGTTTCTCAAATTCCGAAACTAGCTAGTTTCGGAATTTGAGATTCCGAAACTAAGCAGAATTAGTTTCGGAATCTGAAATTCCGAAACTGCGCAGTCATTTTTAATTTTTTGATTAAAAACGGATTATTTTAAAATTTCTTAATTAATTAAGGTTGGTTATAATTTTTTCGGGTTATATACTTGTATTTTAGCACGTTAAATTATATACGTAAGATGTACAGCCAAATACGTATGATCAGACACGATCGATATGACTCTGTGACATGTGCCACATTTTTTTATCAGCATTTTAGCACATCACCGCTAGTACAGCCAAATACGTCACAGTATGAAACAAGGTCAGGCATATGCAAATAGAATTTTTTTGTTGACAAATACTGGCACTAAAATTTCAATTTACATGGGGTCCACTTGCAGTCTCCATGACACAGTTGCATATACAGTGTGGATGTCTGCCTCAAAGAGTAGGTAAAAATTTAGAATTGTATGATACTATCTCTTATCTAAATTTCAATGATATCATATTCTTTTCTATTTATTTTTTCATTTATTTATTATAAAATTTCCTATTTTTTTATAACATAGTTATAATTATATATATATATCTTTTGGTCTATTGCTTTATGATTTTTTATAACAAAAATAATATACAAAAGCCAGTACGTGTACTTACAAACACTTGCACAGCATGCCATGCACAGACACATGTCATGCTTACAGTTACAGATCGAATTTTCTAACGCAGTATGCCTAAGAACCTATAATGCTAACACCACACGGGGCATGTTCGATAGACATACGCGTCGTACGTGTTTGGCACGCGCAGGTGCACAACATTTATGTATGAAACTATTTATGATTGTGATGTTCTACGTAAATTTTATGTGTACTTGGACTTAAATTACGGGAAGAACTGAGAAGAATCTGAAATAAATGTTGTTCAAATAGTAACTTTAGATAATGCTTGCTCTTTATTATTTTTAAGGAAAACACTATAATTTCTTTAAAAAGAAAAGGCACTATTTAGTGGAGAGCATGTATATTTTCATTTACGCGATCTGGTTTTAAATTACAGTTAATTAATTATTGGATTTGTTTTCAAAAAAAAATAATTATTGGAAACTTTGGAAGAGAAAATTTGATTAGCCAAGTCGGCAAGTCCTGCTCGCTGCGATCAGTTACTCTTTAATTTGCTCTCTTTTTTTGTCATAAAACTTCTTTCCTTTTTTTAGTTGCATTATGCTAATCTTTCGTTCTCATGTTAATTATCGTATGTGCATGAACTATTTTGATTGATCTGTATTATTAAAGCATGAACTTACTCTTCTAGAAAACATCTGAAATAATAGTCAAAAAATAATTGACAGTTGAATTCCATTCAAATTAAAGCCTCAGTTTATAAATTAGACTTGGAAGATTTTATGTTCGTGTCTAACGAGACATTTAAAATTGAACTTGCTACTTTTGGGATTAAATTGTTATAACTGACCAGAATAATTTATATATATTTAAATAGGTGAGCAAATCAATGGTCGATCGCTAATATTCAGATTAGTGATTACTTTTTTGTTCAGATTTAACAACAAAAACACCTTCTTTCTGTCTGCGTACTGCAGCCTATTGCTTACCAGCATGGTGGCAATAATGCAATGTGGTAGCACAAACCGATCCCGATCCAATCACATTTCACAAAAACGGTAATGCAATATGTCGAAGCACCAATAATGTTTCACAAAATGTTGAAATGTGGTTCCACAGCAAATCCAACCCAATCACATTTGCCAAAAATGGTTAGGCACTACTACTAGGTTGTGGGAGTTGATGGATTATGAGATGATTAGCCTGGAAAAGAAAAGGCTGTGGGTTCCTTTTCCTTGACTACTACACGTGGCCTGAAATGATGGGACTGTATTAAGTTAAACTAATTCAATTACTTTTATTACCACAATAGCATCTAGATTACAAGAAATCAATAATAGTGCAGCATTCTTTACCTTTAAAATCATCCATTACCATTTGTGTGGTATAGGCTTTCCTTGTTTATGATTCTAGGGTTCAACAGATGTTGCTAAACCAAACATCTCGGAGGATTCCTCTTAAATCAGCTGTTTATTCATTTCAAGTTGAAAGGCTTAGATAATTCAAGAATTATCAATGCAACCAAAATGGCATGGAGATAATTAAAGCAGTACTACAACTTAATGGTTTTTGCAAAATGGTCAGTTTATAATCATAAGGTCTTGAACCCTCCACTTTATTTCTCTTTTTTATTTTTAGTTCTTTACAAAAATACATGATGAGTATATATAGTACCAGAAACATTTCCTGATGGTGTGGCATATATAATTGGTCCATGGCAAATTAATGCTACTTTTTTGTGCACACATTCTAGTTCTTTTTTAGATGTCTTTTCTCTTATAGTCATGGTTTCGTCATGCGTGGTTAGCTTTGGTTTATTGATGCATAGAACTTTTTTTCTCTGTATAAGCATGATGCTGCAATATGGCTTAACTGGATGTAAATTCTCACTTGTTGGCGGAATGAATTCTCAGATATTCGCTAATAGTACTGAACTACTATAATGGAGGTGAATATATATGATGCTACCTAATACCGATGCACACTATATATTCAGACTAACTTTACCATTTATGGCACCTGCTAAACAAAAAATGCTCCTGAAACATCGTGGGCCCCACAATAATGTATTCTTATCCAGTGTGCATCTATGCATGAGGACTGGCTTCAACTTACAAAGCAACAAATTAAATGAGTGACGCTTGAAAAGGAGATGTTTCAAGGAGCACTCAATGGCAAACAAAGAGATCCCATAAGCACCGTCCAAAATCCACCAACGTAGAAGGTAGAGCTCCACACATCGGAGATTGATCTTCTGTTGCACCTGTCACAATACGCTTGTATGCGGTTGTAGCTATATTAATCGGCCGGACTGTCTTTGAGTGGAGACATATCAGTTTTATATTAAATTTAAAATGTTGTATGTACTTGTTGAATTAGTTTTCTTAAGCAGTCAAGATTAATGTTTTAATGTTTTATTGTCAATGTATATATGCCTATTAAAATGTAGATACTATGATGCAAGTTATAATATAAAACATTGTATTGGGAAAGGCGTTTTGTAACCAGTACAGTTTTCATAGTATCTAGAACTAAATAAATTAAGAATTCATTAATCAATTTTACTACAACCCAGTTACAATTAAGTTACAACAACCACAATATCTAAACTACCAAAAACTTTCAGCATGTTTTGTGAAATGACTTGTTTTACATACTACCGCAAACAACCCATGAATATAGATGACTAGATCTGAAGGTACTATACTGAACCAGACCTCGACACGCTATAATGGGCCCATGGGCCAGGCAATAATTCTGGGTCCGGACCTGGTGAAAAGTTGTGGCCCATTTAGTTCTATCATTTCAAGTTTTCAACTGTTAGCCTAGCAAAATCCATCAGTTTGTCACTTCATAGTCCACTCCTACAACTACAGTGGGGAATTTTAGTCTGTCACTTGATATTGGGTCCATTTGTACAACCGCTTTGTAAGTAAATTCCCTCTAGTTGAGACTAAAATGGTTGGTGTGTTTAGTAAGTAAATCCAAGTTTTCCAAATCTTATGACATATTTACTAGCACAGTGACAGTATATGGAGACATCAATCACTAACATATAGGTTAATTTAGTATTTAAAATGGACATTGTGAATTATAAATTTATGAAATCCTTGTAATAGAAACGTACTAAATAGTTTGTAAAAAGACAATAAAGACTTTAGAATAATGTTTTCAATTACTATTATAGCCATAATTTCCCTCTTCACTTAAACAAAAATATGCCATATATAAGCATAGCAAACCAAACAACATATATTGACATACTGAAGAAACCATGTTTCCACTCTTCTAAAACTGGAGAAAATCTTACTATCATGGCCCTCTCTAAAAAGGCCTGGCACAATAATAGTACTGGCAAAATGACATGTAAATAATTTTGAAAAGTTGGTCAGACTGAGGCCATGCTTGGATTCCACACAAGTATGCCTTTCACTGATCATGTTAGGATTTTTTTGTAGAGCATTGTGCAACTAGCTGAGGTCTCGGCAGAGTAGCATATTACTGGAACTATTACGCCAGCAAAAGTGCACTGACACGACCTGACATGGGCGCCCAAGTAGGAGAAATGGAGAATCCGATTCCTTGTTAATAAAGGGTAAAGATAAATATCTCCTCGCTAAAAAGTTGCTCCATCAATCCATGATGTGAGCCAGTGGCAGATTTGCGATGCCGAATATATATGGACATAATATTGCAGTCAAATTCAGTCAAGTTCAATATCAATGTAAACTACATACCAAATAGAATTTGAACCACTATATTTTTATCCCTCAAATGGATTTACTACTTCATTTCAAGCCAAGGACCATAACAATACTTCCAAGCTTCTTAATTTCATGCATTTGTATAATGAAGTATTAAATTGCCTTGCAAGACTAGTCGATACAATCAGAATAAAACCTTCAAGCAAGTGGATTTGGTGGATTTATTCGTCAAATATACTTTAGAAACTGCATTATAATAACAAAATATTATTACAATAATTTGTTGTGTGGCGTTGTGGTTCACTTTACCATTCCTAGAGGCTGCTGGCTTGGTTGCTGAGCGTATGGGCCAGAGAATCTCTGTCGTTTTGGTACAATTATTTAATGTAGTGGGGTTGTAGGTCTTTTCATTATACGGCCAGGGAGGCAGGGACAACCCCCACAAAGTTGCATCATGTTTGGGTTTCTCATAAAAATAACAGGTGACGCCGAAAAGATACGCGAGTGCGCCATTTTTCAATAGCATTTTTTTTTTCATATATCATGGGTATGCTGTGAATTTTCTTTAACTTTCAATCTTTCATCATGTATTATGATATCCTTATGAAAGAATGAAATATGATATCAACTAGTGTTAATTCCGCGCGTTGCGCGATTCATTCCTATACGAATATGTTATTAAATGATTTCTTAATGAAATAAGCAACCATATGGTCAAGATTGATAACTATAAAGTGAACATCGTCCAACATAACTATAGAGTGAACACCGCACGTTGCATGATGTGTTCATATATTTTTTTACGAAATTCAGAACACTATATAAAAAATGTCATCAAAATTGAGAATACTATTAAAATATTATACGGAAGTTACCACAAAAAATACTAAATATTATTTTTCCCATAAAGAATCATGGACCACAGAAAAATCCAGACCACAAAAAATCATGCCGCACAAAAAAATTCACCCAATTGGCCACATAAAATCCGCACGAATTAGTGTGCAAAACCTCATTAACTCACGCACGGTGCACAACCGCCGAAGTTTATATATTTAGAATAGCAAATTCAGAGGTTCTGTGAACGTAGTCGTGAGTTTGAGATCTTACATATATGGCTGCGCGCGCGCGCGCGCATATATATATATATATATATATATATATATATATATATATATATATATATATATATATATATATATATATATATATATATATATATATATATATATGTCAATTTGGGAGAATTAGAGTTTGAGCACTGATTCTTACTTGAAAGATGTAGGTTTAAAAGCCGACTGAAATACTCGACTTCATCTGGGCTTTATTTGATGAAAATCGAAACATCCAAAATTAATCCATATTGATTGGTATTTACAAGTCTTCCATTTCAATTAAGATAATCAAAACTCTGTAGTTTTTACTTTTTACGTTTTAAATAAATAAGATTTATAACATATGAACATTTTATCAAATTCTAAATAAAAAGAAATGAATCAGGTGGCTATGTTAATCATAATAAAAACGTTTGTCTTTTGACCAAAAGCTTTATGTATATTGAGCAGGAAAGCTACATGTTTAAAGTTTTGGAAGTAATTTAGACAATATGTATAGTTAACAAATTGTAATGCACTTCTTTCCAAAGAATGAAATAAGAGTATAAGACAGATACGCACTATACTGTCAATGCATTATAGCATATAATCTCATATCATAATATGGGAGTAGCTTGTAATTAAGCTCAGATCAATCTTTGTTCACCTAGATTCAGATCGTATATATTGGCTCAATAATCATGACTCTGGCTCCCATTGTTTAAAACAAAAATGTAAATGCGCTGAATGCATCGAAATAATATTTACAAAATCTCTGCAGAAAAAAAAAATGCATAGCTCCAAGCAACTCCCGTGCCCGTAAATGATAGCTTTATGGAATCAGATTTTGAGACTGAAACATTTTTTCATCCCTTTTCTTCCTTTTGTATAGTTAACAACTTTAGTTAACGGGAAATCAAAAGTTTAGAACAAAAGGAAAAAAAAATGCGTATATTCCAGTTTCCATTTTGAAAATAAAGACTGAGCATAATGCCCTCACATTATCACACCTGCAGGTCAACCCACACCTCAGTCTTATATTTTGGGTCATGTTGGTTGATCAAACCTGATTCATTTCCGAGAAAAAAAAAATGTCAACCAGATGAGACCCAGTCATTACAGCCCTTTTGTCTAAGGTTTGAAGCTGACAAGATAAAAAGAGTAACTAACAACAAACAGCAAACAATGTTACAGACTTTACTATCAAATTATTTAATTGTACTTCTATACAAGAAATATCACAATACCCCATCCTATAATCGAGCACACATGGGGAAGGAACAACCCCCCACAAGAATAAGAACCAACAGAACAAAAAAGCTAGCGAAAACATGCTCGATAACACACTCGCAAAGGAATAAACAAATAAAAAATGAAAGCCTAAAGCCCATAAATCAAACTGAAAACTTTGATAGCCTGAAAGCTCATAAAGGAACTGTAAACTGTGATCCCGCAAAATCAAAATTTCTAGCCAAAGCTAAAAACTACAAACAGGGCTATTTGGTACCTAAAAATAATTGTGTATCACCTTTTACTAGCAAAGGCAGCCAATGCACTTGCATGTGCTGGTGGGAGTGCAGCAAGTATAGGCTGCATTTGCTGGCCATAAACAGAGACCAAGTGAGAGATTGCTGACCCAATTAAGGTTTTGACATCATCATTTTCATCTGGTGATACCACCACTTGTGCAAAGATGTGAATCACATCAGGTACTAGTGGAAGAATCTGTTCCAAAAGAAATTTCAATATAAGTTCAAATACCCAAAAATGAGGCAATATTAATTAACCCGCACCTGACCTAGCCCAACCTGATATACACCAAACAAATAAAAAATGTAATGCACGAGAAGAGAAGGGATACATTGGGATTGGCAGAGAGAATAAGGTTGTAAATGCAGCTGTAAACGGACATGGACTCCTCCCGGTCTTCTTTCAGTGGCAATGATTTCAGAAATACCGGCAACACCTGCGTAACATAACGACAATAATTGATACAATAGTCATTTAACTAAGCATTCCTGACATCAAGAACAATAGTCTCAATAACACTATTTTTTAGGGCACGGCACATATTGGTGCGAGTTACCTGATATAATTGATCATTGTTTTGCAATTATATGTGTAGATGCCAATGCTAACCAGCTCTCGTTGATAGGTGCAAGAAACAGATGTCAAGTACGACAAAGGTAAATGACAAACACAGAAATAAAAACAGGATTCAATGAAGTTAAACCTGAGTCAGAGGAATAGCTTGGGGCTGGACCAAAATCATCCTAGCCACAGCACCTGCAGCATTGTCCCTCACTGCATCATCAGACTCTGAATCACCAAACAATGGATAGAGTGCACGCAGCACGTCACCGTAGTACCTGCAAACCATTTTCAAGTACAAAAATGTTACATATCTTGATGTTAATATTCTTCTAAGAAAAAAAAAAGGTAACTTCTAAAATCCACATAAATAGAAACTTGTATTTTTTTTTTTTTTCTTTCCTTTTGGAATATATAACAGCACTAATAGTCCCCCAAACAAGAAAAATGGTTTTGTTTTAGCCTGTAATTCAAACCAAAATATAGGTTTGTCAAAGAATTGCAAAATAGCCCTTAATACTTTGAAGCTAGTTTTCATAGACAGACAGCCTGGATTCCAATTGGACTCGTATTTTATTTGCTAAGTCGCAAAAACTATATCTAATAAGGCCTCTTATATTTTGTACTCCAAAATAGGAACAGACATACCTAAACTAAACTTAAATCTCATATCAGTAACCAATACCTTAATGCTATTGCACCTCCATTTTTGCAAAGCTCACCAGCACAGAAGGCTGCATTTCTCCTATTAGTCGCATCAGAAGATGCAAGTTCTTTTAATACCAAAGGCATTATCCTCTGAAACAAGTATATCAGTTAGAAACCCAAAACTCCTATATTGTTTCAGTTAGAAAACAAATATTTTAATAAAAATAACAACAGACAGCATACTGAAACAATCTAAACCACAGAAATAACTCACGTCGACATAGGAGGAGATAGGGGGTCCCATTTCTTGAGCTACCTCTGCTAGACATGCAACAACCATCGTACGGTCTTGGGGTGGACGCGAACCTTTCTGAATAACAAAACAATTAATACGGTGAGTATTGGGTAGCTGCTGATTTTCACACTAGAAGTATAAGACTGGTACAGACTCAACTTATTTGCATATATAAGCTAAGGATTTAAACAGACATTTTAGAACATAATCAGTACAGAAATTTGTAGACAAGCTGAATGAAGTCCCAAAATAAAGAAAAAATTGCCAAAATATCAGGTATTGAAAGAATAAAAACCTGAATGAGCACAATAATGCGAAAGGAAAGAATATGACAAATTCAAAGAGATGAAGATCTATTTGAACACCACCGGAAAAAAAATATAGTTTTTACCATAAAATATTTTCTTTATTGAAATCCCATTCAATTAGATAATTTATGCTGCAATGCACCAAATTGAGCTAAGGATGCTTGTGCCAATTTGTATGAACACCACCAGAATACATCAACAACAACTAAGCCTTTTGTCCCAAACAAGGTGGGGTAGGCTAGTGAAATATGTTCTATGGTTAGACACATCGGCCTCCATTCTTAGAAGAATGCAGCATGCATAATAAGAAAATTCCAAGGGGTGCAATAGTTGTTGCATAGAGAAACCTAAAGTACCCTAAGGTTTCAACCAGTAAGAGATTATTAAAAAAGTGCAGTACTCACAGCAAATTTCATCAAAGGGTCAAAAAAGTTCCTTAAAATTGGATCGAAATAAGGCCCCATGACTTGGGCAAATGCAGGTAGGAGATCCGAAACTGCATCCATCAGCACCTCATCATGATTGACATCATCATCTTCTTCCTCATCATCAGACTCCACCTGCTGACACGATGACTCCTCCCGCAACAAAGTTAGTGTCGTTTCAGCCAGCTTAGGCATGTCTGAATTGTATGTGATTTCATTAGTTAAATACCAAAACAACAATAAAAACAATTGTATCATTAAGAAATACAAACATATTGACCTTTTTATTTGGCAGCACAATAAACTTATTAAAACTAAAAAAAAAATTTGTAGATAGGTCTTTTATAGTTCAGAAAGTTGTGTATCGTATTTGATGCAGTTTGGGAACCATTTGCTACCCATCAAATTCCACTAAAACTGAACCATTAAGAAACTGCTTAATGGATGAACAATGGATTTTCAAATTGCAGCACATTTGACAGTCTATCTAAAAAACATTATAAAAAAAATAATAATAAAATATGTGATTTTACTTTATAGTTTTGATAACCATTTCGACAGTAAAAAGGTTGTCAATAATTTTGTGAACATAACCTATCCCATCAGTAAAATGCCAGGTGTAGTGGTTTATATTGTTACTAGCATGATACCATAGAGGGCTCATGCCTTGCTGGCCAGATCAATAGAGCAATATATAAAAAAGTGAGTGTGGGTGGTTGGGTGGTTGTGGGGGGGGGGGGGGGGGGGGGGGGGGGGGGGGGGTGGTGTTGGAAGGCAAAGGCAGGTTTCTTTTTCTTCTTCTTCTTCTTTTGTTTTCTGTTGTTGTAGGGCAGGGTGGATTACCGTGATCAACTCCCCCAAACGAAATCAAACCATACTAGTCTAATTATGTTAGATGGAAAATAATTGCTCACATGGCTCTACTGGAGCATAACCGCAATCCCTGATTATGTCAGCTACACCCATGCAAGCTTGAGCAACAACTTCTTTGTCATCATCCTCAATCATGGTCTTAATGTATATGTTCATCACTGTATCTGCAATATGACAGCCAACAGAAAAAATCAAACTTATGGTGAAAGAGAAGGAAAATCTGAAGAGTAGCCAATAAAACATTATAAACATTTTAGTTTCAGTCTCAGAATGCTATTAATGCAGTAATGCTTCGATCACCTTCCATTTTCCCTCTATTTTCCCTGATCCCCAACTGATAAGGTGGTGATTTAAATTCTGACTAATGCTAATTGAAAAATCAGAGTTAATTGTGGAAATTGGATTAATTGACGTCTAATTAAGTGTTTCAGTGTTTCATGGTTATATATAGATTATCGACTGGAGGAAACCAGTACTTTCATGCTTCAATTTACCAAGGTTTGGAGCGAGCAAAAATTATATGTTGTAAAGGAAATAACTTACCAAGAACATCCTTCTGCTTTTCTGAGATTTCCTGCATGGAATAAAACAAGAATTATTTTCAAATTACAAACTTTTCAAATTTAAGTAAAATGTGTATTGGACAAAATCAAACTCACACTATTTTCAGAAGGAATCGAACGAATTGCAGTCAAAATATCTGATGAAAAAATATAAAGAGTATATATCAGGCAACAACAATGATGACAAAGCAACTTAATCTCATTATGAATATAAGAAGCATAAAAAAAAATATGAACACCTATACACTATCCTGAGTTCAGGCATATGTATAAAGTAAAATTTAAATATTAAAACCTAACAAAGGATGCTGATCAGTGACTGAGAGCATAAGGTGTTCGGAAAGGTTTACTCACGTTTCAAAGATATAATAGCCTGAAGCCTCACATCCTCATGAAAATATCCGCTATGTCGTACTAATATCTTCAATGCCTCCTCCAAGTATCTATTTACTATAATCAAGGACCATTCTGTTTTAATATTTTGACTATTCTTTTCAACTAAAACAATTATTGTTAGTAATGAAAGTAATTAATATGATTACGACTTTAAATTTAGCACTGACAAACAGTGCCCTGCAGCTGCAGTAGGGTTCCCATGAATTTAATCTGTGTAAGAGTATAATGAATAGAGTGGCAGGTTTCACTCCATAACAACTTCTGTTTCATCTTTTGTACCTGTGCTTCGTTTATGATATTTGAAACTTGTATTTAGTGCAAATTATTGGAAAATCTCAGAACCCAGATTTCAATTTCATTTAAGAATAGAAGCACAGTAGCTGAAATTGGATCAGGTTTGGATCATCAAAGGAATAGCGTTAGATTAGTGTCATTTGGGTGTGTGAGAATACTGGAGAAGAGTGCTAATCCAAAAAGTGTGCCAATCTTCAGTTAATCAGAATAGTGCAAATCTTGTTTGGTTATGGACTGTATTATTCGAACTAGTCCTAATCTGCTTTTCCTACAAAATGTTGGTTTATCAGATTAGCAGTAATAGAATGCTATTCTGTGGAGAGAGAAATAAGTCAGCTACCAATAGTTTACCTCAGAGAATCCAGGTTGCCTCACATTACAGTAAAATACTGGGTATTGAGTATGTGACTAAATATGCCTTGATTATTCCTTATGTTTTGCTTCATCATATTCCTTACAGGTTCTATGATAGCAATATGAATAATTAAACTATGGAAGTGGATACGGTGCAAAGGCACTCTTCGTATGGAGTGCAAAAAATCCAAGAGCTTGTGTGGCAGCAGCCTTCTCATCCAAAACTCCTGTTCTGACACTGATATTTCTCACTCTGGCCCTGTCCTCAGTGTCTTCATCAGATGAAACGCCACCCAAGCCGTTCTCGTCATCATCATCAGAATTGTCTATATCCACTGCAGAGCCATCATCTAGGTTGCATGACGCGAATGCTAATGGTACAACATGAGGAAGATACTGCAAAACTAAGAGAAATAAATTTATCTGGCATACAGATAGAGTAACCCTAATAATTTGGGTTACAATTCTAAATCATCAGATTATCTTCTTGGTAAAATTGGAGGTATGTTTCAGATTATTTATTTAAATATTTATACTAGCCTCTCTTCTTGGTGCCCACTAGTGCTTGTGAAGCATCATGCACTAAGAAACTCAATATAAAAATTTGATAGATTGGACTACTGATATATCCTTTTCTGTATGCTTTTACCTGTGCAAATCCATCATCCAATATTTCAGCAACGTTGCTAAAGAAACCATGGGTGTATTCCCTGAGCTCACTAAAATCCAATGTGAAACCCTGGAACACAAATACATAAAATTTGAGTCTCAGAAAATTTTTTGTCAACATGCGTTAAGGAGTGGAAATGCAGAAGTTGACTTACAGAGAGTGCAGCCTCAATGAAAGGCGGTATAATGTTTTCCATCCTTGTCCTTCCAACAGCCATGGCAACTATTCCTACAAGCTCGGTTGCCCTAGCTCTAGCGACCAAGTCAGCATCATTGGTCAACACCATAAAGCCTTTCATCAATTCTAGAACCTTCTCAGCATAGGGAATAAATGCTCCTTCAGCTGCGGAGGCCAAAGATCCTATTGCAGACTGCATGGGTAGAAAAAGAACTTTCAGTTAAGCTTCTATTTCATTTCTGACTTTACTACAACAACAAATCTCTTTATACCTTCTGAGTTCTAACATGGGAAATAATACTTGGGGTGGACAACAGAAAAAGCGTTACATCCTTCATGCAGATGCTCAGCCACACTCTCCTTCCACACTACTCTCCAGACTCATTTGGGAGCTTTTTGTTTGATAAACGAGGGGAGGAGGGATTGTTCTGATTCACTTTGCAAGATGTGGAGCTTACCTACTTTCTATAGTCCTTTTATTTAAACTTGGCAATATTTGGTCAAAATTTATTAAAACAGGTAACTGCTGAGGATAACATTATAATAAATGTGCTAGGAATAATGTTATATGAAACACACATAGAGTTCATGATGAACTGTAAGCATAAACCTAGCCATGACTTACCTGAAAAAGATGCTTAAGTATTTGAGCACACTTGCCACTTTTTGTCTCTTTCGGAAAAATACTTGCTCGTGCTTATTTAATTCTTTCGAACAATATGCTAATATTTCTAATCTATTAATTTGGTTTTTCTTCGGTCAACTTTGCGCAGCTAAAATTTAAAAATGGAGTCAAATAGAGTAAAAAAAATCCTAATCAGAAGTAAATTAGGACAAAGAAACAAACCATGCAAGTCTCCTGTAGATTACGAGGGCTTGTTTGCAGAGATGTGATCAATCTTGCCATCAGCGGTTCTAAATATGGAAGAATCTCTGGTCCCATATCCTCGCAAAATGCAGCCAATGCATAGTATGACTTCTCCTGTTCAAGATAAGTTGAAGCACTGTCAGATGAATTTGTTTGTGAACTATTTAAGAAGAGCTTAATGGGGGCTCTTTAGGGAACCACTTCAAGCACTGTCAATTAAAACATGAAGCAGGAGACACTGAGCTACAATCTCAATTTCCTTCAAATGATAGTACGTTTGTGGGGTTGGGTGGGCAGGTAACCAGTTAGTGTGTATAGTTAATCTTTCCAAGCTGGATTAGGTCTATCATACCAGTAGTAATACACTAGCATCGCCCAACCAGGCAAAAATGATAAATCCAGAAGGTAGTAATATATTTTTTGGTAACCTCAAGTTTACAGTTCTTTAAAATGTTTTTGAAAAGGACACAAATATTTAGGTACCTTCACTTCATCTGATGGATCCTCCACTGCATTTAGAATGCAGGGGAGTACACTCCCGTAATGTGACAGTATTTCAGTCTGGAGGTGCTCAGCAAACTGACCCAGTGCAAAAGATGCAGCCCCTCTGACCATCTGCTCCTGATCCTTCAATGCCTCCAATACAATTCGCAAACAATCCTCAAGCTTACCTGTTAGACGACATAATTTTAGAGGATAATAGTGTGGTTTATGGGAACTTTTATGTGCATTTAAGCATTTTAGTAGTTCTATGTAAAAAATTAGCATTTTATTTTTCATACTATCGTATGTTTAATACTGGATGGTGTAGGTCATGCACGTGCAGTGATTTGTTAATAGCCAGATCCCTTTCGCAGAGAGTTTAGGCAATGTTTCTTTAGTTAATTTGGGATTCGGAAATTTCAGGTTCAGTCCTTGAACCTTCTAAAAGAAACCAACTTGGTCCCTAACTTTTCGACAGCACCAAATGGATCATTGAACTTTTACAAAAGAGATAAAGTTAGTCCCTCGACTTCTATTGCACTAAATTGGTCCTTGAACTTTCCAAAAAGAACTATCTTGGTCCTTCAATTTTTCCAAAATAACCAATTTAGTCCTACTAAACCATCTCAAAAGGAATTATTTAGTTATTATAATAAGAGAAGATCAAGGACCAATTTAGTTCTTTTTCAAAAGTTTAAGGACCGATTTGTTGTAAATAGAGCTTCAAGAACGATTTTTGCTATTTCCTTTTTCATGTTGTAGGACAAACTTGATTTTTTAGTGGAAGTTGCAAGGACCAACTTGGAGAAAAGGTTCGTGAACAAGTAATTTTTGTGTAATAACTTCAGGGAACTTAAACCTGAATTTTACCTTTGAGATTCTATGTTGGTGTCAGACGGTAGATAGCCTCTATTTAGTCTTTTGAAAACAAAGATTCTATGTTATAGACAGGTCTAAATTTGGATACAAGTGACCTTGATATTACCTCTGAACAGAAGTGTACTGCAGAACAAATCTACCAGGAGTAATAAATATAATTGCAGGCCTAAAATCTGTGGTGTATGATGAAATTGAAATCCTTGATTACTGTGTTTATACGGAATTCATTAAATAATATATATCTTAGCCTAAACATTGATGAATGTTCTCATCATTACCTTTCATTATCTCAGAACAGCCCTCTGATACGACCCCAAGTGCAGTCACAGCCGCCTCACGGAACTTAGGGTTAGGGTTCTGACAGTTTACAGAGGAAAATTCAATGATAGGGCCAAACACTTGCCTTGGCAAATTGATAGCCATTGTATCGATGACCTCTGCGGCTGCACGGTCAGCTGCAAGGTCAGCATCATCATCATCCTCTCCATTTGATGTCTCCGTGAGTAAGGGGCACATTACTTGGAGGATGGGAATGACTAGTTTATGCTTTTTCAAGATAGAGGCCTTGTACTTTGCAAGCCATGAGATTAATTGGATTGCCTGATACCACAAAATTTGAAAGACAGATAGTTACTACATGTATGTTTTTTATAGGTCGTAAGATCTGTTTATTCTTTTTCATCTGCGTTCAAGCAGACTTGGATTTCAGCTAAAGAAGTCTAGCATGCACCATGCAGGTATCAAATTGGTACTAATCTGAAATAAATAGATTTTGTTCGTTGGCACCCCACCACACAAGTGGTGTTCAGAGTCGAGTATTTTGACTTACTAGCACTTGTATGGGGTAAAAAACATAATTTACACTGTCAATCCATTGGTCAGTAGCAATAAAAATACAATTATCATTCTCAAATTCAGTGTAAACAAGTAGCATTTACTTCAGTCAGTCAAGAATGTGCTAAGAGGCAGTGTGGGTCTTTCAGGTCTACATTAGGTTTTTAGGCTGGAAACAAGGCCACTGATTCATCAATCCAGAAATAAAAAATCAAAAGAGTTCTTTTTGCACCATAGTAAGTACTGCACCTGATGACGTATGTTTACTTCCAAGTTCTGGCTAGAACAGACTTCAAGGGAGAACTGCACAATGGATCTAACTGAGTCACCAAGAAGTGGAGCCGGGGACTCTATCAGCTCATCAAATATCTCAAAAGCAATTGAAGCAACGTCATCCTCCCCATTAGCAAGGCATTGTCTCGATACATTCAAAATTGGTGGTATGAACTCCCGAAATATTTTCACCTGTAATTTAATCACGGAGGAATTACAAACAAGATAAATTGAACTGAGGCTTAAATCTTGCTTCCAACAAAATCACGTACTTCTTTAGCATTGCATAACTGTATAGTATGCACTCACACGAAAGTACTCACACAGACAAAAAAAATAACAAGAAAATTGCGTAAAACCTAAAAAAAGGTGAAAAAAAAGGAAAGAAAAGAATCACTTACATCACCCCCATCGTTGATAAATTCTATGAAGGATCCAACAGCCCTGATAAAGAAATTACAAAATAAGGGAAGAGATTAGTTAGATAAACATACATCAAAGTGAGTACTAACATTTTTTTATATACAAGTTGTACCAGGAAAGAGCAAAAGTACTATCTGGTAATGAACCACTCTTAGAACTACCAATATAAAGTACCCTAAAATTAGAGTAAACTGACTTGTGGGTTGTAATCCTTATATTTTATTTTTCTTTCTCTGTATTTTTTCTGTGGAATTGATTGGGTTAATTGGGTTCTCCAGCGACTTAATTTTCATCTGGACCAATTCCTGTTGCTGGCATAGTAAGCAATTGACTAAAAAAAGGTTTTCTTTAAAAAAAAAGTGAAACGCACTTTAGCGCCGCAACTCTTACACGGCTGCTGCTCTCATCTTGCAGACATTTTAAAAGGATGGATTGCAAATTAGCCAGATGGGACTGAAAGGTGGGCCCGATGGTTTCGGTTAGAGAGCTGAACAGGATCAGAGCTACCTAAACATGGGAACGGTAACAGATAATTACCAAAAATAAATGAACACATCTATAATTGATTGATTTTACATTTGTACATGTTTAGGATTTCATAATTAAACTAACACATTATGCATTTGTACATTTTTTTTTCGGAGTTTTCGGCCAACCACATATCATAGGGAATTGATGCTACCAACTAATTGACCTTAACATACCATAGGGAATTGATGCACTTAAATGACCTTAACATGTACCAGTACATACCCACCTACAACTCCCACAAGAAGTCTGGCAGGCATTTTGATCAATGATCATTGGATCAATTTTCCTTATGGAAAGAACAATGCAGCTCGATAGTACACAATAATAAGTAAAACAGAGGATTGGCATATCCATTACTGACAGTAACCTCTATGAACAGATACTGGAGTGAGCAGGTGGCACCAATCTGTTACACATGTTTGATTTTAATCTCGACTCTGTACATGCACTACACTTCTTGTGTCATGCTTATTGTAATGATCAGTTCGGCAATTGCAGCTTACAATATACCCCAGGGTGCATTCAAAATGAAAAGTAGACAGCATTATTCAGTACAAATAAGTTTATAATACACTAACCTCCCTGTGCTCTTCCTGAGGACTTTGACTACACTGAAATAAAAACGGCAATAAATCAGGCCACTCTCCCCCAGGCACTGCACATTTAGCTATCACACTCACGACATTCGCACTGGCTCTTCTCACAAGTGAACTGAGATAACATAGATAAAAAATAACACTTGTACGTAAAAATCATTATCATAGAGAAACAATAAATTGAAAAGAAATGCATTACCTATTATCAAGAGTGATACTATCGAGTAAGGCGGATTTAAGGGAGGCCTTGTCAGGGCGAGAGAGCTTGGGCCAGTGAGATGTCACCTTCTTGCGGAGGAGAACGGCGGAGAGCTGGCGCACGTTAGGCGACTTGGCGGTGCGGAGGTGGTGCACAAGAGAGGGAACCACGGTGGGGTCGCGCGCCAACCGCTTGATCTGCTCCTCCGCCTGGCGCCGCGCGTCGTTGTCAGGCATGAGAAACTGTATGAGCAACAGCTCCAGCGACTGCGCCATCTTTCGGGAGGAGAGAGATGGCGGACGCGGAGGCGGAGTTAGATGTTGGTCGGAGAGTGTCGGCTGGCGGCCAGCAAGCAACCCTAGGTTTTTGCGCGCCTTGGTACGTTGCTTATTTTATATGTCGGGTGTGGGTCTACGGTTAGTGGGCCCCACTAACCCGATGTATAGTATAATATGTTATTATGGACTTTTTTTTTTTAGGTGAATAATGAAGGAGTCGGGGCTAAATATTGAACTTATGTGGCTTTGGAAAAAAAAAAATACATAGATGTTTTTCGTTTAATATATATTTTTTCCTTACATATATCTCGATATAGCTATCTTCATCCCTATAATTATATGTGTTTCTTTTATATCAAATCAATGACTTCGTTTAATTATTTTAGAAATAATTTATTTCGACCATGTTTATCCCTGAGAATTATTATATTTTCAATTTGTGAAATCCATTGAACAGTGAGACCAGGAGCAAAAAAACTTGTATCTCGTTAATTATTGTATTTGGGACGACATAACTCGAGTTGCGACAACTCGATTGACTGACAAGTCGAATTTGAGTTAAGCTCAACTCGGCTAGCTCAAACTTGACTCGCCTACTTGTGATCTGATTCATAACATAATAAATTTCTATGTCATATAGTATTATTAACATATTTTATAAGTATTATTATAAACTCATATAATAATTATAAAAATCTTGTTCTTATATGTATTTATTTTAGATAATTATGACATGTGACATATTGAGTTTCAAGATATATTTTGCTTCAAATCGATAAAAAATAAATAAAAATTATAATAATTTAATTGTTTATAATGTTTTATATATCAATTAGTTTTAATGCCGAAATAATATATAAATAAAATAAAGAAACTTTTGAAGTACACATATTTATTTCAAGATGGCTCGTGACTTGAGAGCCAACTCGAGTTAAATACGAGCTGAGTTTGAGTAAGCATAAAAACTTGAAAAGCATTTCTATCTCAACTCAAATTGGCTCAAGTTACGTCCAAGTTGAGTTTGAGTTGTTCCCAACTTGCTCCAACTTGTATTGAACATACAACAATAAGCAAGATAGCTAAAAAATAATTGCTAACTTGTAATTTTTATTCAGGATAATATCATTAAGAACCATGTTTGTTCGCACAGTAAATTATTGTTGGTAGCTTGGAATTTTTGAATTCCATACCAGCTAGTCATTTTCAGAAATCGACTGCCGAGTGCACAATATGCAATATGGAGATATCAATAATAAATAATGACATAAATAATTTGTTTTATTTCTTGCTCAATATTTCGGGTTTGGGACAGGATAAAGTTAAAACTTATAGATAGAGTTAAAAAAAAAAAAACAATAAACGTATATTTTAAAGAGAATATAATTAATTGTTAAAGAGCCTGAACTTAATTTAATAAAAACATAAATTTTACATAAGATATATAAAGAAGATTGCATAATGGAGAATATAATAAAGTAAATGTGATAGAAATATATTTTTTATTTTGTTGTTCTATAAGAGATAATAATGCTGTTCTCCATATGAAATTGAGGATTTTGCCTCCATAGCTATTTTAAACATATCATTGAAATAATTTACAATTCTGACTATCCAACAATCAATTTTCCCCAGTGGCGGAGCCAAATGGTTCAAATGGGATGCAATTGTTTCCCATTTATTTATTAAATAGAGTCAAATATATACAATTTTATATATTATTTATGAAAATTATTAGAAAACATTTATTTTTAAATCCCATAAAAATGTAAAAACTACTCTATTGTGACTCCATAGTTGGACTTTTGTACTTCTAATATGATTAATAAATTAATGTTAATTTTTTATATTAACTTTGAACTCCATATTGAAATTTTCGTCACTGATTTTGCCAATGTTCAACTACCATTCTACATGATGCCATTCTTTTTAGTACTAATTTCATGCTTCTAACGCACCCTAAAATATCATAAAAAATTTACGCGTTGTTTTAAATATAAACGAGGAACAATAAGTATGCTTTTGAAAACTAGACGCTAAATCTCTATCTCTTCTCTATCTCTACTACTTATAAATGCACCTGGAGAAAGGTCACAACAATTTTTGTTAACAATTTTTATACCGTTGATCTGTAAATGTATGGTTAGATCTGTCTCAACACATCTCTATGCGCACACAAGGAAAGAATTATCTCGGTTTTTAATTGCTGCACAGAAGGAAAAAATTTTCTTTGGATTTGATTGGTTTTCCATCTAATATAGAAACAATTGAATAACATATCAATTTGTATCGATGGTAAATTAAGAAACATATTTTTATTGTCTAACATTATTTTGTTTTTTTATTTGCCCACATATGAGGGCATCTTATGCTAGTTTCTCCAAACGCAAGAAGGGAGATTATGTGAAATCTCTCTAAACCAAACAAACGACCAAACAAAGAACCGTACTTCACATACTTTTATCGAAACACAAAAAGAGAAGCAAGAGAAACAAAAGGTGCATGAGAAACATGTTCCCTACTCCATCCACACAATGTTCCAATACCCTACCGGTATCCATACCACCCAGGTAGCTTCCGGTATATACTGGTATTTTCCGAAATTTCTCGGCATATTGTCTTTTAATACCGGCTACCTCCATTTCAGTCAGTTCCGGTAACCGGTATGTCAATGAAAACAGAGCATCCAAGCAAACATTGCGTATTTCCAATTTTCCATTCCGCACCAAATGTCACTATATCAAGATTTTACAGGGTCACGTACGAAAAATTGTTCACTTTTCTTCCAAAATCCGAAATTCTGTCTCCACTAATAATCCTGTGGACCACTACAACGTTCTCTCTAAACCAAAGCTGGCAGAGCTCTCGACCCAAAGAAAAGCACAACCCCCAAAAACCAAAAGCCCCAGAACTAGCGCACATTAGCACCTCAGCCTTAACATGCGCCGACCGGACCAGGAGAGGAAGCCCTTGGGCGGCCGGAGAGTCGCACCAACCGCATGTACGGACGCCACCCACTGCTCCTCCTTCCACGGCGAGGGGCAAGGTGGTAAAGTCTCAGAACAGGCTGGATTCCCTCAGAGGATTTGCATCTGGGAATGCGAAGGCGAGGCCGGGTTTATCACTTGTGATTTTGTTGATTCGAGCGGAGTGAAGACTGAGTGGAGTAGTAGCAATGGAGGTGGTGGTGGTGGTGGAAACGAGGATAGGGATCTAATGTGGCAGGAAGAGAGGAGAGAAAAAGTGGGGCGGATCATTCGTGAAGGTCATAGGGATTTTGAACTGATGCGCAATCTCCAGTTGGGTATCAGGTGATGCATTGTTAGTTTATTTTTATTTATTTTGTTTGGTGTTTTGAGTTAAATTGGAACTGGTACAGTTGCACAGTTGTTTTCTGTGGGAAATTCTTACATAATCTCTTTATTTATGCCATAATTTGAGAAGTAATCTTCTCTTTCCCAGAAACAATTACGTCGATGAAAATTTTAATTTTATGCCAGTAAGTTTTTTCTCAAAATAGTTAGTTATAATATCAGAAGGAGCTCTTTGTGAATTTTACTTTTCAAAACTTCAACAGCGTGCATAGGGTGCTCTCTGCTTAAAATGCTTTTTTTTTTTTTTCTTTTACCTTTGTATTTTCAGGATAATGATGTTGATCAAAATTTTCGGTATCAAAGGGATGAAGTATAGTTAATTTTTCAGGTACTCTGTTGGAAAATCATCATCAATGCCAATGCTGGATCTTAGACCATCAGATTTCAACCCGCTAGAGAAGTTCTCTACCCGATTTCCTGCAGAAGGTTCAAAAAGCACACCACCTCACTCTTCTAGAGAGTTCCGATGGAAAGACTATTGCCCCATGGTTTTCAGGTTAAGAATTTTTTCTTTGCCATATGTACTCTGTCATGGTTTATTCAACATGTGCCCCTGTGAATGACCATAGTAAAAAAATGTATCAGTTTGAAAAAAAAAAAAACTTGGATATCTATTGTTCTAAAACAACAAAACAGTTACTAGACATTTTCCTTATTTTCTTACAGAAAATACCATAAGCCTGAATATGTTTAAAAAAGTAGTGCTTGCAAGAATCTAAGTTGTCTGAAGCTGAAATTTTCTGTAGGCATCTGAGGAGGCTATTTTCAGTTGATCCTGCTGATTACATGCTTTCCGTTTGTGGAAGTGACAACCTGAGAGAGCTTTCCTCTCATGGGAAGAGTGGCAGCATGTTTTATCTGACGAATGACAGCAGATTCATGATCAAAACTGTAAAAAAATCTGAGCTTAGAGTACGGCGAGATTCTCTTTCTTATATTTCCTTTTAGTAGCATTGAAAAAAAATATGTTAGTTGCTATCAAAACCAGGATAGCAAAATGCACCTTATACCTTCTTAGTTGGTGTGCCTGTATCTTGTTGTACCATTTTGTTACTATTCTTCATTTGATTAACCTATATTCATATAGTATGCTCAACAGAAAATGTGCACAACAGCTAACACAATACACTACACAAAAATATATACATACTGATTACTGATGGTGTATGTTGTGCAAAACGGTTAGTATGTAAGCAAGGACCAAAAGCCAAAAGAGCACCAGACCTCTATACAAATTTGTACAAAAACAAGTAAATGCATTATTACATAAAATTGATTCAAAAGATATAATCAAGTAGGTCATTTGGCCAAAAGATGCCTCGGTTTGTTTGGCTGTATGCTCTGGCACATGGAGTGTAGAAGCATAATATTCTTCCTGTCCCTTCACTAATTTTCTTCTCTTTTGGAATTTGATATTCAGGTACTGATTAGGATGTTACCAAGTTATTATAAGCATGTCTACCACTACGAGAACTCTCTTCTCACGAAATTTTATGGAGTGCACTCTTTGAAATCCATCGGAGGCCAAAAGGTACATGGAAACTTCTTTTCCTCACAATACCAAGATACATATATAGTTTATATATATTGGATTTGACATTCACAATACTGATGATTGCTACCCTCCCCCCTTCAAACAATCAGATCCGTTTTGTTATAATGGGAAATATATTCTGGTCAGAGTATCGTATCCATAGGCGTTTTGATTTAAAGGGCTCCTCCTATGGTCGAACCACTGTCAAGGTTGAAAGAGAGAATGATGGTTCAGCCACCCTGAAAGACCTTGATTTAAATTTTGTATTCCGGTTGCCGAGCTTCTGGCATAAGAAAGTGATTGAGTAAGTACTTTTATTGGTAGTGCCTATGATACAAAAGATCACTATAGTGACTGGTTCATATTTTTCATTAAGAAGTTTCCATGGGCCTTCACATCCAGTTAAAGGGCCTCATTAAACCAGAAATTAAACAAAGAAAGGAACTAAATATAGATAGCACAGAAAATTTGATTAATATCACTGGACTGTTGCCGGTCTAACATTTGACAGTAATGACATCTGTATCAAATCCTTGGAACTACTCCATCTGGGTAATACTTCACAAGAATAGTGAAATATTGCTCTCGAAATGCATGGTTATTTCATTTTCTCAAACATTTACAAATTTTATATTTATATTCTCGTTGGTTATTCTGATTTTGTGAGTGTAATTTTAGGCAAATTAAGAGAGACTGTGAATTCTTAGAATCAGAAAGAATCATGGATTATAGTTTTCTAGTGGGGGTTCACTTCAGGAAAGATTATTGTGACTCCAAGCCTGACAGAGCTTCATTGATGCCTTCTGTCAGAAGTAGGTTAAAGCTCGATTGAAATTTATTTTGACGTAAAATACTTTAAGATATCTATTAGTCCTGTTGTTTTATACCCTATGTACTTTAAAATGATTGCAGATGGTGGATTATTGGCTGAGTTTTGCCTGTCAAATTTGGGATACTGCAACCAAGATTTTCTTTTTCATCGGTATGTTAACACGTAACTGAAGCTTCATTGATTAAATCTTCTATTTGCATTTTATTAGTATATTCTATTTAGATGTAGAGTTCTTGTTCTTTAAACACAAGCGCAATCTCTCTCTAAAATTCTAAAACCTAGTTTGCACTTTTCTTTCTGGCTAATGGAGGCTCTTACGTGGAAGCTTAAAATATTAAATGGAACTGATCCTACTGATGAGCTGATTATTATATAACAATAGTGATATCATGGAATATGTTATTAAATGATGGGAGGAATGTTAGGTTGCTTTGCCAAGCACACAGCATTTGATGCATTTAGCTTTTAAACCTTTCGATCCACACCTAGACCGGTGCCGCGTCAAGGTTGCTACAAGCTGTGCCACATCAAGCCTACAAGCTGATTCGCTTGATGTGTCACAGATCTTAATGTTGATCTAAAGGCTTGAAAGCTCTAAGCACCAAGTGCTTCATGCTTTGCAAAGCACCCTAGACTAACTCCGAATATAGTATAATATGTACATAAGAATCTGATCTTGTCTGAAGTCCACTACTAAATTAACTTGCTTGTACAAAAATGAGTGTTACTGAATGTCTCTGCTGCAACAATGACACAGGCAACTAATTGAAAACAAGATTTAAATACTTTCAATGGAACTTCAAGATATCAAATATTGTATTCTTTATGCATTTTTTTGTATTTGGATAGAACTGATTCACCACTCTTATGAATTATGTGATTAGCTTACACATACATATCATCTGGTTAAATATGGTGATTTATATTTAAATTTGACAGGTTTTTTTATTTTAGAAATTTTTTATGATGTGCCTGCAAGCTTTTAAAAAAATCTGTTTCATCTGTTTTATTGTCGTTTTGTCTAGGTTTTTGTTCATACGGTACAACTATTTTATCTGTTTTATCGTCGTTATATAACCACACAACCGTTTTATTGCCATTTTATCACCGATAAACGCTTAATCGCCACCCAACTGCTAAACCGCACAAATCACATTTTAAAACCTTAGATGTGAGGTTAGTCTAATGGTAGTTTTGGAGTTTTGTGAGATAAGTTGAGGAAATGGTATACTGTAGACTATAGATAATATTTTTTTATTTTTTGTAGAGCTCTATAATGTGTTGTGGGTATTGAGGAATGTAGAATATTGCATAGGCATTCTCATTTTGCATGGGTACACATAAAATTGTAGTTTATTACAAAGGTTGCATGCTTAATAAGAGTAAAACGGGATGTTGACGGACACCAAATTTGCAAAAGAATTGTTAAATATTCTAAACATATGTCTCTATCTTAGGCAACCCACTTCGTTAGAGGAAATATCCATACTCATTCTCCATTAGTTAGAAAAGAAGTTTAGTTTGTTTTGTTTTGTATACTTGGACAAGAACATACATTGTTTCTTTTGTAGAAATAGTTTATTAGTAATCCTTGGACAAGAACAATTTTAATCCTTCATTTGTCAACTACATCCTTAATTTCTTTCTTAGTAAGACTCAAAGCGCACTGATTTTATTACTTTGTTCCCATTTTAGTTCCCATCCAAGTGATTGGTGGGGCCTAACATGTCTGCTTGTTTCCAACTTTTTAAAAGTATGTATATGTATTTATCTAGATGTTGTTCTGGGGGCCATGTCTGTCTTCTGTTAATTGTAATTTGAATCTAAATATCTTTTGCTAGAAATTAAGCAAAATTTAGAATAAGGTTCCAAATTTCCCACTAGAATTGATGTGCTTGTCATTTTCCTTATTCTTGTAAAGTTCAGATCCTTACTAAGATTTTCATTTTTCCTTTTCGTATCTCTATAACTAATAAGGAAAGTTGTAGTAAACTTTGAATTAGTAATTCTAAATTCCAAATAATCAACATTAAGCAACTTTCTCTTAGATTCAATTTGTATTTAAAAAGATTGATGTAAATAATTCTTTTTTTGAAACAGTGTTGAACAACATTACAAAACATGGCTTGAAGTGAATTTATTTTCAACTCTGATGTTTCTTTTTTAAAAATCTTGATGGATTTCATTTATTGCCTACCCCAACTAATTTGGGACTAATGGTGGTGTTGTTGTTGCTGCTGCTGCTGCTGAAGATGTTTCTTTTCTTTGTCCTTACTAGGAAACCATTTATTCAGTTGGGTGCAAAAATTCCAGCCTGGGCGGAGAGAAGTAAACATGGCCATGAATGGTTTCTCTCAGATAAAAAGAAAACAGCACAGCCTAGTTCAAATGACGAAGTGTACAATGTTTTCCTTTTCTTTGGTATTATTGATATTCTTCAAGACTATGATATAAGCAAGAAATTGGAGCATGCCTACAAGTCATTTCAGGCTGACCCAAATTCAATCTCTGCTGTTGATCCAAAGCTGTATTCTAGAAGGTTCCAGGACTTCATAAGCAAAGTATTTGTAGAGGATGGAGGTTTGTAAATTTTAGTAGTCATTTGCTTTTCTCGGTCATTAATAGTATGTGAGGAGAACTTTGTTTTTTTGGAAAGTGTTCTCCTCAGATTTTTTTTTTTCCCTTTTATGTTGTAAGTGGTTGAGTAGGCTAATTTCCAAAATACTGGGTTTTGTAAAGATAGGGTCTGAAGCTATAAAATAGAAGAGCTTTTTGAAAGTTTGGTAACTCTCACTTTCATCTCATTTCACTCTTCTCGAATTATTAGTTCAGCTGCATTCATTGTCTATGATAGTATCTTTTGGAACATTTTTTTTTTTTTTTTTTGAGTTTAGTATCTTTTGGAACATAGACAACAAAGGTGGCTAATGAGTCTCTGGCCCTTTGTTCTAGTACGAGTCTTAGTGCTTTTTTGGGTGCAATGTGGAGTCCTTATTGGTAGGCTGACAATAGCGGCATTAAATAGCAGGAACAAATAGAGCATCTGATGAAACAGTAAACAAAAATTGTAAAAATGAAAAGTAATAAGTGTAATCAAAAGAACAGGACCATTCTCAGATTTTGAATGTTTGTGTTCGAAAATTTGGCTGAATGCAAACATTTAGATATCAGGTGCAAACATTCAAAGCTTCATACTTTAAAGACGTATCTGAAGATTAATCTACGCTTCCGAATGCACTGCTTCAGATTCTTGACATAGTGTTATTATTAGTATTATTATTATTATTACAAAATCCGGAATAGAGAAAAAAAAGGATTCCCAATTTCCCAGCAAAGGACTGAATAAAAAGGTATTACATGAAAATGATATATGGTGCATAAGAGACGGTGAATACTAGACCGAAAGCAACATCTGGCAATTGACATCCAAAAAACAAAGAAAGCATCTGACAAAATGAGTGTACTCTGAACATTTTGGTTTCCCAAAAGCAACGCTGATATGCCTTGCAACCGTCTGTTAGTGTGCTGATGGCACTTTCGATCTGTGTTGTGGTCTGTTGGTGCAATTTCTGATGTTATGTTTTTGAGATTCTTATCTTTTCCAGTATCTTCTCCTTTACCTTCTTTAGCTTGTCTTATGAAATAATGCTTGCTTCTTTTCTTATCTTCTTCCCCTTTTGCTTTTGTGCAAGGGAAGAACTTTACAGACTGGTCAGAGAGAGACTGTTTTAATTTGTGCCAATGTACCGGGGAGAACTTTACAGACTAGTCCTCGTCAAAAATCTAAAAGCTCTTATTTGAAAAGTAAATTGCCATGCCTCATTGAATCATAGAATATAGCAATTGGGCCTTCTGTTTAAATGGATTCAAAGCGCAGCTGGCTTTGGTAATATAGGTAATATGAAGCCTACAAATCATGCTGCTTTGTGCTTGCCTTTACCAAAGGAATAAGAAATGAAGAGATGGTGCACCGGTACGAACTAATGATACAATAGAAAAAACCCTGGTTTTACGAGCAAAAGTTAATGCCTTAAGTAATTTACTTTGATAATTTCATTTTATGAAGGGAAAAATTATTAACTAGATGAAAACAATGTTTATTTAAAAATTATTAAGTGTTGTATTTAATAAAAAAAACATTAATTATATGATGTTTTTAAGTGTTATGGGAGAAAGTTAAAGTGTTGAGGGTAAAATGTTTAAGAAATACATATTTTGCTATAATATTATATACAAACTAAGCATTTATCGACGCATAAATTTTTCTTCTGAATTTGATAATAGTATAGAGATCGTGGTATAATTGATTACAGTACGTTCAAAATTTATTTTTAGACTAGTTTACATGTATTATCTTCAATCATGCATCTCATATCTATCATTTACAGTATCTATGTAACTCATATGTAACAAAGTGCCTATGCAGCATTTTATAGTGTCAAAATCAGCCCCAATAAAATTATCAAACGCAGAGAGAGCATTTATCCAAGTTTATGATGCGTAATTTTTTTTTTTTTTAACAATGTGCTAGTACCTCGCATCGCATGATCCGATTAGTTGGTAAAATTTTGGGAACTTGTCGAGTGAAAACTAGACATTTTCCCTGGGTTGAGGTTCAACTTTGCTCTATGCAGGCCTCTTTCTGAGGGAAAGTTTCATTAAAGATCCCGTATTTCTAGTTATTCTATTTCGTTCCTCCGATGTACCATTTATCTTTGGTTCGCGTCCACTTATCTTGTTTGACGCAATTTCACTATATCCAATGACCTTCGTACATTCAAGTAATAAACAAAACATCTCTAGTGGCTTCTCACGAATTAGCTGAATTATTGAATATTGTTTGACCTGCTTAGATGTTGTCGAAGACTATTGTTTGACACAATTTTCCTTGGTTTGACATCTAGTGAATAGCGATTGACAAGCCAAACATGGCAAATGGCACAGTTAATTACTATATTAATATTGTATGATTATGATCAAGGCGTCTGATGGTTTCCATGACAATGTATTGGCAATTACCAATGAGATTGTTGTCCTAAGTACGGCCTAGAGGGGGTGAATAGGCACAAAAACACACTATAAATCGGTTTTAACAATTTTGCGGAATTAACTAAAACAACAATTCAAAGGTTCACACAAGCAAGAAATGAGATAAATAAATAATAGAAAAGAGACACGCAAACTTGATTACGGAGTTCCGACCCGCTAGGAAGTGCTAGCCTTAGTCGTACGTCTCCGGGAGTTTCGCTACCACTCAAAGGGTGCGCTCGGTTCAATTCCAACAAGAACGTGTCTACAAATTCGAACCGAATAGTCTCGTCACAATAGACCTCGAGGTGGATCGGCCTAACCCAAAGGAAAGCAATACATAAGCTTCCTACAACTCAAGATTGATGCTCACAACCAAAACACTCAAAGATTCTTGCACTAATGAACTTAGAGTTTGATTGAGGCTAACTAATCTCAATGATTTTGCTAAAATAATGCTCAAACAAGCCAAGTATGAGAACTAGCTGTTTGGAGCTCAAAGGCAAGAGTTTTGCAATGTATTCAACAGATTATAACAGCTCAATAATGGCTGATATAAATAGAGGGCGCAAACAGCTCCAAAACAGACTAATTTCCTCTAGGGCGTTGCCTAACGCCAGATAGCGTTGTGCAACGCCCAAGTTACCGTTATAAATTCCAACGGCTAGTTAACTGACACCTGTCACTGTCAGAGCATTGTGCAACGCTGGGTAGAGTTACACAACGCTGGTCAACCTGAGTTGAAAAACGAACGGCTGGTTTGACCAACTAAGCCTGGCGTTACACGACGCCAGAAAGCGTTACACGACGCCAGAAACCATCACACAACGCTGAGCAGAAACGTTGCAGAACGTTTGATTACGTTATGCAACAAATCAAAAACCAAACGTTTTACAACGTTCTGTAACGTTAAATAAATCTGAGCTCAGAAACACCCCAAAACGTCCAGGGAGTCAGAGCTAAAACGTCGTATAACAGAAGGCAAACGTTATACAACTTTTAGTCTTTGGACTATTTTACAACGCCAGAAAGCGTTGCATAACGCTTGACTGGTGGAAGGCATTGATTCAGCGTTGCCTGAAGCTGGGTAGCGTTGTGCAACGCTGTTTCACTGCTTGTCAGAGATTTTGTAGATTTCAAACGAAATAGACTTGCGTTGTGTGACACTATATGGCGTTAGGTAACGCAGGACAGTAATTTGAGCATTTTAAACAGCAAACTGATTGGGATTAGTTTATAAATAAATAAACCTTAAACTAATGACTCTAACTGTCCGATAAACATCTCTTGATGCTCCACAACTTGTGCAATTTATGCCTTGAGCATTTCTTCAAATAATTATCTATAAATCACTTAAATTGAGATGTTAGAATAGGAAAGGGTGTTGTTTTGCAAATCGGCAAATAGCGGATTAAATTGTTTAGTCCAACAATCATAAATGAAAGATTCCTAGTGCATGTGCTTGTAAGTTTGTCAGTCGATCATTTTTTTTTTATTATTATTGTCAACATATAAGGCGACAAGCCTAATTTTGAAGACACATAAAGGGCCGTAAATCACTAAATAAAATGTCCCAGATTTGTCACTTTGTGAGCTACATGGGCTATTCATTTCTATTTATGCCTAAATTTAAGTTGAAAGATCAAAAGATTCAAATATGCTAAAGACTTGGATACATTTACAACAAGACTATGAGAACAAATCAAATTGATTCGATGCAATTTGATGAATACTAGTAAAAACATGACTTGAAGAAATTATATTTGCAGAACCAGCTTTCATCAGTTCATGGGTCAAAAGATGTATTGCAATTAAAATGCACACTTCATGACGGCTAAATATGTAAGATTAGATTACAGGAATCAACAATTTACAAAATATTCTTCAATAAGAAATTTATAAGAAAATAGTCTAATCTCTGTATAGCCTCTTAGCCTCATTCAAGTTGAACTTGGTACCACTGAACTGAGCCGACCTCACCATCAAGTTCTAGCTCGCATACTGACCTAACAAGGTATGATACTGCATCATCTAGTGTTTCAAATCGGGCTAGATCCGGTGGTAGAGATTCACCAGGCCATCTCTCTAACCAACCTTTCAACCTCACTCTTAATTCTTCTTCAGAAACAAATTCTTCGTCCTTCCCTGGTTCAAGAATCACATATGTATCAGATTGTATGTATCCTCGTCTCCTTCTACCTGCTGCACATAACTGAAATAGTTGGATATGCTATCAAAATCACAGGAATTACATCCATTCTTTGTTCTAATAATGTATTATTATTCTATACTATTGAAATTCAGTCTGACTACTGAGATTTTGTACTGTTCTGGTGATTTATTTCAATCAGTGTTAGGTCTGTATGATCAACAAGAATTGTTTTTTAAACATTTTCACAAAATAAAGGGAAAGTAAATAGAAATAAATAGACATCTAGATTGAACGCCATTACAACCGCAGCAAAAATAGAAACAAATTAAGCAAAAGATGCCATCATTAGTTATCTTGTATTCTTGTTTGTCACATCAACTCAAACGAGACAATAAATAAATCAGGAGTTTGTTATTATACCTGTAATTGAAGCTTCCTAAAGTTCTGAGGTTTTTGTACTGAAAATGGAAATGGCAACACAATCCTTTTCAGTGACCAGGGAGTTCGTCTATGCAAAATCGGCAATCTTCGCGCTGTACTAAATATTTAATCATTTGGTTATTCATATATGTATTTCAAGTGCCTCTACAGTAAAGTTACTAATACAAATCTCCTTATAAGACGGCCATCTACAACATTAGACACAGGAAATCGTGTCTATACTCTTCTCTATAATTCATTCATAACAATTACCAAACTGAACTGTCTTTATCAAAGGGTATTACCAGATGCAGTATAACTTGTATTTCAGCATTTCTTATGGAAATCACATTTTATATTCTCTAGTCCATTAACATTAATTTTACCAAACTAGAGCTGCCTTTTGACAAACAGAGATCTATAGGGTATTCTGTTTACTATTTGTACGCTATGATCTATCCAGATTGATAAATTGTGGTTTGAGAGGTGGGGCCTAATAGACCCTTAATTCTTCAAAAAAGAAATACAAAATAAGAATCAAGGATATACAAAAACTTATATGATTTATCCAGCCTAACATACAAATGTTAATCTAAAAAAAAAAAAAAATGAATATGAAAAGACAGTAACCAGGCAAAGACCATGCTCTTCCTTGCACTATCTTCATTTTTCCAATTTTCCTTCTCTCCCTTCTTTTCTTATCCGTTGGTAGAGGGTCAGTCACAGCCAGATGTCTTCCCTCTTCTCCAGCTTTAATGGGCCGAATACAAAAGAGCTATGATACCCCGGCCCAATAAGACCTACCACAGCCCACAGATCCATAAAGAGTGCCTTTACCAAAATGCCCCAACAGAGAACCCACTAATATTTGTACTCGAATGCTTCATTCGAGGAATGTTATTATGTTAAGTTCTTCAATTGACAAGATTTTTGAAAACTGGTTTATTAGTATATAAATCTTCGTCAGATTAACCTGAAACACAAGGTTATTCAGTTTTGAACATTGAACAGACAGATGACCAGGAACAATACTAATAATGAGAAATAATGAGATGATGAAACTTATGCTTACAAGTCTTTTTTTTTTTTGGGTTGGGGGGATCTGGTCCATGAGATTTGAGATTTTGTCGAATGGCATTAGACTTTTTAGTCAATTTGAACGTTAAAAAAAAAAAAATCTCGGCCTCTCTAAGTTTTGCACAAGTCAAGATTTCCATCAATTCAGAGCTTCTATTGCTACTTACTTTCGTGTAACGCATAATACCGGCATATATATCCTTGACGATATTTTTCGCAAATATAGCTTTTGAAGATCACTACAAATGCTGCAGTCCCTCATTTTCACTTTCCACGCATCCCTAGCTACTTCCCCTAATTTAAATATTTAAATACCCGAATTTTTCTGAAATATTACAAGGACCCTCAATTTTTTTTTCTTTTTTTTTTTTTTCCTTCTCTATGGGATCACGTTGGCAAATAATTCAGTATTCCTGGGCTAGCTTAGTGCGTGCAGCCGTGCACCTTATTATATCAAGGAAAGTTGAGGCTAAGAACTAACGTTGGTGTATAATATTTGTAACCATTAGCACTTAGCTGGGTAGAGTTAATATTAATCATCAAGGGAAGTTGGACTATGAGATCTTCTGTGTATTTTGGTACAAAAAATCGGCTTTTCTTTTGGTAATAAACAATGAATTAATTCTAAGGAACAATAAAATAAGTATAAAAAAAAAAAGTTCTGCAGTTTTAAACGTGTACTAAACTATAAAAAAAAAATCTTCTAACATCCATGAATTATTTTAATTAATAGTAATAATTAATTATTATTGTTCTATTTTTTTAGTTTTCTAATTTTTGGACCTCGGTAGCTGCAGTTTGTTAGATTTCCGTACAACACGGTGCGCGTAACAGACTAACAGGTGATCTAAATCTGGAAAAAGGGGTCGACAAAAAAATACGAGCATAGGTTGGAATATCATAACGTACCGTGGAAGTGGGAAGAAACCATGTTACATTATTTTAGTAAACTTAAATTTTGGGCAACGAGGTTATTGGATCAGATTGATGAAGATCAATTAGCTTCATTAATTCATTTCTCACTGCATCGTCAACTTCAAAACTACCAAATCGGACCCCCAAAAAAAAAAAATTCAATACGAGCAAGACAAAAAAAATTAATAATCAACGATAATGTAATTGGTTGAAATGACTGACGTGAACTGGGCAAAACAAAACTATTTTTTAAAAGTTAAAAGGACAGTTAATAAGTTAAGAGGGATGGCCAGTCAGTTCACACGAACTATACATAACCAAAGAGAAAAACTCCAAATTACAGACAAGCGATAAGTTGGATTGGAGTGGTGTGAAAGAAAAAAAACTGAAAAAGGGCAGAAGAAAACAAAAGAGGGGTAACCGGGTAACGGTCGGTGGAGCACAGCTCACGATGACAAAATCACATGACATGGGCTCCTATAGTCCTATGTAATGTAATTCATTAAAGAGGGCTGCTATACGTCGCCAGGGCAGGTTGTTTAATGGTGTATTTTGACATACTTCATTAATTAAAACTAGGATTGGACATCGAGCTTCGCTCGATATAGTATTTTTAACATAGTTTAAACTTTAATTTTTTAATGTAAATTTATATTTTTTAATATATATTAATAATAATTTGAAGATATAATTAAAATACTACAACAACAACAACTAAGTCTTTTGTCCCAAACAAGTTGGGGTAGGCTAGAAAAGAAACCAAACAAAGTCATCAAGTCATCGAAAAAAAAGAAGTATATGTCAAAAGTAGGGCTAATAATAGTAAAAAATATATATATAGGGAAAATAAAGTAGTAGTGGTAATAATAACAATAATAATAATAATAATGATAATAATAATAATAATAATAATAATAATAATAATGATAATAATAAATAGTAGTAGTAGTGAGGTCTACACCTAAGCCGTAAGCTAATACTATAACCTACAAATCTAAAACAACACTTGACCCCTAAATTCGCATCTCATGGCTCCGGCACGTGAATTGCTAGCTTCCATGCGGTCCTATCCAACGCCAACTCCTTGGAGACGTTCCATTCTATAAAGTCCCGTTTTACTGCTTCTTCCATTCTTTGAAGATATAATTAAAATATCTATCTAAATTTGTTTTAAAAAATTAGAAAAACTGTTATTGCAAATAGATAAGAATAAAGTGTTTTCTCTTATATAAGTAATCATAAATATCCATTTTTGTTAGGTAAACATTTTGTTCATAAAAATTACTCTATTGAGTTTAAATTTGTCACTACTTTAAAAAATCAGGATCCAAAACCTGTTATTTCCCCCTTGATATTATAAGTTTTGGTGTTCGCGATTGAAAATAGTTAAAATCAAACTTATAAAAGATGTACATGCCCCATTGAATATAAAGATATGATATATATCTAATTTCATCTATTATTTGAAACCTTAGTCAGAATTTAATATACTGAACTGAACTCGCCCAATTCTAAACTAAACAGGTCAATGAACATGTACAGGTTTTTTGGCTCAAAATCATCTGCAATTGCAGAGTATACGGCTGCATATTTCTATTATGGATTTATTAAATTTTCAGATAAGCTGATATACATACTAAATAAGTTTTATTAGGTATAACATCTATATCTATATAATTTTCATATTCTAATATAGCAATGGGACTAACAGAAAGCATTGAAACATCATTAATAATAGCTCAAGGGTACATAATCAAATTTTTATGAATAAAATGTCAAATCCTAAAACAATATAAAAGCAAAGCATCACTAATATATATTTTTAACCATCAAACATTAATACTACAAATTATTGTCTTACTGAACAAAACAAAACGCCTCAATAATCAAGTATTGAAACAAATTTTTATTTCTAGTCTAAATAAGAAAATAACGAAATAAACAACAAAATCCCACGCATTGTTGTTCCATATCTGAATGCAGGGAGAAGCACGTTTGAAATCAGTGCAAAAATCAATACATTTAGAAATAATTTATAATGGTCATTTAACCTATCTTTATTCCGAATGGTAGTTCGACCTATCTTTTCTGAAAGTTGAAACCAAAACTGCAACATGTGTGGTACCATAATGATTCCATATAATCTAATTTTGCTTATAACACTTGACCTCAATATTGATCAATTCTATTTGTGTGATTCTTGATCCATTCAAGCACGGTTGCCTTTGCTATTTTATTATAAAAAATATAATTTGAATATTATTTGTAAAATATTGATCTGTTGTCTAAATTCAATTTAAATTTCCATAACAAAAGGCTAGAATAAAGAAAGATAAGTATTCACCTCTTCTTTTGGAAAAGAGTGGGGCCCACCCATGTGTTGAATAAAGAATTCATACTGGTTATGTATGCATCTTCCTTCTTTGAGTTGGCAAAAATAGATAGAAACCAGTCCTCTTCATCCTCATAAACCTGGATGCACAAAGCACGAATCCAATGAAAAGTCAAAAAATTAAATATGTCACATTATGTCTGTGTTTCAATGATATTTTGTGAAGGTGCTGGTACAAATAAATATCATTTGGTACGATTGAGAAGTTATGTCCTTTGGTAAGATATCGCTAATCTGCACAAAGTTGCTTATATGACAAATAATTTTACGATCGCATAAAATTGAGATACAATAGAGCACTAAAATTAAAACAAACCAAGAACTAAGTACATTACTAAGAATCAAGAAGTCGGGCCATCCTTCACGAGGAGCCTTTGTATAAAGAAAGCTTTAGAATATAGTGACATTACTAATAGAAACTCGACTAAAATAAACATCTTATGACTCTCGATTCAGTTGAAAAATCTTGAATTGAAATAACCATCTTATTATGAAATTATGTAGCAAATAAAAAATCCAAAATTATCCTTAATGGACACTATTTAAAAAAGGTGTTACTACTTAAATACCCTTACTTATGGCAAATCAGTTATCCAGTGCAGCTGATTTCATAATTTTAGCCACCTAATCCTACAAAAGTTACGACAAAATAATAAATGTCATGACTGATTAGTACAATATCTATAACTTATCCAGTGCAGTTTGAAACAACAAACTTAAATATAAAAAAAATCAATGAAATCATGACGACATTAATTAAATTATAAAGAAATCTGGTAAAAAATTATTTGGCCAGATGACAGCTCTTGCATCTGAAATATCCTGTAAGACTTGGCAAGTTATCATATTTGCCAGTTTCAATGCTCTTAACATAAACAGTTAGAGCCATCTTACAACATAAGACATTGAGCTTTTTATTTTTTTTTCATTTAACTTTTATACCGCACCAAATAACCTACAGCTGCATTTGACCTCATCGATGTAATAACCTACAGTTGTTTTTGACTAGTCAGACAACATAAGACATAGATTGATGCAATAAGCAAGATAGATACCTTTCTTATAAATAAGCTCTTACTAATCAACTCATCAAATTTGTCTATTAATAGAATTTCCTCCAAAGTCGTCTTGCCTCCTGGTCAATAGGAAAGGGAAGGAAAAAGAAAGGTTATCAGATCCAATAATCGTTCAATATTATGAGGTGATGTGTGAGCTTATATACCCAAAAGTAACCTAAAAACAACCGCAAGCGTACGGTAATTCGTTGGTATAGTCGGGGTCGTATCCACAGAGACGGTAAGATGAGTACTAAACCTTACTTATTCACAAAATCTAGACGGTAAAAAGAAGGATTTTGAACTTAATCAACAAGTAACAAAAACAATCAACCAAAGGTAAACAGAACAGTAGCAAGTTTTGGTGTTTTTGGAGGTAAAATATGGTATAAAAATGTCCTAGGGGTTCAGTTTCCACCTTGGTTAGGCTTCGGGCTGTCAACGGGCGTCGCTCTCGCGCCGCATCGTTGACTCGTGCGTGTCTGGAGATCCTGTGCGACCGCACAGGGATCCCATGCGACTGCACAGCCCTTGGTTAATGCCGAATCGACACAATAACATGGTTTCTGGCTCGTGTGGGACAGATCTAGCCATACCTAATCTCCTGAACCTCAACTCTCGTAATGTTGGTCACAGAACCTGGTATGGAACCTAGTCTAAAGCCCCCATTAGGTTAATTAACCCTCAACTCTCGTAATGTTGGCTTAATTATCTAAGTCCACTTGTTGATTCTCTAAGACATCCACTAGACTCTCGCCTCAGCAGAAATTTGTCCCTCTCGGGCTTAAATTGGTCACCTCTCGGCTCCTAACCTACCTTGAGTACTTATTTGGTTTAACTAAATAATCTACACCCTTTGCCTAGATTAGATGTGGCCATTCACCTAATAGGAGGTTCAATCAAGTAATCAAACACAAACAAGCATAGTCATATAGAAATCAAACAAGTAGTACACAATAGAAACCAAGTATCAAGTCAAATCAACAATCCTAACCTCAGTTTCAACTAACCCTAGAACATAGCTAATCTAACCTAACATGATGCTAAAACAAACAACTAAAACAAGGGAAGTAAATGATACAATCTCCATGAAAACCAAAAGGGGAAGAGGAAGGCCAGAGCCCCTATTCAAGCCTCTTCTATCTTCTGGATTCGTCGGGAGGTCACTTAGGTGGAAGGATGAGGCGAAGGAAGGTCGAAACGGGGGTTTCCAAGGCGGCAGGGAGGTGGTGCGGTCGCACGGGACCCCTGTGCGGTCGCACAGGGGCCGCTGGAGGTGGATCGGGTTGGTTTCGGGGTGCGGCGCCGCCAAGGAAGAAGGTGGAATGAATGATGCCCTAATTTCAGCGCTTCGGGCGCCTTATATAGGGGTCGGGGTAGGGTTTGGAGCTCCGTGCGGTCGCATAAAAGGCCCGTGCAGTCGCACCAAAGTTGTCGGCCCAAAATTGAGTCACGTGCGCACCTTCCAAGCCCAAAATGGGCCTGTGCGGTCGCACCAAAGTCGTCGGCCCAAAATTGAGTCACGTGCGCACCTTCCAAGCCCAAAATGGGCCTGTGCGGTCGTACACAATCCCTGTGCGGTCGCACAGGGTCTTCTGAGCCACGCTTCATGCGCCGATTCGTGCCGAATCATGCTGTTTTCGTTGTGAATTGACTCCATGTTCCTACAAATCGAAATAAACCCAAGCAGTACCAAATTTCTACAAATATAAATAGGAAACAAGTAAAAGTAAATAAAATCAAGGGCTTTAAGTTATGATTTGGGTTAAAGTCCGGCCTAAAACCATATATAAATATGTGACATCATGAGGCACGATATAAGAGAGACCAGTTTTCATTGAAATTTAATCTTGTGACATATGGCCATCTTATTTATCAGTTTAACTTCTATATTGTTGATAGTATGTGCACTGGAATAAAGCTCTGGTTTCTAGCTTACTCAGATTCCCCTTTCTGAAAATATCCCTTTCATTCAATTTTATTAATATTATAGTTATAAGTGAACACCTGAATTTATATCAAATTACTGCTAATCCATACCATTGTAGGTCCTGATGATGAGATAGAGCTCTTTGAATTTGAATCAGAAGAGCAGCTCAGAGACTTGTAATGGACTCTCTGTAATTTATGTTGCTCCTTTGAGATGTTATTCTTTGTAATGGACTGAATATGATGTGAAGCTGAAAAAGTTTGGATAGCATAAACAATAAATTTTCTAAAGGTAATGGGTCAGAAGATTAGGTTTAAAACATTGTTTGCAAATAATTCTGCTCGACAATTAACATAGGTGATCTTCAATAATAATAATATCTATTTATTTGAGTATGCTGAACCCAACCAGTTTGTTGGAATTCTATTGCCTCATAAACAAATGAAGCTTTTCTGCTTTCATAATTCAAATAAGATAGTTGGACATGCATAACAAACTGAAAATTCGACCTCTCTTTAATTCACTGAAATAAGGGTCTAATGCTTCTGACACTTAATTGGTACTTAGGTAGTCCATAGAAATTGAAGAACTGATTAAGAAAGAATAGAAATCAAAATTCCTTACCTATGTCAGATCCATTTATTTGTCTTGATTTGACTTCTGTTTTATCGCCATCTGGACAGATCGGTGCTTCAATCACGCTAAGTGCATTTCTTTGCAACTTCACCTCTATTTCGTTTATTAGAACCTATAGTTTTCAAAATTTATTGTAAAATAAATTTTCACTTAAAAAAAATACAGTAATCGATTAGCACCTGGTGGCGCTTAGTAGAATCCAATTACCAGAATTGTTAGGAAAAACAAATCGGCAAAGGAATAAGCTTCCTAACCTGATATGGCTAGACATTTAACTATTTTGCCTTCGGCTGGGATTGAAGGCAGCCTGATTCTTAGAGAAAAAACGCAAATTAAAAAGAAAAACAATGGAGGCAGCATCCATAGTCCAAATTAAAATATTTGAAAATATAAAAATTCGTAGAGAAAAGATTGTTAAACCTGGAATTGCATCTATGTGAAAAGGGAGCTGGCTCGCTTTCTTTTTTATTAGGAGGAATCGAAGACGGAGAAGATGTAACAGAGAGGAAGAAGAGGTGACGGCTTGCACGATTCCGATGTTGGAGAGGAAAAAGAAAGAGACGATTCTGATGTTGGAAAGGCAAAAGAAAGAGACAATGTTAGATCAATAAAAATTATGATAACTCGTCTGCCTTCGGAAGACGCGTGGTCATAAAAGGATGGGATTGTTAAACCTTGTTCTCGACGAAGAAAGCGTGGTAACGGCGGCAAAGGAACATGAGCGTTAAAAGAGCTGGAAGGTTCAGAAAGGATGGGAGGAAGAGGAGGCGAGAGCAGAAGGAGATATCGGGAGGGAGGTCAGAGGGTGGAGGTGGCGCGGATCTCCGCCGTGACGGCCATTGCTAGATTGCTTAACCCTAGGGGATAGAGGAGAAAGGAAAAAAAACTGATTGGAGCGAGGCGTGGAAGGGAAGGGAGTAGATTGGGAGGGAGAAGATCAGGGGTGGGAAAATCAACGAAATGTATTCACTATGAGGAGATCCGACGGATAGGATGGTGTGCGCTGATTAGCGTCAAAATCTGCGTAAAAAAATCACGCAGATTATATTAGTCTTATGATGTAAGATACATTCTCCAAATTTTACAATTTAGATTTGAAAATATATTGAGAAATATGATAAACTTTTATTCTAATTATTTCTGTTGTTGCTTGATCTATGATCAAACAAATCTCAAACAAACATTTATAATTTTTTATCATAGATCAATAATAGACTAATTATCAAAAGAGGCTGCTGTTCATTAATTTTATTTTCGGAAGTTTAATAATTAATGGTCACTGTTGTCTTATTCTATCTTTTATAGTCTTCAAATATCAATGCTAATAATATAAAGTTTTCCGCTCAGGATGAAACACTAATATAAGTTTATTAGAGGACAGCTATCGTGCGTTTTCGTTGACTCATGGTGTCAACTTTTTAGCTCATGCTTAACTCGACAAAATTTAACCATTGGACATGTTTTTCTATCTAATTATATGCATATATATAAAAAAAATAATAAATAAGCGCTCAGTACGTGTACGTGAATTTTTACTGGAGATAAAAGAACACGACAGACCAGAGAGCATTTGGATGTCAGACAATACCACTAGGACAAAAGAATAACAATAACAATAACAATAACAATAACAATAATAATAATAATAATAATAATAAATAGTACGTAAATCCAATATATGATATATTCCTTTTGAGCTATCAAAATACATCCAATGGCTCAAAAAAAAAAAAGAAAAAGAAAAAAGGATGGGTACATTGGATTATTTGACTTTTAATATAGCCAAATCAACCTGATAAAACTCCTTGATCGTTCTGTGTTTCTGTTTTATAACTTATATTATGGACAATTACATTAATATATTCTTGCGAGTTGATCCACTTTCGAATTGAACTATGTGATATGATTTCTAGACACTTTCTGATAATCATTTTGTACTACAGTCAAAGAACATCTCGAGACAAAAACGTTGATAAATAATATTTCATGTAGAACTACAGTATAGTATATCTCGCTTTACATTGACATGAGTAACGATCGTCCAAAAATTACAAGGAAAAGAAAATGCAGACCAAAATGATGACAAACAATTCAAGCCTAACATTATTCTCAAAGGTGAATAAATATGTCGTAATACAAACTAAATGTAATGAACAAATTTGGACTTCCACTCTCCCAATTCCAACTAATTAAAGAATTGTAAACCACACAGACTTCCAAAACAGCCACTGTATGCCTCCCGCAATCCCAACTGGAAATAGGAGGTGCTAGTCACCATTCAAAAAGAAAGAACGAAAAACAAAACATATAAATATATATATTTGCCACGATGGTTTTTCTATCTACAGATTGCCTGCTATACTCTCTACTAGACACAAACCCAAATGACCAAACAATATATTCTCTAGTTACAGTCTAAGCCGCATTCCTCCAAAAGGGGTCCGTCACCTTTGGGAAGGAATGGGTCGATGCGGACCCACAAGAGGGAGAAGATGGAGGCAAGGAGAATAGACCACACAATAACAATGGTAGGTGTTCTGTTTTGCCTGCCAACGAGACCTTTCAAGAATGGATAGAGATGAACAATCACCCAGAAGGCAAAGAAGAGTTTTCCGAAAAGTGGTCCCCATGACTCATATCCATTGTTAATTGCATTTGACACACCAGCAACCACACCGATAAAATTGAGGATCAGAAGGGTTGTGGGAGGGATAAGCAATGTGGTCCATTTGAAGGTATACAGCTCAGAAAATTCCTCATCATCTCCAGCTTTGGACGTAACAGTGAAATTTGTGTCGATACCGGCTAGAACCTTTAACAGACCCTGGAACACTGCAAAGAGGTGAGAGGAAACACCTCCAATGACCCAGAACTGCTCATTTCTCCACCAATCATCTATCCTGACACCACTCCATCTCATTTCCAGGATTGAAGTCGCAAAAATGCAGATGAAGAGAGACATAAACCAAAGACTGGCCACATTGTTGAGCTATACAAGGAAAAAAGTAATAATAAAAAAAAAGGATTAGCAACCCTCCATATATAAATCACAGCCATTCACAAATGTTATAGTTAGAACTTACAAGTAATAATAAGATAAATTGCTGTATCAGGAAAATTAGGCAAATATCTAGTCGGGCTCAATAATTCATGTCGTCTTTCTTTTTTGTTTTACTTTTAGTTCAAAGGTGTCTTATCACTATCACTTAAAAGGAGGATGTGCTTTGCACTGTGAAAGTTTGGTTTTACAATCAGATCAAAAATTGTAACATACCTCAGGGGTGATAAACTTTCCTGTGAGCAAGCAAATGGCAGGCAAGGTACAGTATGCAAGAAGGGGAATAGAAGTCCAAGGATAGACCACTGAATTGATGTAGGAAAACCTCTCTAGAAATTTTAGCCCGCCACCATAACCATACCAGATAGGGCAGTGTTTGCTGAAGAAAATCTCAACCGACCCAAGGGCCCACCGAAGCACCTGGTGGAGACGATCAGAAAGATTGAGAGGTGCAGATCCTTTGAATGCCGGTAACTTTGGCACACAGTAAATTGACCTCCACCCATGACAGTGCATCTTAAACCCTGTCAGAATATCCTCAGTGACCGAACCATAGATCCACCCAATCTGACAAAAATAGAATAATAAGTCATCAATAGCATTCTTTTCAAATTACAAATGAGATAAAATACAAAAAATAATGAAGTTCTCTTAATTTCATTAGTTCTCCAGAATTCTTCTTTTACAATAAATATGCAATAGAAAATGTTTTTTTCTGTTTATTGTCTGTGCAAGGGGACTCCATAACTTCATGCAAATAATTCGTAATCCATTATTCAAAAAAAAAAAAAAATGTTGCTTCAAACACGATGATTTGATTGTCATTAATGAATTTACATTACTCTTCTATGCAGCTGTTACAGGACTAAATAATTGAGCTGTCTCGGTAATGACCAAGATTATGATCAGTTTAGGTTTCAGCTTCTAACTACAACTAGTTATTTAACATGCTACCTCTTTAGCTAATGTAAAATCTTGTCAACCCTAATTAAGAAGAACTTCTATTGTACACTTATTAATTCAATGATTTTACTGTTGTATGCATAGGAAACCAAAATCAGACGAACCTCTTTTCCCCAGTCAGTCTTGTCTTCGTAGCCACAGCTAATGACATGGATAGCTTCCTTCAAAAGAGATGCAGGATTAGCACTCTTAAGGGTACCACCATTCTCAAGTAAAGTTGAAGCAACAAACACGGGGGACTGTCCGAACTTCTTCTCCAGTTTTTGCTCTGATATGACAGCTGGTTTCTCACCATCTTTCCCTATTAACCACATTTAAGGTTTAATCAATTGATTCATTCTATACAAAAGATAAACATACAAGACACCAACTGGAATGTAAGAAATTCCAACTGCTAAAATTTCAGACAATTCACATGCATTTAAGAAATCACCACTCAAAGTATTCTTTCATTGATGGAAGAATAGTAGAATATATTTCAAGAACTAGAAGACTAAAAATGTAATAAATGTGAAGAGAAACTTCAAATGACAATCCCATAAAGGACAGAAGTGATAAGTAAAGAGCTGACTCTGCCATTGTAGCAACTGACTGTTTTGTTATTTTTTTATTTTCTATTTTTTTGCAGTCTGTAATAGAGCATACCTTTTGATTTTCTATATATTTTTTTTCAAACTTAATGATGTCACAACTCATACCTTCAGCACCCTCTTCAATTCCATCAAGAGCAAACACAGGGGCTCCATTATCAGTCCTCCTGAAGAACTTGGGTTTCTTCTCCTTCTTGGATTTGTCCCCCTTCTTCTTCTTCCTAGAGCTGCAGCAGAAGCAACAGCACCACTTGGGCCAGCAGTTGCATGTCCTGGACGGAGGCTTCTTCTTTTTTGGAGCATCATAACCATACAATGCCTGTCTTCTGAACACACAACCCGTTCCCACATAAATTGGCCCTTGGATCCCATCCAAACCTTTCATGTTGATCTATATATAAAAAGAGAACAGAGGCATGAGAATCTATAGCTAAGGATTGTTCTATGGAAAACCGACAAATGGCTTTTTATTTATTTAATTATTTATTTATTCTATCTGGTTTGACTACATTTATTTGGGTTCCCCTAGAGAGTAAAGCCTGCACAAACTAATTCTAGAAAGCACAGTACTTCTATGGGAGTATCAAAATTTTGAACAAAGGCGGTGAGGTGCTTACATCGAAGAAGACTATGTTACGGTTAGCATATCGATCGTGTCGATCAATGCCATCAAATCTTTGTGGGAATTGCACATAGCATACTCTCTTTCCCACCAAAGGGTCCATCATGAAACACATTGCTTCTCTCAAAGCTTTGCTGTTGTTGATGTAGTGATCACAATCCAAGTTCAAAAGATAAGGCGCATTTGTTAGCACAGCAGATACTCGAACCTGCCCAGAAGAACATACACATTATTAAAAGTGACACCTGGAATAAGAATTAGGACAGACTTGCTGTTCAAGTGGTCATATGCAATTAGTCCTTTGATAGTACAAGCCAGTGATGGTCGGTGTCAAGTTGTACTAAACAAGATTATGAAATTGAATTTTCATTTTTCTGTCTCATTGTGTTCGATTTGCAAGTATCAATAATCTTCTAAAGCTTCCAGACTTCTATTTTGCTTGAATGCAATTCGTGGAATGCTCATATGAAACTTTGACCAAGGTGGTAGTACTAGTTGATGATAGCTCGGTTGAGGAGACTCTAATCCTTTTCCACACTAAAGAGTTGAACCGTGCAAAAGAAAATAGGATTTACCAGAGCATTCATTGCACCGGCCTTCTTGTGATGATTATAACCTGGCCTCTTTTCTCTTGAGACATAAACCAGGCGAGGTAATTCATTTCCATCTTCATCATGCCCACCACTTTGACCCAAAAATACCTAATTTCATATTCCAAGTAAACTATTAGTTTGCAATGTTCACACAAGACAAAGAAATAACTTGTCAACAAATTAACATATAATGCCAATTCTTCAAAGTCTATACCTGAATCATGCCAGGGTGATCACGGACATTGTTTCCAGGCCAAGGAGTTCCATCCTGCATTGTCCACCCTTCTTCTGGAACTTTCTCTGCCTTCGCAACCAATGCATTTATCCTCACTTTGAACTCCTCATACTCTCTCTGCGATCCAGAATAACAAATAAGCTAAGAACAATCAGAAGGAAAAGATTTACAGAAAGAGAAGAAAATGATGAGCTGATGTACCTTCATTGCTCTCCTTTCCCTTACAAAGGATGCCATGACCTTGTCTTTCAAGTAGTCCATTTTTTGTTGAAAGTACCATTCTGGTGCACGTGGTTCAATATTGAACTTCTTGCAAAATGGGACCCATTTCTTTGCAAACTCAGAGGTCTCAGACAAGGCCTCGAAGGTTAGCATGGCAGCACCATCATCAGAGACATAACAAGAGACCTTGTCAACAGGATAGTCTACTGCCAAGATGGACAATACAGTATTTGCTGTGACAAGAGGTGGTTCCTTCATGGGATCCACTGTACTCACAAAGAAATCAACTGGCGCAAGCTGTGATGGCTGACCTTCCTTGTCATACCTGACCAGATACAAAACCTCACAATAAACACTTTGGCTAAGTGGGAAATAAAATAAAACAGATGATCAGAAAGCAATGAAAAACGATGATATCATGACAAACTAATATCACTCTGTAAATTCTTTTTTTTTTCTCCCTATTTTCTGTCTTGTCTGGTTGGTTTAAAATTTGTATCCAACCATAACACAAAATAGACATTTAATAAGGTTAGTTAATGTTTTCAAGGTTTGCTCCAGTAACACTACATAAGCCATATCGTACTCAGACAGCATTGTACAGAAGGCAAACCTTAGTGCAAGGCGGTCAAGATATGTTTCCCTCTCAATGGGCAGCCACTTTGGGAATTGATCAAGAACCCAAGAACAAGCAAACCAAATCTCACAAATAACTGATATAAGCCAAAGTGCAAATGCATCACGGACTGGATGGGTTACTCGGTAGTGGAAAAAGAATCCAAGTACAACGAGACGAATTATTATAATAATCCTGTATGGGTTGATTTGACTAGATGGGAAAGGCAGCTTTCTTGACAATGGTTGTCTAGCTTCATCCATTCTGTACATAGTCAAAAACAATTTTTATAAATCATTAATGTTGCTATGCAGGTTTATTATTACTACAATTAATTTTCTCATTGCATGCAGCTAATTGCGTTTTTATTTGGGTATAATTTGTAAAGATTTTTAAGCTCATAGTTTCCTTCCCAATGAAGGGGATAAAAAAAATGAAATTTACAGATTGAAAATCAATGCAAACAAGGTACAGGACAGGCTACAGCCTAAGAGCAATATTCGATTGAAGTGCCAGTAAATGATTTTTTGTTCTCATGTTCAGATCTGTTTCATGGTGTCCAGAATTAAGGTATAATTGTTCATTGAGTGGATTAAAAGACCAGGAAAGAAAAAAAAAAAAAAGATTTAAATCTTACAATGGTAGATCAAGTCCATCATCACCGCCATCCCCACCATCATTTCTCGTTTGGTGCGACTTGTCCTGCTTCTGCTTCCATAGTTCCATCCTCTCTTTCCATGCAACACTTCCATAACCATATGCTCCCAGGTCTTTGGAAGGATCCATTGATCTTGGTTGTACTACAGTAATACAAATAAATTGCTATGAGTTGTCAAATAAATTGATCCTTTCTTAGTTTATATAGAAGCTTCATGGTCACAGGATGCTATAGAAATACCTTGTTATAAGACCTAGTAGCATAATTATTAAAAAACAACAAGTTTAGGGAATTACTAGGTGCATATCAAATGTGAATATGCGAGTAATTTGAAGTACTTGTTAAAACTGAAAGTAACATTGACTAAGGAAATTATATTGAGAAGTTCTAATAATGGGAAGCACCTGGCATATTAGGATCTGCAAAAGGAAGTGGGTGAATTCTCTTTCCTCCACCACCCATGAAAGAAGGTACCAAAGCATGCTGCTCTGGGGGGATGTCATCAACCTACAATGTAGAGAATAGGCAAACCCCATCAGCACATACAACATGTATTGCATACAGGCCTAAGCACAACCGCACAGAGTAGTTCGATATATCCTCAGTGAATGATATATGGCCAACCGCAGTTTGCCAGATCATGTTACCAATAACAGGAGGGCTGGGTGGGGGATAGAAGGAGAGAGAGAGAGAGAGTACCATCTGGCCATTGGTAAGTAGAGGGACATTTGGAACTGTATGGTAAGAACGGGGCATGTCATAGTCTCCCCCACGACCATAGCTCAGGTGACTATGGAGCACAGACTCAGCATCATCATCACCCCCCATGTCTTTGAATTCATTCTCCAGATCATCGACGCCATCCTCATCCTCATCTCCATCTACTCGAGCACATCCTATAAAAGGTCCACAGTTGAGGGCACAATTAGTTTACTCTGGTCATTACAAACTCACAAAGTAAAATTCGGGACAGTCTGGCACTTCTAACAGACAAACAGAAGTTTTTGCAACCATGCTAACAATATTAAAAAAGTTGGATGCCATAAAATTGCATCTGCAATAACACCAATAGAGAGAGCCGATAGACCCAAGTGTTATGGACTTTCCATGGAACCTACACTAATGAGATATGAAATAGTGAAAGCTACATTTAGAATAAAATGTGCTGATGGTTCATATACAAAAATATCAGCTTTGAATCACCTTTGCAAAAATTCATAAAAAAAGCCACAATTATTTATACATCCATTTATATGCAACTACGGGAAAAGGTCTAATTTTCCAAAGGAAGCTCACAACTTTAGCCTTCAAAGGTACTTTCTAACTACCATTACAGGTATGTCAGCAAGTGGTGCTTATACATCCCAAAGTACTAGTTTCTACAGTTACACTGTGACTAACCACCTGGTAGTACAATTCTCCATGAAGCACGTTATTTTTTTATCATTCAAACACATTAATTTGCTTGGGGCCTAGGAAAAACTATTAAGCTTGTAGAAAACAATAATTATTACTGTACACTCCCCAAACTCACATCCACATGCCAGATAACTTGAGCACAATAGCGCCACATGAGCAGATATTAATTGCCAAAAAAGTTTGATTTGAGTTGGTATAAACATGAGTGATGGTAAAATAAGATAGTAGGTGAGTTACCTTTGTGACGTTTCAGACGGGTCTTGCACTGTGGGCAGACCTGACTGCCCTCCCGACGCTCATACTCATAGCAAGTCTTACACATGGGGAAGGCACACTCGTTACACGCCACAAAGAGCTCCTTGTCCTCATTGAGCCCCACATTGTCCCCACATATCTGGCAGACATGGCCATTAATCCGCTTCACTGGCCTCGGCTGTACCATAAAAAAAATAAAATATACAACATTTTAGTGTAATTTCATGATGAAATCAGTCGTACTAAAAATAATCTGTAACCAAAAACAGAGAAAAATATCACTTTAGCTTAATTTTATCTTAAAAAACAAAAGGTCCCAAAACAATTGAGAATTTATAAAAAGAATATAATTAGGACTAACAGAAGCAGCAAGAGAGATGGCATTTTCTTACTAACAGATTTCCTGCACTGAATACTACCTCAAATACCAAAATTAACGCATGCAAATCAGGTACCTACTATTAATAGCACTGAACTGGATTGTCACTATTACCAAGCCAATTTAAACCGCAAGGTGCTAGTAATTGGTGTTATACAACCAAATTATAAACTTGATTTCAGAAAAATCAATCAGAAATCCCCAAAAAAAAAAAACATAATTATACAAACAATTAAAAAACTTAAAAATTTCACTCTCTAGGCGACTATCGACTTATCAAACTCAAAACTGGTTCTTGGTACCTACCATCAACTAGAAACTCCTACTACATTCTCCTCAGATCCAACCCAATACTCAAACTCAAATAAAAAACAAAACCAACAAAAAATTAGAAAAAAAAGAAGTTGAAAAGAAAAACATACACCAGATTCGCCATCTAAGCGGATGACAACAAGTTCATTCCTGTTATGTGAGCCGGCCACAAGACCCGCACTCGCCTCCATTTCCGCCTCTCACCACTCTCTCTCTTCTCTCCAGCAATGCTCCCAAACCCCACCAGATCTAGCACAGGAGCTCTCCAGTTAAGCACCAAATCCAAGCGAGGAGATAGATTCAGACCTGCAATTCCCACATCTGGAGTGGGAATAAGCAGATTGTAGTTGTACACACTCTCTCTCTCTCACCTCTCTTCTCTAGTTCTCTAGTGAGGTGGCCTCTTATTATTATTCGTTTCTTGTTAACACATCCACATCCGAGAGAGAAAAATACAAAGGCCTCCACCGACAGAAACGAGTGAACTCGCAAGGCGAAAGGGTAATTCGGGAAAGTAACAGGGGCCAAACAGCAAAGCCAAGTCGCATAGTCCAGCCCAGTGTCCCACTGGTTGGTGAAATGGCGGATTTCTCTTTACAATGTTTAAATATTGCGAAAGAGGCCCGACCGGCTACGTTCCTTTTATCTCTGTGGATCTTTCTTTGTTGTTTACTATGTGGCGAGTTACTGACGAGGAGTAATGAACGGTCCCCACTGTGGATGTCGATTTGTATGACGAGGGAATTAGAGGAGGCGATACAGAGGATTGGGTCCAGGGTATACCTTGAACCCTGAAATAAGTAATGGTTGATTGGATGTATCTTATTCTGTATAGTAATATGTGGTGCTGTTTAACTCATAGGTCAACAACCCCTAAAATAGTTAGGGAAAATGTGCTATTACACAAAATGTTGTACAGAAATTTTTACAGAGGATTTAAAATGGAGGAAAAAAGGGCAAGCGAAAAAAATATGGCGAGGCAGGAGAGGGAGGTAGGTGGAAGGTCAGCTTGGCTGCTGAGCTGTGATTGTCATGTATACCTACATTACTTACTTTATTAAACTACCAAATTAAATAAATGAATCGAATTAAAAATGATAAAAATCCGATTCTCATGCACTGTAGTGCGGTGTACCTATGGGGCTCCAACGGACCTGATCTGTGTTGTAGTTTTGTAGTAAAAAATGGGAACATGATTAGGAGATGCTCTTTTTTTTAAAAAAAAATTATTGCTTTATCTTAATTTTTTTTTAAATTGGAGTGAAACTTTATCAAATAAATAAATATCACGCCGATATTTATGGCACGTTCAAAATCTAGAATTGAAGATCACAAAGATTTTGAAATTTTATTTTGGGTGTTTGGATATGAACTGGAAATGCCGTAGCACTTGCTTATATGTTCTACAAGAAAGAAAAATGAATCCCAAGATTCCCAACAAATTCAGAAAAAATCTCGAACGTATACACAAATGCATGCTAAATAAATTGACCCAAAAGAAATGAATCCCAACATGTTTATAAATTGACCCAAAATGGCAAAAATATTTAAGCTCATAATTTATTTAAATATATCTTGATTTGTGCGAAGGAGTTAAAGAAAAATGAAAAATGAAAAGAAATAATAAAAAAAGGACCTTGAGCGGTGGAGTAAGATCGAATGGGTAGAAAAAAAAGGGTTATTGCTGAAAAAATGAATAAAACAAATAAAAAGACGAAAGAAGATTATATTCCTTACAACGATCCAACGGGCATTTAAGAGTTCAGACGTACTACTACTGCTTTTCCAAATTATAGCTATCCTTAGGGTCATCCTATACAAGTTTTGAATAAACTTTACCTGGTTAAGATATATTGATTACGATGCTAATGATGTTCATAAAATATCTATGTATAGCATAGGCATATTTTACAAGTACCGACTGAGTAGGACCTTTTCACCGATTGAGCTATACGGTCCAACAACCTGAACGCATATGTTTTTGCTACGTATTATTAATAATGGATTTGCATCCAATAATAATCAAATAATTGTATTGTTTCGGGAGTAAGTTTTGTCACCAAAGTACTGAGCAAATAAGGATATGTTTGAGATATTGAGAATATTTCTATTCATCAAGAGCCCCTACTTTTGTTTGCGTACGATATGAGAGTGGCTTCTTTTGAAAAGTACATATCATTGATTGTAAAATATATATGAAATCTCATTAGTTTTATAGACATTATTATTGCCTGAACATAAAATATTAGATTGTGAAGTTCAACAATATTTTTTAAGGTAGTCAATATTCTCAACTGATTTCTTCCCATATTTCTTAGGACACGTCGAGTGTTGCATATTATTAGAACTAGAAATTTTACTTCTAAATGTTACCATTCAATATTGTGGTAATAAAAAATATATATATTTATACTTTAATTAAAATTTTTTATCTCAACATTAAAAAAAATAATGTCATAATAATATATATTTCTTAATAAATAAAATTATTTAAAAAATTGTAATAAGTTGTACATATGTGCTCTCTTTTAATACTAGAAAGAAAAATTAATATTCTAAGGAAGTTTTTCATATGTGTTGTGCTCTCTTTTAAAAAAATATTATTTTTTTTCGCATTTTAAATGAAGGACCAAAACTTATATATGTTTTTATCTGGAGATTGTCATCTGACCACAGACCAAATAAATCATGATTTACAAAAGTGGATAGTTACTAGGTGTAGAGGTGGATACACTCTTGAGATAGTTCCTTATATAAGAGTCGGGATGGGAATAGAGATTTCAAGGGTGTGAATAGATTCATGAAAATAAATTCAAGCAATATTATTTTCCTAGAAAATTAAAGGTTTTTAAATTCGATCAAAAAAATTTGAGCAAATTGTATAAAAGAATATCGATTATAATGCTTGAAAACAGCAGAAATCATGCATGTTCGAACTTATCTAAAATCAGAATTGATTTGTTACTTTTGAGCAGAAAAACAACTAAATAGAGACTATATAGAAAAAAATCAGAATTCATATAGCGGCATCTTCATTTTAAATTTTTAATTAAAAATGTTGACGTGGATTGCAACCTCGATTACAGAAAAGTCGAACAATTGCTAAATTTGGAAAATTGATTAATTAACGATACGTTGAATTTGTTACGTCACATTTATATTTATTAGTTTGCAATTGTCAATTGTCGAGTTGCAAAATTTACAATTTGTTATTCGTTTACGACTTTTTCCGACAGCTGATATTAAATGAATTTGTAGAATTGCGTTGACACGAAATTAATTTACAAAACTTATTAACATGTAATACGTATGATGGAAGGCAACTTTTAATATAATTGAACGAATGAAATCTCATTAACACGTCAAACTTTATTTTGTATATCCTAATTTTATAAATTTACAAATTAATAACAGCAATATCTTTGTTTTCAAATATTTGACTACTCTGTTTTTGTTTTCAAATTACTTTTTTTTTAAAAAAAAAAAAATGACAGTTGATATCATGTATTAGTATTACACAAATTCATCGATCAAATTTTTATTTTTGTGGTTCTCAAAAATTTTTTTTTTTTCATCTTAGTATGAAATTGAATATTTTTTAAATGCTTAAGTCTAAATGTATGCGAGCATGAGTCCAATATAGCCTATCGGTGGTCAGCAATTCAGTTGTTATCCAAGAGGTAAAATGTTCAATGTTTTACTTGGTGTGGAAGAGAAATACACCGTATTCCACACTGTAAGCTATAATTCTCTAAATAAATGATCTTTTTTTTTAATTGAAAAAAAGTCTAGATGAATGCGTTCATACACAAAATTTTTTTTTAACACGCATGTAATTAGAAACGGCCAATTTTGTACTTATATATGCAAAAATATAAATATTGGATGCGCAGCAGGACGCGAAAATATATGATTAGATTTATTGTAAATGCATATGTTAACAAACAGATAGGGCTTGTCAAATTTCGAAAACAACAATATTGTTTTGAGATAACAAAAAAAAAAAAAAAAAAAGGGGGGATCAAGCTCAACTCTAAATATCAACATGAAATATTTCAGTTGGGTTTCATGTATATGGTGTCCTTAGCCATTAAATCAAAGGTCGTTTTTCAAAATATACATATTGTTGTTTTTTATTTACAAAACTTAGTTAGGCAAATAATAAATAAATAATAACAAACATTATTGTATATATGGTGCCTACTTTATTGTTAGATTTGGATTTGAGTCATTTAAATTAACCAACAACTTTTAGTTAGAAAAATAATTGATGACATGCTTATTTAGCGGGTCTGTAGTCACTTTCCTTCTCGAAGTTTAAACGACACACAAAAAGCACTACCGGATATATCACTGTCAGTTTTAGAAATTCACACTCTATCACTCCCAGTCTTAGAAATTCACAGGTTTTACTCGTCTCCCGGATCCTTAAAAAAATACTGAGAAAACATGAGACACGTATCATTGAGTTATTATTACTCGGCATCCACTTTCCAATAATTAGTTCCACTACTTGTAAAGTTGTAATGAAAATGAAAGCAGATCGCATTACTTAGCTGTAGTGCTTTAAGTAAATTGCTATTATTTATCCATTTATACAAGAAATTCTGACGACAGTTTACTGGAGGAAACAACTGAATGATAGGCATTACATAAACTATGTTAAGCAATGCTCTAACATATAGACGTAACTAAATCAAAAGTTTAAATAACAAAAAATATCAGCGCTACATCCTCAGTACTAAACAACCATCCCCTTTTTTCTTAAAATTTTAAAATTTTAAAATTCAAATTTTGAATCCAAACCGTTAATCTTATTCAATTTTACGGGCGATGCATTTTAATATAAGTTTTATAAAATTTGGATTTGATTTCATACTATATCAAGTGGTCAACAAATGAACGAACCTGGTTTGATTAATTCTAATACGTTCATAATTTGATCACTTAATCAAGTATCAAATCAATTCTAAATTTTATAAAACTTATATGAAAACGCATCGCCTGTTATATTGAACAAGATCAACAGTTTGGATTCAACATTTGAATTTTTAAATTTTTTAATATTAAGAAAAAAGGGGATGGCTGTTTGGTACGATAATCTCGGTGCCTATCTATAGCGGCGAAATTTGTTAAATGCAATATTTATAATTAAAAAAAAATGTGTTTTTTATAACGAAAAAAGGCAGTACTTACTGTATTTTAGCGGATCAAACAACAGAATATAACGAAACAATTTATAATTTTGTTATGCAGTTTTAGTATTTTGGACATATTTTTTCACATACGAATTTCAATTAACATAATTCAAAGTTCTGCAAAAAGTTTAGAAAATAAATTATAACTTATGATTTCCGAGCTTTCCAAATTTGAATGATTTTATAGTCAAACACGCATGCAAAAAAAAAAAAAAAAGTATCGCCGGCATTAATTAGTTTTTGTAGGAATATTTTAATTTTTTTTTGTAATTATATAGTTTTTTTTATATGTTTTAGACTGAATTACCAGCCATTAAAAGGCAGACTGGATATATCTTTCAGATAATATGATATCGACAAATTAGTAAGCTTTACATTGCGATATAACTTTATATTTTGAGTTCTTTTTTGTTGAACCTATATTCTCAAAATAAAACAAAAAGTAGATTGATAATTATAACTCTTATTGATAATGTTCTATGTTTTGATTCATATAGCGGTGCTCACTACATCCGCTACAAACTCATTTAAATTATTTAAATCCTTGAACTAAATTATATAGTAGATTTCAGAATAAAGACAAACCAATATTCTATTCGTTAGAAATATTTGATCTACGATCATTGCAAGCTCTTCATGCATTGTTTTTCTTGAAAATGTTTTTTTTTCTCACCCCATAATTTTTATATCGAATTGTTCACTAATTAAGGCAGTCACGTATGTAAATCCTTTAAAAAAAATATTCAAATAAGTACAAAACATGTTTATCATTCTTCTAATGTAATTTACACTTTTCTGGTTAGTATATACACCTCGTCGCAAGTACTTCACTATCACTGGTGAATGATTTTGACTGAAAGAGTCTGAAACGATAGCAATTTTTCATTTTTAACTTCAAGAAACGTTATATATGATTTCTATTATTAGGCCATTTTCAATTGTCGAAGGCTTACAGAGGTTAAGGATATACAACGATGAACTAGCCAGAAGAGCAATTAATAGATTTTTTTTTTCGGTTATGTACACTTTTCAACAAACTCTATTCAATCAGATCAAGGTTGATAGTTCCCTTTTTCCTTCAATTATAGCCAGTCATTTATTCCATTCCCACGGGGGTAAGTGTAGATGTATATAGGGAGATATGTGCTACAAAGAACCAAACTCGGATGGACAAAGTATGATAGAATTTATGTTCTTTTTGTTGAGATCCATATCTTTAAAGAACTAGCTGTCTATTGCTTTGAGAAACGAATACAGATAAGCTGCAACATACAAGACAAGGAAATATCACACAAAATGCGCTTTATATCTTGGAACACTGAAATTATGCGCACCAATATCCGATTCATCATTATTTGACAAAAAAAAAAAAAATGTACATATTAGATACATCATTGCACGATGGAAAACAGAATTGTTACCAAAATGTAATTGACAACATAAATTGGACTAGGCTTTGACAAAGTGAACTCATAATATTTTGTCAATTTAGCAATCTTATAATAATTTTGTTACTGTAGGAAATTCACAGCGGGTTTAAGTAACAAAATCACTGTTGTATTTGTTATGTAGACAATGATTAAGATCCAATCCCACTGGATACAGCTTTCATATAGTGCTTTCACTTTAATTTTTGAAAAGAACATGATGCGACATGATAGAGGAATGTTTTAAATATGTATTCTTCACCCACTAACTTAGGAGGAAAATGATTTAAAATTATATAATAGGCACAAATGTGAAGCAAGGCCAATGGTGCATTAAGAACATGCTGCTGGTATATTATATTTTGCCAGGCAGATTTGATACTCTAACAGTCAATGGTATTAACATCCACCTAACCATATTAAATGGGAAGATAACAACTGTTTCACAAAATTAACAAAACATAAAACTGTTCTTATTAAATGACAGTGTGCGCAACACATGCAAAACTTAAAAAGGTATTGCCAAAAGCAACATAAGAATTAGCATTGGAACAATTCACAAATTTATGAAATAGAGGATTTAACAAAATTTGCTTCAACAGCACAAAACTTAATTATAACTGAGAACAGGAACTGACCGTTGCCAGGAAACATAGCAACAAGCTGAAAAAAAAAAGAAAAAAGAAAAAGACGAGGCTGGAGCATGCGTCATGTTAACCCAAGATTAGATCAGCAATATATCCTGAGAAAATTTCAAAATTAAAGAAAAGAAAAGATGAAAGCAACTTGCTTCAGCTCTAGTAATTAATTGTGTACAAATTTAGTGTTTACTGCAGTTAGAATTATAAAGCAAATGCTTTCCGACCCATTTAAAGAATAAGATGAAAGAACAAAAGGTACCACTATAAGACTGCCTTTTCTTGTATTACCATATCTTTCTTCACTTGGCTATTGGCTTGCACTTTTAATAGCAATACCGATTTCAGCTTTGTTGATACGCATAATTTACATACCATACGTACCCAACATATCTTTTCCAATTGAATTTTTGTTGCATGTCATTATCAAGGGTCTAAACAATTAGTTCCTTCTATCTGGCCATTCCTGACATTCTGACATGCAGCAATGCACATAAAATAAAATAAGAAGTTCTGTAATCTCTGATCAAGAATTTTCTGTATGGAATTTCAGTCTCCATAGATTGAGGCCAGTAGTGGTAGCAGCTCCACGTGCCAGTCCTGGTAAATAGAATTCACTTTTTGTTTTAGGAGTTGGTTTCTGACTTTTTGTTTAGTTTACTCGAGGATCCGCTTTTGGTTGGTAAGTTTTTGTGTTTTTTTCTGCAATGGTTGCAAGTTGCAAGGCCACTCTTTAAGCAGGCCTTAATTGGGCTACCTGCTAGATGATCCAAATGGGGCTTTATATAAGGCCCCGAGGGCCCATTTCTGAAGGGAGTTCAACGGATATTAGGGAACAGCCGACACTAACAGCACAGCAGTCGATGACTACTTGCATTACCGGTGGTCCGTCTATTCTAATTTGTTCATTGTTTTTCTCCTTTTGACAACTCGTTGCTTTAATTTACTGTCGTTCAATATGTTAACAACGGTAATAGTAAGTCAGTGACGTCCTGACGTGCGACGCTATTTTATTAGCCCTTAGATTAGAGCACAGCCCTTATCACAGTACGAACTTCACAGTATACTTTCAAAGGATGATCATGATGTTTTTTGAAAAAAATGTTAGAGGAATATGACCACTTGCTCCTCTAAGGTTACATAATTATCCTACATAAATACGATTAGAGTATCATCAAAATTATCATGTAATCAAAACTGTCAGAAAATTTTCTGTAAATTCAAATAAGAAATTAAATACCAAAATGTTAATAGAAAGAAGACGAGAAAAATTTGCTGGCAATTTGAAGAGAGTGATTTTTTAATTTTAATTTTTATTTTTTGAGAAACGAACAGAGTGATAGAGTTACCTTTGAAAATTGAAATCTCATATAGATGATACGTAGTTTGGAAAGAAATGATTTGATAGAGGCGAAATGACGGCTGAGTTAAGTAATACATGCTGTGTGAGATCACTGAGATGTTAGGCTAAAATTTGCCTTTCAGCATGAATGTCAAAAGTTGACAGTTCCTCACAAAGTAGTTCATGATTGCAAGGTATATGTAAATTGTAAGCCGACCAATTCACGCGGAGATGTAGGGGTTGTAGCCTTTTAGGTAACAGGTCAGCTGGCTATTTTCAACGAAGTGACTTCATTGCATCCTTGTATTTTTTGCATTTTATTTGCTCTTTTTATTTGGCAATGTCATTTTGTTCTTGTTGCTAGAGATATGAACGTTGTTTGAACTTTGCTTAGTCGGACCTTCTATTTTTTATTTTTTTTTATTTTTTATTTTTGGGCGAAATTCAAAGTTCTAAGGTTGGATTGCGTGCGAAGTAAAACGAGGAAAAGGTCACGACGTTTTTTTTTTTTTTAATTTCTTTATTCCTATTATAATGAATTATTTGAACAAGTACTTATTACAAAAAAAAACTTAAATAATAACTTGGTATCACTGTGTATGTTTGAAGTATGCCACAATTAAAAAAAATAATTCTAAAGTTAGGATCAATTAATGTTTTTCTTAATAGTATTAATATAAAAAATGGAAAAAAAAGTATAAACATGTCGAAGTCTTATAGATCAGCTTTGTATCAAATAATATAAATTTCGAGTGTATTTAGATATTCCATCAAAACTTCAAAAGTCGTAAAATATCGATCATTAGTATGTTGTACTCATCAATAAACTTACATCAAATTTTATTATTTTTCATAGATATGAAGTACATACAATACAAAACACATTTTAAATTGTCAAATTTTAAACTACCGGTCATTTTAAATTGTTATTATAATCACTAGTTATCAAACAAATTTATTAATAACAGATACCCGTCCATTCTTAAATAATTTACAGTAAATATACTAACTGATTGTTAATTACCTGAATAGTAAATATACTAACTGATTTCATTCCGCATTCACTAAGGTGTCTTCCTACTTCCTAGCCAAAAAACCATACTAATAATTAATTAAATAAATAAATATACAACACCATTAAACGCTTAGGGGGCGTTTGGATCATCTAAGAATAAAATTAAGATTAGCTATTCGGAGTAAAAAATATTATTCCTAAACGATCAAGAATAAATTTTTTGAGATCTAGAGTGTTGTTTTTAGGTTGTCCAACATCCGGATTAAATTTTTATTCCTAGGATGTTTGGATCATCTTTTTAATTCGGATTAAAAAATGGTCCCAACAACTTCTTAATCCACATTAAGAAGATGATCCAAACACCTTAGGAATAAAAATTTAATCCGATGTTGGATCACTTAAATATAGCACTCTAGATCTCAAAAAACTTATTCTTAATCGTTTAAGATTAATTTTTTTTACTCCGAATAACTAATCCTATTTTTATTCTTACACGATCCAAACGCCCCCTTAAATCTTAAATCCCCTCCGATTAAGATTTTTCCCATTCACTTTCACCCAATCGCTCTCGTCCTCACACCTCCCTTTTCCTATTCTTCTACTACTCAAAAACCCTTTTCAACTCTTTCCATAAATGTCCGGCGCTCCGGCCGCTCGAGCCGATTCCTACGGCGGCGGCGGCGGCGGAGGAGGAGGAGGGAGCGACCAGTCGAGTTCGCCCGGGCGGCTCCTCTCGATCCCGAAGGAAGGCGAGCGGATCATCGCTCCCACGCGGCGACCCGATGGGACCTACCGTAAGGCTATTCGAATCCGCGCTGGCTATGTGCCGCAAGAAGAAGTCGCCATTTACCAATCTAAAGGAACCCTTGTAAGTCCCTCTCTCTTCTTAAACCCTCTGGTGTATTTGATAGTTATAAAGTTGGGACCTCAGGTCAGATTGGAAGTGATATTAGTACGTATTGTGTTGGTTATACTGGAAATTAAAAGTGATCTCATCTCAATTTTTTAGTTGCATTGCATAAATCCTGGTTAGGTTGTCTGGGTATAGGTGTGACCTGTTCTAGCATGCAATGTGTTTGGTCGATTCGGGTCTTCTGATTGAGTTTTATTACCATAAAAATTGAGTTTTATTTTATAATCTGATTGGTCCTTGGACCATGCAATCTATTTCAAGATACTTATGAGTTGCAAACCTGGATTGTTGTATGTGATACTAATGGGATATAGCTTGGACTTAATGCCAGGATAGAGCTGGTATTATGGCCTGATTTTCTTTTATGTGTTCTGTTTCTGAATTTAACCTGACTGGTATAAGAAAATTAAGTGCTAATAATGAAGGTAGATGAGGGGAAAATGGTAACTGATATTTTTGTAAATTTCCTTTCTCAGCTGAAGAAGGCCCAACCTGAAGGTCCACCAGGTTGTGATCCCGAGCTTCTAGTGAAACCCAAGAGCAAGTCAGCTAAGAGGAATGAAAAGAAGAAAGAGAAAAGGCAGCAGGTATATACAGTCTTACCTCCATCTTTTACTTGGAGAACTATCACATATGCCCTTGTAAAACGTCAAAATGTCACCCTTACCTTTGCAAAATGTCAAAGATACGCCTTGTGATACTATTAAAAAATTAGGACGTGTCATGTTTAATACTATTTTCTCGTCCTCCTCCATCTTACATCTGAAGTTGCCAAAATCGCCCTACTAGTAATTTTTGTAATTAGGAACAAAAGGGTAATATTTGTAATTTAAAGGAATTAGTACTGGTAAAAGGTCTGTGCTACATGTTCAAGATGCAACATATGTTTGTGCCCTGCTGGAGCATAAATGAAATAGTTCATCTGGAAATTTGGAAACGTTTGATGGTAAAATAGCACAAGAAAACCATTGCCAGTGTATGCTTTTTGACTAAGCATACATCCTTAGTATACTATTCATCTTTTCACGCTACATTCTTCCGATGCAGTATATAATTATTTGTTTATGGTTTTTTGTTTGTCATTGTCAGTTGTTCTTAATCATATTTACTTGTTCATCTTGAATATCTTATCTGTTGCCATTATACTATATTTGTTGAATAGTCATCTTGCAATTGGTCAATTTTGATATGTTTTAATTAAACATAAGAAAAATGCTCTGTTTCAACAGATAATGATCCCTAATAATAAGTGAAACTGTCAACAATTTAATTTTATACCATGATTTTTTTCCCCTGACCATGTATATGAGATCACCCAAGTTTTAGAAATTAGAAAGTACAAAAGAATGAGCTTGCAGCCCGGTGTTAGGATTTGGTAAGAAAAAAAATATTTTATTGACATTTCAGTGATTTTACTTTTGATTTATTCATTTTAAGCAGAACACATCAATAGAATGGCAAAAATATGGTATATGTTCAGTTCAATGAAACGGTGTCAAAGTTCTTTCTCTGTTTTGTTCAACTAATGTCATTGAAACTTTGTAATTTTAATATATGAAAGATTTGACAGATTGCTTCCTCTTTAGCAGTTTATGTAGTTATGACTTGGTCACTGCTAATAACAACTAATTAGAAATAATGGTAAAGAATGCAACCCATGACAAACGAAGTTATGGCAGGATGAACCAGTTTTATGATTTAATATTTCATTTAAAGCAAATTCCGATATTAAAAGTTCTTCTGGAATTAAACCAAGAATCACAAAACCTGTTTACTTACTGTTTTGGTTAGGTATGGCATGGTATGGTATGTATCTATATCACAATCATTTTTATTTCTATTTTTTTGTACATTGCTATTGTTTTTTTTTTTTTTTAATTGAACAATAGAGGATAATGTGTGAATTTGAGATTAAGTAATTGACAATTGATCACCAATCCAAGTTTTGGGAAAACTTGGATTGAAATTGCAAAAGCCAACTGATATTGACTGGTTTGCCTTGTGGGTTGTCCAATATGTAATAGGCTGCTCTGACATCATCAGCTGATAAAGGCGTAGACTTGGGTCCTTCTTCAGCAGAAGCTGATGTGGGCCCATCAAATGATGTAGATCCTCACAGAAAGGATGCAGTTGACTCGATAGCTGGTCAGATTAAAAGCATGGTAATTTCTGGGACGCCTTCGGCTGTGGACCCGACAATAGATTCTGCTGACAGTTCAATACCTGAGTCAGGTCCATTAGATATTGACAAGAAAATTCGTGCTCTGAAAAAGAAGGTATTTTGTCTTATATCCCTTTCCTTTTTCCTTCTCTCTTCCTCTTCTTCTTAATTCTCTCTCTTCCCCCACTATCCCCACTAAATTCCTTTTGTGTTTCCTAGATTATAGCTGCTTAACTAAGGTGTAAGGCTTTTACGCACGAAGTCAGAACTAAAATATCAATCAATTATCAAATACCCCTTATATTATTATATGATAATATAAAAACTAAAATTAAGGATGAACCAAAAATTGCTAGTGTTATTGTCTACAAATCTGCCCATAATATGGCCTAGCTGAGTCTGGGAACAAATGTGGTGTGCTATCATCTGATAAGTTACACATTCCTTGGTGAAAAAAAAAAAAAAATCTCATTTTGAGTTCTGTTCCCAGCTTTTTGTTTTTATACACTTTAACTTAAATATGTGGTCAATACTGTGACCTCTTAAATTGTACTGGTCAGGTTGGGATTGGAAGTACATTACTCTTTGGCTGTAATGTGACCTTCCTGGAAACACATACAGACAGTATATGTAGATTTAGCACATGTTATCTGTTTTTCTGATGAAGTTGTTGAGTGGCTGACTGTTTTGATATATAGCACCCATACCAGTATTTTGGTGGATACTGATAACTAATCTGATCAGAAGGATTCATATCACAGGTGACTAATTGGACATAAGATGAGTTTCTTTGCAGTTTTGTACTTGTGGGGTAATTTGGCTGGTTTTATATACTGGCTCTTGCAATTTTTAGTTTGAAACTTACAATTTCTAATATCTTGTGGTTTGGAAACACTGCAGATTAGACTAGCAGAAGGACAATTACAAGGAGACCAGCAAAATTTCAAGCCAGAGCAGTTGGAAAAGTTGAAAAAGATAGATGGCTGGCGTCAAGAATTGAAACTTTTGGAAGAAAAAAAAGAGACACTTTCTTCGTAGACCCTTTAGTTAGCACGTGCCATCTCTTTTTTACAAGATAAATGTAGCTGCTGTTTTCTAATTGTATCATGTGGCATAGTGGCTAACAAGCTTTCATGGATGTTTCATTTTAGGCGTTCAATTTGAATCATTTTGCACAATAATATTTGTTCCATGTGTAATTGATGATGTTGCATACTTGGTGACTGATGTTGCTCGTCCGTTTATTCTCTTTTTGTGCATACTGAATATTTGAGAGCCTAAAAGCAGGACGTGCTAAATATATTAGCAGGTTATATTCTTTTTTTTTTTCTGTTCGAAGAATTAACAACTTGCCAGTTGCCACAGACTGCATATGCTCATGTCATTTCATGGTTTCAAAATTTTATTGTTTCTTGTCATGCCATGGTTCCTAAATATTTTCTTGTTCATTTCAAGATTTCTGAATTATGACATGCCTTGTGCCTATGGGACTAAATCTCTAAAAGCTTTGGCACATCTTTCGGGTAAGAGGTTTCAGATGAGATGACACCATTTTATAGGTTGTTGGACAAAATACAAAAAGTTAGTACGTGAAAGAGTATGGAATCGTTTGGTATATTAATTAAGGAAATGGTGCCAATTTGAAGAGTAATTTTAGTGAGCGGTAGAATCTTGCTGTTCAGAAGAGGTTAAATAAGTGCGGTTATTGTGCTATTCTGAAGAGTGTTGACGCTGTTTTTGTAAATTATTTTCATCTTTTTTGTTCATAGAAAAGACTTATTTTCGCTACTTCAACCTAGGATGACTGCAAATAAGAGTAAAATATTAATTCTATTCTAATTTTCTTCAATGCATTTGGTTCATATCAACATTAGAGCAGCCACTGCCTTTGCAATATAGGTGGAATAATATGTGTGGATGGTGGTTGAAGAATGCTATTTGATAATTAAAAGATTGAATGGTATTGGGATTTTGGAGATAATTATCTTTGCTTTGCAATCCGAAAGCATTCCATTTTTTTTTTTGGATTAATGGCGAAATATTATTCTAATATCTTTTAGGCGCTGATCACAATGATTTTTACTCGGGATTTCATTTCATTTGAATTGATTTTGTGAGATTTCATAGGATTTCGTTAGACCTAATTACATAGGAATCCCAACCAAATGACACCAAATCCGCTCATCGTGATAAAAAATTTTCCAATGAAATGAAATGAATTGAAATCCTACGTTAAAAAAAGGATTGTGATCAGGGCCTTGATAGTTTTCTGATGTTTGATACAACTAGTACGGAATGGCATTTTTATTCAGAAATCAGAATAGTTCCAGGAGTCCTATGATTATGAAACGAACTCCGTCTACCATTTCAAATCCGAGAATGATTATCGTACTTTTTAATTATATATATCAAATAAATTATAAGTGAAGGAGAGTTGGGTCCCAGATCTCCTGTGGCGATTTCATGGGGTTGAACAACCATTACATGTACATACAATGAGATAGATCCAAAGTGAAAATAAATCCAAGAATTAAATAACAGATCAGACGGTCCACAAATTCCATAATCGAACTCTTATGTTTTCCAATTATTTGTTTAGCTTAAATTAAATTTATAAAATTTTATTTTGACTCCTTCATATAATGAACTTATAATTTTTTTTAAAAATTTTCATTAAATTTTCATTTTAGGTCAATAAACGCATCATCACCAGAGGTAGACCCGTATGATCATCATTCTCGGACAGATCTGTCATACTGGGTTACATTGTGGTACTTGGACTCTTCGTCATTTGGGGCCTTGGGGGGCTACTGTTGTAGTTCACTTCGTCATCTACCGGATATGTCGTCGATGAATTAGAAGCAACCAAGAAAGATAGAATGTTGATCCGGAGATAGAGCTACAAATTGTAGCACCGATTCATGCACCTCTGACTGATGGCCTAGAGCTTGCGACCATTGAATCCTTGCCGGTGGTGGCATTTCCACCATCTCCTCGTTGGCCAGATGATGTACAAGACTTGTCTTGCACATGGTGTTTGGAGGAAATTGCTACGGGGATGGAGATTCGAGTTCTTCCTTGCCATCATTACTTTCATCTAACTTGCATTGATCCTTATCTTCTGATGCAAGCCTCGTGTCCCAATTGTCGTTGTGTAGTTGCTCCGGCCTAATATCAGGTACCAAATTCGACTTCATCTTTTCTTGATCTTTTATTATATTTACATGCTGCAATTTGACTTTATTTATTGGTAAGAATAAAATTTTTGCCAGGTTGTATTTGATAAATGGATAGGTGTAGCATACCCTTTGTCTTGAAATTGTGAATACTTGATGCAACTCTTAAACGCCAACAGGGTAGTTTATATATGCACGGTAGTACAAATCAAATTGGTTAAGACTTTATGAAAAAAGGGAGTAGGGATATTTTGTATGTTATTATGACTTGTATTAGCTACTGCCTATTTCTTGAGGGTTGGTGTAAATGTCAAACAGTCAAAGATATGTTCATATATGTTAATAGTTTAATTTAATATATGCAGAAATTATATGTAGTTTGTATATGCAGACATCATATGCAGTTTATATATGCACACATTATATGTCAAAATAATTTTCGTAGTACTAGTTATATATCAGCAAATAATAAATTATGTGGTTACATTTCACATACCACTAAATGCATTTATATATATTAATTTTACTATTTTTAAGACACCACAAGAAATAAAACGTTAAAAATATATACTTTTTAAATTGTGGTGTGCTAATAAATACTTCTATAGCGGCACTTTTAATTTAGCAACATAACGGTCTATCAAGTCACACTGCTATAGTGGCGCTATTGCGATCATTGCTTCTGCTATTTAAATCATTGATTATAATTATTGTTTCTGGACAATGCACTTTCGTCTTTCAAACTTTAATTTAATTCAGCTAATGCATCCCTTGATAAATATAAGCTTTAATGATTAATTTTTGTTCGCAAATTTGATAAGATAACGAGTTAATTAAACGGTGATCACATTTAGTCAGCTATAGCGCAATAATTAGGAAAAATAAAACTCAGGTCTTCAAAATGAAAACAAAGAAAATTCTTTCAAAGGATAATAAACGAATTGAAATGTGACAGTTCAAAAAAAAAAAAAAAAACCAAACAATCGCATTTATTTTTTTGTGCATCTTTATTTTGTTTGAGATACAAGGGCTCTGATATCGATCTTTTTAATATTGATATCATTAATATTAATATTGATTATAATATTAATAATATTATTATTGTTATTTGCATGTTTCGTTGAAACTAGCATCATATGCCCTCATACGTGGGCAAATGAAGAAACAAAATAATATTAGATAATAAAAATATATTGCTTAATTTATCGGTGATTCAAATAGATGTGTTATTCAATTTGTTTTTATATTAGACGGAAAATCAAAATTTATTATTGTTTAAACTGACAATTGACATTCAACCACAAATCAAACCGATCGAACAGTGGAAATCCATGTTTATTATATAATCTAGCGTGTAACACCTCTTGTAATGCGTGCGTTCATAAGTAGTAGAGATTACTATTATCGTTTTTATTATTTATTATTGAATTAAGTAATATACTATTATAAAAAAAAATATTGCAAGTGAATAAAAAGAAAATGAATAGTTTCTTTCGGTGAAAAGTAAAAAATCCCGATCTTCTGCCGAAAGTATTTCCCCCTTTTATTTTCAATTTTTTTTCACCCCCTAGTCCACGGAGCATTCGTCGCCTCCACTTGTGGCACGATTTTCTTTGACCGCGCTCGAGAGGCTGCGCAGCGGCCGTTTGCTGCCTCAAAAGTGCAAAGAGGTCCTTAATTTCTTCCCTTTCTTTCTATCCCTACTCCCCTCTTTTTTGTAATAGCAACTGCGGTTCTCCTTTTGTTATTTGGTTTTTCTTTCAGGTGTTGTGACACTAAAATTAAGACACGAATATTTTATATGATATGAGTCGTGATTTCAGTAATTCAAGTTTTTGGTTTCGGGAAAAGTTAAATAGTTTTTTTACTGTTCAAAAATCAGGAACTTATTCTACGGTTTGTTTGAACCTTAAGAAATATTCTTTTCAAGTAGCACAATAATTCCAATCAAAAACCCATGTTTAGATGCACTTTTATTTTGCTCCCTACATTTTTCAAACCTAATTGGTTATTTGGTCCCGTCCTAGTTATATGTCTGATCATAATGGCCATCTATTTCTTTGCCAAATGCAAACTTATTAAGTAAATATTTTATCAGAATAGCTGTGCACCAAATGGAACTAGGAACCATGGAACCACCTAACAAGAAAACTAGATGCAATGATGGACCGGCAATGTCACATAGCTTTCCCGATCTTTCGACCTTGCCTGAACCTCTTCTCATTCATATTCTGTCCTTTATGGATCCCGAAGAGGCAGTGCAGACATGCATACTATCTAAAACGTGGAGGAACCTGTGGACTTGTCTGCCATCTCTACGTTTCAATAACTGTCGCTTCAAAGGCACTGATGCTGCTTTTGTACCTTTTGTTACTAACATGCTTTACTTCCGTGGCGCCTCAAAGTTGGACACCTTCAGGCTCTGTTGGAATGTTGGCGCACTACACAGGGATATTTGTCAGATTCATGTCAGTTATGTCAGTGCGTGGATATTCTCTGCTTTAAGTTGCAAGCCTCTAGTCATATCCCTCTACTTGTATGGATTTACCAATTTGAAGTTGCCACTTGCACTTTTCACAAGCGCTTCCCTAGAGCAGCTGGAGTTGCACTTATATGACCCAAGCAACAAAGATATAGAGCCCAAATATGTAAATCTTCCTAATTTGAAGAAATTAAAGCTGAGAAACTTTACACTTAACAATCCTGTCATGCAAACGATGTTATCTGGATGCCCTTTGCTCGAGGAATTGAGCCTCCTTCGTTGTTCAATGAACTTCGGTGAGATGAAATCTGAGCTGCTCAGGTCCTTGACCATTATCAATTGTCAAGGTTCTGAAGTGGTTGAGATTTTCATGCCGAGCCTTATTTCATTGCACCTTGAGGATTCCAGCCCAGGGAAAACCAAACTGACTTTTAGGAACACTCCATCTCTAGTGAAGGCGTCTGTTTGCTACCTCACTTTTATGGAGCCTAATTTCCCTGGTGAAGGGTTGGATTTTTTTAATTGTTTGACAACTGTCATAGATCTTGAGTTGTGTGGCTCAGGTGTCAAGGTATGGAATTGGATGGTTTTGCTTTCGTTTCCTTTCTTTTCCTTTCCTTCTTTCTTTCTTTCTTTCTTTCTTTTTACTTGAACTATAAAATCGGTGTCTAAATCTTTTCCATGCAATGGTTTGTTTTATTCTGTTACCATATGCACAGTTTGTGTCACAGAATGAACTAATAAATTTTGTTTGATGATATGGTACAGGGTTTACTGGAAAAGAAAATACTGAATTGCCCAATATTTGACAATCTAAAGCAGTTGACTTGTGGTCCTTGGTCGATAAATGAGGAGCTTGACGTGCTATGTCAGTTGCTGCAACACACGCCTAAGTTGGAAAAGCTTACTATTCTACACGATAAGGTAGGCAACTTAAAATCTCTTTAAAAGGTAATACATATTTTAGAGGAAGGACCTTTTGTGTAGAGAGCTTCCGCCAGTTATTTCTAGTCACAAAGACAACATTATTATGCAAATCATACCATTTTTATTCAGATAATGATTAAAAGAAAAAAAATAATTTATTCTTACTTTAAGCTTTTTTCAAAAAGCACAAACTCTCAAGTAATCTGGGTATTTATTGTGAGTACACATGAATTTTTTTAGTAAACTTGTAGAGAGTTTGAATAGTTATCTAAATGACAAATTTTCTGTGTCTGTGAAGACTCTTGCAATCCCTGGAAATCCTAAAAAGAAGAGTGCAACTGGTAAGATACCATTTAGGTGCGACCAGCTTAAGGCTATTGAAATAATGCACTCAGATCCAAGTGGAGCGCATGAGCTGGTTGACATTTTGCTCAGAAATATAAGTCACAGTGAGAGAGTTCGTATTGAATTCTGTTTTAAAAATTCGCTATATATTTTAGCTCGGATTTTCCCAGAATACTTTAATTGGGTGCCGTTTTATGCATTTTAGAATAATAGAGGATGTTTTTCTTTACTTTTAGAAGGATCTGATGTAATCTGTCAAGTCTTACATTTTGTACTTTTCCTTTTGAAGGCGCACCCTACTTGTTTCCGAAAAGAAATCTTTTGTTTGTACCTCAAATGGTTGGTCTGATAGATTGTGTTTGATTCAGTTGCATGCTTCTTTCATGTTTGTGATTTGATGAAATTTTTATCTTTTTCTGAATGAAAGTGATGCATGCATGCATATATGTCACCTGATTCACAAAACGATGGCCCGATCTGCAAAAGAGTAGTCATATTTAGGAGAGTTAATAGGGTTATTTTTAATAATAAATATATTTCACTCAGAAATTTTAATAAGAAAAACGTTAATATTTTTTCTTTAATAAGGAAAAAGTTCTAACGCGGTCAAAAACCGCGTTAGATTCCCGGATCCTAACGTGGTCAACCAAAGCGTTAAGAAATCCTAACGCGGTTCATGACCGCGTAAACAAGAGATAGAAAATGAAGTCTAAAAAAGTACACGACTCCTCTCTTTGTCTCGGTCCCACATGAAGCCTCATATATATATATATAATGACGTATGATTCTATGAAACATCCCAAAGGCCATCACTGCTGAAATAAATTAACGAAGACTTTTTATGTTTGTTTCTTTGAAGTATGATTGTATGATCTCCATACCCCTATTTTTTTTTAAAAAAAAAAGAAAGAAAATGATCTAATGCAAACAAAGGGTTAATGATTTACGTAGTTCTGCCATGAATGTTTTTATTTTTTTAAGTTAATTTGATGCAAAGATATATTCCGCTTAATTTTTTAAAAATATAATTGTCTCTAAACTAATTTAGTTTAATTTAAAATTCAAAAATAATAATTTTCTTTTTCATACTTTACCAATCAATATCTGAATTATCTTTCTAAAATAATTTTCTTTCAAAAATTGTTAGCAAATAAATTGATTTATAAAAGAACGTAAAAAAAAATTGGTGATTTAAATCTATTTGACGATCACAACTATGTTTGATTAGATGCAGTCCAAATATTTTTTTTATTCGAATTAGTTTCATCATATTGTTAACATCGAAAAATGTAAGTAATTTTGTTAAAAAAAATAGTTAGTTTGAAATATCAATTGTCAGAAACATGCAACACAGAAATACTCACAGAAAAGATCCACATGAGAGCCTTAATTTAGTAGGGGTGGGCCCACGGACATGGGTCATGCGTCATGCGTGGGATGTTTCATATATAGTATAGGATAGTATTAAGCTTGCAACTCTGATGGCATTTTTCTACCCCAAACAACAAATCTGTCTTTTTACTGTCCATAAAGAAACTAACTTGTCCTTTATGGAACCCACATAGGCCTTTGGGAATTGGGATGTTTCATACAATCATACTTCATTATATATATATGTGGCTTCATGTGGGACCGAGTCAAAGAGAGTCTCACTCTTCTAACGCCACGTATCCTCTCTCTTCATTTCATTGTACAGAAGAGTCATGTAAACTTTTTTAAGATCTCATTTCCATCTCTTGTTTACGCGATGAACGACCGCGTTAGGGCTCCTTAACGCTTTCTTTCACCACGCTAGGATCTGAAAATCTAACGTGATTTTTGACCGCGTTAGAACTTTTTTCTTATTAAAAAAAATATTAACATTTTTCTTATTAAAATTTTTGAGTGAAATATATTTATTATTAAAAATAACCCGAGTTAATAGTTCTGCTTGACCGCTAATACGATTTTCTTGTACTTATGCATCCTGTGCGTGTTGGTTTTGGGTAAAGTGTAGGTCTTTGAAGCTGGATAATGCGAGTGAGGCTGGGGATATTTCGACTACATATAACCGGCACTATTTTTTTTTTCAGGAAAAAAAATTCTCTCCACGTGCTTATCTGATATATTAAGTGTCGTTCAATCTTCTCTCCTTTTCATGGTTGTTTCCTCGTAAACCCGCTCTATCAGCGACATTCTTAGTTAGATCAATTCAACAATATTGGGGTTAATTTTTTATTTTTATTTATTTATTTATTTTTTAAATCAGTGGACGAAATCACCGGTTTTCTTTTTATTCAGAAAGGATTACCCAAAGTATACACATACAATCAAAGCACACAACAGCACCTGTATCGGCACTGGTACCCCAGTATCTCATGTACCAGTGCCCCAACTGTATCTACCAATTACACTACACAAATAGTGGCACAAGAGTTAAACAAAAACTTAAATTTTTGCACAATTACACTCCATAAAAAGCACACAAATTCCCTCCCAAGCACTCATCCATCAGTAGAGCAACATCTTCCATCCCTCTATCTCTATAATCACTGCCACCTATCTCTTCACCACCCACATCAATATCTAGCACTTGCAGAGGAAGAGCCTCCAGCATGGGCTGCATGCTCCAGATTTGTTTCTTTAACTGACTTGGCCACAAGTCTTGCCAGTAAGTCATCAACTGAAAGGAGAGATTGGGGGTTAGCATTTGTCAACATTGGGAATTACTCACCGTCATCTTATCTCAGCTTAATCTTACCATCTCAGACCAGCACCCTCTCACTCTCCCCTCTCCTATCTCACGTCCTCGTCATCCCCTTTCTTCTCTGGTGCCTTCTTCCTCCCCTCCCCTTATGTAGCGTACTTTGCGACATACTTTGGTTATTGAATACTTCAATGTTAAAGAGCCTAAAGAAGGACTTGCTAAAAATATTAGCAGGTCAATTTATTCTTATTGTGTTCATAACGTTAACAACTTGCTAGTTTCTATGGGCTCGTTTGGATGGGTTGGATTAGGCTAGGAATAGCTAATCCGGGATTAAATTTGAGAAAAAATACTATTCACGGGACTAGTAGGAAGAGTATTATTTCGGGACTAAGAATGTTGTTTGGATGGTGAGTTTAGGAATATCGTTGGAAATTGTGAAAAGTAGAGAGAAAAGTGTTGTTGGGAAGAGTGTTGTTGGAAATTGTGTTATTTCTGGGATTAGTTATTCCTGGAATTGGTAATTGCGTTTGGATGAAAAATTTAGTCCCGGAATAGGCTATTCCTGGGACTAGCCTATTCCCATGTGTTCCAAACGAGCCCTATCAGATTGCATATGCCCATGCCATTTCTTGGTTTCAAAATTTTACTGTATCTCGTCATGTCATGGTTCCTAAAATATAACATGCCTTGTATGCCAATGGCTTTTGGCGGATCTTTTTCGGTAAGAGGGTTGAGATGAGATGTGTAACAACCTTGTCTGATTATTCGGTAATTACAGTTCCAAATTGTCTGTTTAAATAAATTAATGATCTGAAATATGAAATAAATTAAAGTAACAGTGAAATCTGACTGAAAATTTAATCTGAGGATATGGAAATGTTCGTTATAATTTTCTGAGTATTTCTGTATATTTGCCACAATTCTCTGACTTCTGAAATTATTTTAATTAATTTCTTTAAGAAATAGCTAATTTACAAAATTAGTTGTCAGTGAGTTGTTACACCAAAAACTACAAAGTTTCGGCCATAGAAAATCTGGACTCTTTTTAATAAAATTGAGTCGACGAGGATTTTTCTCCTTCCGCCTCGTCTCCTCCGTCTGACTTGTTTCTCTCTTCTCCTCTCTTTCGCTCTGGGTTACTCGAGCTTGTGCTCTCGGTTACATGGGTCGATGGGATTGGTTGGCAGAGAGGTGGCCTCTGAGGTGTTTCCTGTAGAGGAAAGACACCTCTGCTGTATCTCATGCGCCTTCACGCAGCCATCTCGTGCGATGGATTCCTCTGTCCGTTTCTTGGTGTGTTGGTTTGATTCGATTGGATGAGGGAATTGGTACGACGTGGCATCATCTCCATCTGAGCCTTGAACCGCCTCTCCCTACTCCTCTTCTTCTCTGCGAAGGTGAGTATTTATATTAGGGTTTGGATTTGGGAAAATTTTCGGGGCTAAGAGAAGAGGAAAGGGAAGAGGAGAAGGCCAGAGGAGGTAATCGCCTATCCCTAATTCTTGGTTTTTGCTGTTAATTTGATAGTATGTGACTCGATTTAATCTCTAGGATTTTTGTTATCTGTTGACAGTATATTGCATGGAACTTGCCTTGTTCCTCATAAGCATAACTTTGATCTTAGCCCTAATTGTTCTTGAATTTCTGAGGCGATTTGTGAAAGATCAAGAGAGAGGTATATCTTTTCCCTATTGATTCCTAGTTTAAATTGATATTAGTAGTTGCTGTTGGGCTATAAACTGTTAGATACTGAATATAAACTGCTATTTGGGTTATCTGAACTTGACTTCGTGAATTCAGTGGTGACTGACTTGTTTTCTGACACTGACTCGTGTTCTGAGCAGTTGATTATTTCTGTGGGTATACTCTGTGAGATGCTAATTGTTCTGAGCAATCTTTTATATATGATGCATATATTAGTGTAATTTGCATTTGGTAGTTATAGCAACTTATACAAGTACTTGAGGAACTGTAACTGCATGTTGCTGAGTATATAGGTTATAATATACATATGAAATGAAACTGGAACTGCAATAATATCATTTGGTTCATGATTAGCTTATAGATGCATTTAGATGCAAACTGTGAAGGTTATCATGATTACTATCATGTATAGTATGATTCTGACATCAATTAAAGTTTGGTTTCATGAAATGAGGTAGAAAAGCATATAGATATGTGTTTATTTTGATTTATGTAGCTCAGAGAGGGAAATCATGAAAAGTTGTATATATTACTTGCTAAAATTAATGATTCAATCATCTGCATATAGGTTATTATTGGGTTTCTGTGAATGTTTAGGTTGTTGATGCACTCTGAATTGATTTTATATCATTACAAATTCTAGTTTGTAATTAGGAGCATGATATGCATATTTTGAGTTGAGGCAGCGCATAATTGGTACATATCATGTATTTCAGACTTATAAAAGTGCATTTGTACCTTGGTACCAGTTGCTGGTACGCTAACAGTGAGGGAAGTTGGTTTTCTGGCGTGGTTTCAGTGTTCTGGAGTGTTAATTGTGATTTCTGGAATATTAGGGACTTGTTTGCGAAACTCTGAGGGCATGAAAGTAAATAACTGAGGGCTTAATTGTGACATGTGAGGTATTAATAAATTTTTGTTGGGCTTAAGTGAAGAACTTGAGGACTTAAAAATTTTTTGTGGGCTGGATTGAAAATATGGAAGACTTATCGGATCCGATTGGGTTTTTGTCGGACCCGTTATGGTTAGACCCAGTCGACTGGGTCAGGTCGACTGAGTCCGACCTGCTGGCTTTGGGTTGTCGCTGGATTTGTGGACTTGGGCTGAATGTGTTGTGGGCTTGGCCGAAAGAAAAAAAAGAGAAATAAATGTGGGCTTTCGGAAATTTCTTATGGGCTGATTTAATTTCTGATTTGTGGGCTGTATATAAATGATTCGGATTATAATTAAGTTTCGGATTAAGACTTAATTAATGATTAGTGGGCTAATAATTTCTGTTGAGCTTGATGATAAAATTAAACTAAATGACTTGGAAACAATGTACTTAGTTTAATTTTCGAATTTCGGATTTTTAGGGAAATGATGAAAAACGTCTGATTTAACTGAACGGATACTGTGGCAAATACTCAGACACTCTGATCCCATCAAATAATAAAATGCATTTCTGACTTATGATTTCTCTGAGTTTAATAAATATTTCTGATATTTCTGTTAATTTCTGCTATTTCTGCTAATTCTGAAAATTCTGAAAATAAAATCTGATTCTGATTTCTGATTTCTGATTTCGATATTAGGAACAATAATTAAATAAAACTAAATTCTGACAAGTGGATAAATAATTAAAATATTAATTATTGAAATATATCTGTTATAAATTTGGAACTGTTACCGTCAGTCAGGTGGGGTAGTTTAACCAGACCGTAATTCTGTCAAAAGGATTATAGAACCCCGTTAAATAAATATTAACGGATCTTGATCTATTATTGAACAGGAACAGCCGACCACTCACACGCTCCGGAAGAGTGTGAAGGTGCGGATACGCGGTTTCTTGATTAAAATTCGGAATTCGGTACTTTTAAATTAATGCATAGCATGTTGAAGAATCTTTGTTGGTGCATTCGAATTTCATTTAGAAATAGAAGCCCAGAAATAAACAAATAAATGCATGTTGATTATATCACCGCTTTGGTAATGACTTATGTACAGTCTGAATCTGAAATCCGATTGATACTGAGTAATAGTCAGACTGTTTGATAAATAACTGGAATGGCTTCTGTAAAATCTTTATCACTTGATCATGTTTTGTGATAGAAGAATCGGACTTTGATTGAACCATTTCCAGAAAATTGATAAATCTGATAAGCATATTTATGATTATAAACTGTTGCACTCTCCGGTGAATATCGGTTTGGCCACCGACCCGGCCAGGTTATTAGCGCTATTATCTCTGGATTTTATTCCCTTTGTTTAGTCTGTACCAAATGGTTTCTACCTTTGGTTTTGGGAAAAGTTCTTTCTGTATCTGTCCGGCCGTAAGAACTTGAGTGTATAAGTTTTATCTGAAAGATAAATGCTTACATTTGTGATTCATCTTCTGTTGTTGCATGTCATCTGGCAGATGCCGGTATTAGGACCTTTCCGACTAGTACCTACGGTACATGATATCTGTATTTCTGTATTATATAAATTTATTGGGATTTTAGTCTGATGCACGGATTTGTATTAAGATCCGCGTACTGGAACTAAAACCCGCACTGAGGATTTATTCTCATTTCGTTTGTTTGTTTTGCATGTGCCTCGTTGGGACGGGGGTTCCAGGCCAGGCAGAGGCTTTTTAGACCCCGAGCGGTCGCCACTACCGAGTGTTCATTTGTGAAGCTAGAAGTGTACGTGCCAGGGTTACAGTGTAATGTGGTGTTTCTGCTTAGTTTCGATGACTTACCGGAAATTTCTGCCTATGTGTATTTTGAGTTGTTTGGTAATGGTCCTCCGCCTGATGGTGTGGTTCCCGAGTGGGACCCGTCGCAACCAGTCACGGAAGAGGAAGTTTGATGAGTTGTAGGATGACTCATCTCCGTGTCCTGGTTTTGGTGTCTGTTTGTCAGCTGTGTGGTTAAGCCTTTCTGTAAATATTACATGTAAAATATAATATAAGCCCGACATTAGGTTAGATGGTGTGGACCGTCAGTTAGAACACTTATCTGTATAATAAATTAACTGACGAGTCATTAGGGTTAGAGGTATGAAATAAGCCGGGCGTGTAAATTATGTAAATTTGTGTAACATATTATGTGTGCTTGCAATAAATATGTACTTGTGTGTTATGTCTGCTGGGACCGAAATCAAGAAAAAAAAAAAGAAGAATAATTAATTTAGAAAAAAAAATTTATGTCTGTCTGTTAGCCTTACAAGAGTAGTAATTACTCTTGTGGCGGAAATCCCAATGTCATGCTCAGCTTCCGGGGTGTGACAAGATGTTTATAGGTTGTTAGAAAAAATATCAAAGAGTACTAAAAAGTTACTACGTGAAAGAGTGGAATCTGAAATAGTGCCATTTTGAAGAGTAATTTGAATGACCGGTAGAATTTTTGCTTGGAAAATGCTTAAGACAATCAACATCTAGCGGAATCAAGCAATCAGAGCGCTATCGCTCTCACCCTCACCCTCACCCTCACCCAGCGTGATTTTAAATCCTTTCCCTCCGATCTCATGTGCTCTCTCATTCAATCAGATCCAGTCTCCCTCACGCCTCCCTCTACTCTCCTCATCCTCACGGCACCACCTCCTCCGCACACCTCCTCACTGCTCTCCCTCACACGCCGCCTCTCTACTCACAGAGTTGGAGAAGCGAAGGAGAGATCACTTCAACCACCTCTCCGTCCGCCGCATCGTCGCTCTTCATCTCGCGTTTCTTCGTGCTCGGCTAGAGAGGAAGAATGAAGACGATCAGATCTGCGTCACCCTTGAGATCTCTCCCTACCTCTCCATATCTTCTCTCTTCCTCTTCATCTCTCTCTATCTCCACATCCCTTCTCTCTGATGAGAAGAGAGAAGAGAAAAGCCATTCAGATCTGGTTCTCCTACTATAAGAGAGTAAAATAACAAGTACAGGGGAGTAAATAAACTATTACGAGGGAGTAAGTAATAACTCTTTGTGTAACTTTATTAGGGAGTAATTAAACATTACAAATGGTGTAAATACTAGTACATGGGAGTAACTAAAATAGTACTAAGGAGTACGTTATAACTCTATGTATAACTTTATTAGGGAGTAAATAATGTGTACATGGGAGTAACTAAAATAGTACAAGGGAGTAAGTAATAACTCTTTGTGTAAATTTATTAGAGAGTAATTAAACATTATGAAGGGAGTAAAAAACGAGTACATGAGAGTAAATAAAATAGTACAAGGGAGTAAGTAGTAACTCTGTGTATGCCTTTGATTAGGGAGTATTTAAACACTACGATCTGATTATGTTATTGTTGGGGAGAAACTAAATATAAGGGAGTATATAATTAGTATAAGGGAGTATCTAATACATATATGGAAGTAAATAGCATTTAAATCTGATTCTGCTACTGTTTGAGAGTAACTAAATAACTATAAGGGAGTAAATAAATATATATAAGGGAGTAAATAAGTATAAGAGATGAGAGTATGTAATAAGTATAAATATGTATTTTCATTTAAGGGAGTAACTAATATAGAAAAAGGGAGTAACTTATGTCAGTTTAAGGGAGTAAAATAATATGCATAAGTTAGTAAATAACATTCAGATCTGATAAATAACATTCAAATATGATTATGTTATTGTTTGGAAGTAACTAAATAATGATAAGGGAGTATTTTTATTTTGACAAGGGAGTATATTTTATAACGCTGCGAAGAAAAAAAAATGAGGTTCAGAAAAGATGAAGAAAACATAGAAAGGTGGAGAAAAGAAGAGAAAAAGAAAAAAGAGGGGAGATTTGACAGAAGGGGAAAATCAGAGGGGACTGAGAAGGGAGGGGGAGAGGAGGTGAGGCGAGGGGTGACACATTGGGAAGGAAAGGGAGGGGGAGAGGAGATGAAACGAAGGTGATGCGCTGGGAGAGAACGGAGGGGGAGAGGAGGGGGAGAGGAGCTGACGCGCTGGAAAGAGAAGGGAGGGAAATGGGAGGTGACGCGCTGGGAGAGCAAGAGAGCGCGTTTTCCATTTTTGGCGACGCGTCTTTCCATTTTCGGAATATGATTGCGTGATTACCTTAGCCTCTGATTGCACTTATCAGCACTGTTTTTGCTTTTCAGAAGAGATTGAACGAGTGCGGTTATTGACTTATTGTGCTATTCTGAAGAGTGTTGAGGCCTTTTTTTTTTGGCAAATTATTTCACCTTTTTGGTACATAGAAAAGACTTATTTTCGCTACTTGAACCTAGAATGACTGCAAAAATAGTAAATTCTTGATTCTATTCTAATTTTCATCAAAGCATTTGGTTCAAATCAACATTAGAGCAGCCATGTATTTGCAATATATGTGGAATAATAAATATATATGGATGATGGTTTAAAGAATGCTATTTGATAATCGAAAGGTAGAATTTTTTTTTTTTTTTTTTTCGAGATCTTAACAGAAGCTGTCAAGAGATAAAAGGTAGAATGTTTTTTTTTTAGAAATACTAGGTAGTAGCTACCTAGTTGTAAAAGGTAGAATGTTATCGGGGGAGTATACATGCTATTTAATGTCAAAATTTTATATATTACAGCCCAAAATCGGACATTTATAGCTAACTTTTTTTAATAATAATTTAATTTTAATTTGCATTTATTAATTCCAGAATTATTTGCTTCAAACACTATACTACATGGTCTATTGGTCTGCGCTTTGTACGTCAAACGAAAAGTTGAACGTCAGGATTTTTATCATGTTAATTTTATATCAGTCAAATTAAGTGTAATAATATAGAATGAGATAATTTTATAACGTGACATACCATCTTTATGATTTAGAGGAATTGGTGTCTTAGATTTCATATATCAGAAAATATTGATTTCGAAGGTAGATTTTTTATTTCTTATGCAATCATTTTTAATATCCTCTTCTATTAGTTTGTTTATACTAGCAAAAGATGCCCTCAAGATGTGAGCAAATAAGAAAATGAAATATTGATATTATTTTTGTTTCATATAAAACTTTACATGTTATGGACAATAAAGATATGGTAAAATCAATAATTTATTAGTCATTCCTTTTAAATAAATAGCTAATTTGGTAGTAACTTATTCTTTTCTAATAAAAAAATTTGACCTTTTAATTTAAAATTAAGATCTAGACCACTGATCAAATCAAATTACACAAATCAATGGTCCATAATTGATATAAGAATTGTTTACACCCTTTTATATGACATGTTTACTCCTTTTATATGAAATGTTTACTTTTTTTGTTAGGTGCATTTATAAGTATATATATATATATATATATATATATATATATATATATATATATATATATATATATATATATATATATATATATATATAATAGTAGAGATAGAGATAGAGATATTAAAAACAAATTTCTTTTTATGTATTCAATGGCTGAGAATGTAAATACAAACATCAATTCTGGAATTTGAAAATTAAAACTATTCAGAAGTTAAATTATGAAAAATGTAAATTTTAATATTTTCAAAATTTTATATCAAGTCGCGTAGCAGGCTAAATTATAAATATTTGCTTTTGTAAAATGAAAAAATAAAAACACATGAAAGTGAATTTACTAGTAAAAAAAGATACACCAAGATTAATAGAATGTACAGATTGTAAAAAGTATTAATCATTGGTTAATAAAATCTTTAAATGTCTACAACAATTCAACATAAAATCCAGAAACTCTTACTATATATGGTTCAAACACTAACAACACTGATATTAACACAAATAAGCTGATAGATTGATAGTCATAGTTGCATCACTAAAAGTATCTTGGATGGCTCAATGATTTTATGAAATGGCAATAAAATTAATTAAAAAGTTTTAAAATTACTCTAGAGAAGTTTTCATGTAATTTAACAATATTATATGTATTTCACACTAACAAAGTGTTGCTAGAAAAAAAAATGCATGTGTCCTTCTATTCAAACTTAATTTCAGTTTTTTTTTTTCTTGAAGCAAAATATTAGATATGGCGCCGATAAATGTTTTTTTTTTATATTTATCTCAAATTAATCTATCAAGCAACAGCAAGTCCATTTGGAAGCAGGGCTTAATTATGGTAACAAGATTTGGGAAAGCCAAATCAAAATCGGACGGTTCAGTAGCATGGTAATGAATTTTCAAATAATCTCTGCTATGAATTTTGTATCTAAATTCATATATTTTCCAGTAGCTTCTGGATTATCTACGAAATTAACGGATTTAATCAATAAATAAGTGATTTATTTAATAATTATGAAGTTCATAATTTTATTGGTTTTAAAAATGATTAATATATAGATAGCCATTATAGTATTTGTATTATATTTGAATTTTCATTTAATAAAAAAATTAGAAAATCAAATTTAAAATAAAATAAATTTAAACTAGAATACAAAATTATAATTAATTATTTGTTCTATATATATTATTAAACGTCATATATTTTAACGAATTTTTATAAATTTATTTTACAAATTTTTGTTATGAAACAATAAAGAAAACAATAAAAAATACTGGAATAAACCGTCCTTGGAACGATGGACCGGACATGACCATGACAACTCGTCAACTCGCGGAGGGCTGGACCGCCTTAAACCGTGGACTGAGGGGATTTAGACCGGACCAAATGGTAAACCCTACTTTATATTGTTTGTAGATACGAGACCTCTGATGTCCACATTTTATTATTATTATCATTATTATTATTTGCATAGTTTGTTGAAATTATTATTATTGTTGTCATCTAAAGTATTAATTAAAAATAGCCGTACCTATATTAGCAAGTTTTTTTAGACAGAAAATTTATGTCAAGTTTATGTAGTGACTTTCTATGGAAAAAATTACAAATTTTGAACTTACAAATTTTTGTCTATAAATTTTGATAAGTTTCTTACAACAGACTTTTTATATTTAGCAATAGAAATTCTTATATTTTACATAGGACAATAACCATGTCTAGCTAGTTATTTATTATTAATATAAGAGTAGAACTATTGTAAAAAATAATAATTGAAAGTTAAAAAGGAAATGAATACCGATCTTCTACCGAAACTAGCATAAGATGCCCTCATATGTGGACAAATAAAGAAACAAAATAATGTTAGACAATAAAAATATGTTGCTTAATTTATCATCGATACAAATAGATGTGTTATTCAATTTGTTTCTATATTAGATGAAAAACCAAATGATAGTGTTATTTCGTCTAGCGATTCTCATCCAGCCACATATTAAATCGATCAAACGGCAGAAACAATTGTTTACTCTCTAGATCTAGAGTGTAACACCTATACGTTACGTGCATTTATAAGTATAGAGATAAATTTTTCGGTTCTTTTCAACTTGTATTGAATATTTGAATAACTCGTTTTCTTTTGGTCCACGTTATTTCCAACTTTACGGAGGTTGTGGTTTAGGGTTCACCCCCAAAAGTCCTTGTAGAACCCGTCGCCTCAGCTTCTGGCTCGATTCTTTTACGGCGCTCAAGAGGCTGCACCGCGGCCGTTCGCTGCCTCAAAAGTGCAAAAAGGTACTTCATTTCTTTCTTTCCCTTGTCCCCTCTTTTCTGTAATAGAAAGTGCGGAGTTCCTTTCGTTATTTGGTTTTTCTTTCGGTTAAGCAAAGGTGAGCTACTGAGCTACAATCCCGGCCACTCGTACTGAACAAACTCGCAAACTAAGGCACGGATATTTTGTATGGTATGAATCGGGGAAACGTTAATTACTTTTTTGCTGTTCATATCAGGCACTTAATCTAGGGTTTGTTTGAAACTTAAGAAAATTCCTTTTCAATGATCGAGTTCAATATATTCCAATCAAAGACCCATGTTTAGATACACTTTTATTTGCCTCCTACATTTTTCAAACCTAATTGGTTATTTGGTTAACGTCCTAGTTATAATTGCTGATTATAATGGCCACCTTTTTTTTTTGTTTTGCCAAATGCAAACTTATTAAGTAAATATTTTATCATAATAGCTGTGCACCAAGTGGAACTAGGAAGCATGGAGCCACCTAACAAGAAAACTAGAAGCAATGTTGAACTGACAATGTCACACAGCTTGCCTGATCTATCGACTTTGCCTGAGCTTGTTCTCATTAACATTCTCTCCTTTATGGATCCAAAAGAGGCAGTGCAGACATGCATACTATCTAAACGTTGGAGGAACCTGTGGACTTATGTCCCACATCTAGATTTCGATAAATTTCACTTCAAAGGCACCGATGCTGCTTTTGTACATTTCGTCACGAGCATGCTTTTATTTCGTGGTGCCTCAAAGTTGGATACCTTCATGCTCCGTTGGCATGCCAGACAACATGAGATTGATACAGACAGTGAAGATCTCTGTGAGATTTATGTCAGCAATGCCAGTGCGTGGATTTCTCTGCTCTGAGATGCAAGCCTGTAGCCATATCCCTTGACTTGTCTGGATTTGCCAATTTGAAGTTGCCACTTGCACTATTCACGTGTGCTTCCTTGGAGCATTTGGAGCTGGAGTTTTTTGGCTCGAACAAAGAAGCTATAGAGCCCAAATATGTAAATCTTCCTGTTAAATATCAACATTGGCCCAAAGCCCAAATATTCTTGATAGTTAGAATATTCTAGAGATTAGAAGAAATATCATGATTAAAGATATTTGTTGAGAAATTTCTAGGATATCTCTAGAATCTTTTGGTAGATATTTCTAGAGATTATCCAATAATCTAGAGATATCCATGTAAGTAGTATAAATAGGGGGTCATGGCATTCATTTGCCATCCAAGCCAAGGCAATCCAAAAATCAAGTCCAAGCAAAGCAAAGCAAATCCACTTGTAAGAGTGTAGTAGTTAGGAGGTGTAGGAATAGTTGAGAAGTAGAGTTGTAATCTTGGAGGTATATTATAGTGTGAAGTAGAGGTTGTAACGATATTGTGAGTGATAATAAAGAGCAAGTTTAAGCATAGTGTCTCGCCTCTACTCAACAATCTGGTATCAGAGCCAATTTGAGTCAGTGCTGTCGAAGGATCGGTCGGGTTTGTCGTGAAGGTCACGCATAGTGCCGGGAGTTTGCGATTCCTAGAAGAGGCTTGCTAGACGTCGTCAACCTAGCCGAAGCCATGGATTTCGCAGGTACGACTAGTGGTCTTAAAAAGTTAAATAACACCAATTATACAAATTGGAGAACATGCATAGAGTCTTACCTACAAGGTCAAGACCTATGGGAGGTAGTCGGCGGATCTGAGACAACTCCGCCAGAGGTTGTAGAGACCACGGTACCAGTAGGTGATCCAGACCCAAATCAAACCCCAACCTCGACCGGAAGAAGAATCCCATCCGTAGAGAAATCGAAAGAAACCGAAGCTCTACGGAAATGGAAAATCAAGGCCGGGAAGGCCATGTATGTACTCAAGACGACCATAGAAGAAGAGTTGCTTGTGTACATACGAGATGCGGCCACACCTAAGGTCGCATGGGACACTCTGGCAACGTTGTTCTCCAAGAAGAATGATGCCCGCCTCCAACTACTCGAAAGCGAGCTCATGACAATCTCACAAGGGAGTATGACGATCAACCAATACTTCACGAAAGTGAAGTCGCTATGCAACGAGATTGCACAACTTGACCCTGAAGAAAAAATTAGCGAGCAACGTATGCGAAGGATCATCATCCACGGTCTTAAGCCCGAGTATAGCGGGTTCATAGCGGCAATCCGAGGATGGCCAACTCAGCCAACCTTATTGGAGCTTGAGAATCTGCTTGCGAACCAGGAGGCTCTAGCGAGGCAAATAGCCGGAGTCTCGCTACAGCAAGAAGAAGAGGCGCTATTCAGTAGCCGCCGGAAGGGACGATTAGACAAGGAGTCAAAAGGCAGACCCAATCATAGGCCAAACCAACGAGGAAGGCCGAAGGAGAAGGGTAACTCTTCAGGGGGAGCTCGCAATCAAAGAAGCAACAGCCGCCAGTCCGATGATCAAGACGATAGATGCTACAATTGTGGCAAGAGAGGACATTATGCTCGAGAATGCCGGTCCAAGAAGAAGGTTCAAGGGAACGTGGCAACATCAAAAGACAGTCGACATGACAAGAGTCATGAAAGCAGTAGCGAAGACGATTGGGATGTCGAAGCTGCTTGCGCGGTTGCAACTATTGAAGCGAAGGAGGAGCAAGAAGAGAAGCCGGAGGTCGCACTGACTGCGGTGACCAAGTCAGAGCGAATCAACTATGAGAGTGACTGGATTGTCGACTCTGGTTGCTCAAACCACATGACCGGCGACATCAAGAAGCTTGGAGACTTGGAAAAGTATAATGGAAGGCAGGTGATTGTGACCGCCAACAACTCCAAGTTACCGATCGCCTACATCGGTAAGACAACAATCCCTTCTCGCTTCAACCCAGAGCAGATAGAGTTGCAACGAGTCTACCATGTTCCCGGCATGAAGAAGAATCTTCTGTCGGTTTCACAACTGACGGCACAAGGCAACTATGTGTTGTTTGGACCGCAAGATGTTAGGGTGTACCGCAGCATAAAGGCGTCTGGCACTCCAATCATGGAGGGCCGAAGAATGGAGTCGATATACGTAATGTCGGCGGAGTCGGCCTACGTAGACAAGACTCGAAAAAACGAGACATCTGATCTCTGGCACGCACGACTGGGGCATGTGAGCTATCACAAGCTGAAGCTCATGGTCGAGAAGTCGATGGTCAAGGGCCTATCAGACGTGGAGGTACGCACCGACATAGTATGTGCGGGATGTCAATTTGGTAAGGCACATCAACTTCCTTACCAACAATCGAAGTTTAGAGCTAAGGAGCCCTTGGAGCTAGTCCACTCAGATGTCTTTGGTCCGATCAAGCAAACGTCTATAAGCGGTTCCAAGTATATGGTGACCTTTATCGACGACTTCTCGAGGTACGTGTGGGTGTACTTTATGAAAGAAAAATCCGAGACACTTTCCAAATTCAAGGAGTTCAAAGAGAAGGTGGAAAGTGAGCTCAACAAAAAGGTACGGTGTCTTCGCACTGATAACGGAAGAGAATATGTATCGCACGAGTTTGACACCTACCTAAAGAAGCACAAGATCCGACGACAGTTAACCTGTCCCAACACCCCACAACAAAATGGCGTGGCAGAAAGAAAGAATCGTCACATTGCTGAAACATGTCGAAGCATGATACACGCCAAGAATGTGCCAGGGAGATTTTGGGCCGAATGCATGAAGACGGCGACACACATCATCAACCGTCTACCTCAAGAGAAGATGGGTTTTATGTCACCGTTCCAGAAGCTTTGGAAGATCAAACCCACAGTAAGTCATTTCAAGGTTTTCGGTTGTGTGTGCTATGTATTTGTGCCTGATCATCTTCGAACCAAGTTCGACAAGAAGGCGGTACGATGCATCTTCGTTGGCTACGACGATGAAAGAAAGCGCTGGAGGTGCTGTGATCCTACAAACGGGCGCATCTACACATCAAGAAATGTAGTGTTTGACGAAGCCTCGTCATGGTGGCCATCAAAAGACATGATTCCGTCTGAAGCAAAAGACATGCAGGCAGAAATTGAAGAGATGACAAGAGATGTAGCACGAGATGATCATGAAGTCCAAAGTGATGGCGATAAGAGCTCAACTCCTTCAAAGTCCAAGAGTCCGTGGCAGACAGGAGTGCATGAAGAAGTCGAAGATGCGACTCTGCAACTGCCGGAAGAAGTTGAAGAAATGCCTCCACCACTTCGGAGATCGTCTCGACATAGACGTCCAAATCCGAAGTATGCAAATGCCGCAGTAATCGAGGATGTCGAGCCAACATCCTATGAAGAAGCGGCAAAGAACGACAAATGGCGGAAAGCAATGGAGGACGAGATGACAGCTTTGAGGCAAAACCAAACTTGGGAGTTGGTGCCTAAGCCTAAAGGAGTGAAGCCAATCTCGTGCAAATGGGTGTACAAGATAAAGACCCGAGCAGACGGATCAATCGAGAGATACAAGGCGCGATTAGTCGCACGAGGATTCTCGCAGCAGTATGGACTAGACTACGATGAGACGTTTAGTCCAGTGGCGAAACTAACAACGGTACGTGTTCTATTAGCCTTAGCTGCAAGTAAAGGATGGAAACTTTGGCAAATGGACGTGAAGAATGCCTTCTTACACGGAGAGCTTGACCGAGACATATACATGAACCAACCTCAAGGATTTGAGAGTAAGGCACATCCAGAGTATGTGTGTAAGCTCAAGAAGGCATTATACGGATTAAAGCAGGCTCCAAGAGCATGGTACGGGAAGATTGCAGAATTTCTCGTACAAAGTGGCTACACGGTGGCAACATCAAATTCGAGCCTATTCACCAAGGAAGTCGGATGCAAGCTTGCTATAGTTTTGGTGTACGTGGACGATCTCATCTTAACCGGAGACTTTACAGAAGAAATTCGACGAACGAAGGAGAACTTATCAGTCCGGTTTCAGATGAAGGAGCTTGGAGAACTCAAGCACTTTTTAGGGCTCGAAGTTGAGAAGACAAAAGAAGGTATGTTCCTTTGTCAACACAAGTATGCAAAGGATCTTCTAGAGACATTCGGAATGTCAGGGTGCAAGCCACTATCTACACCAATGGAGCCAAACCTCAAGCTTCGTGCTGGAGAAGGGAAGGATCTAGAAGATACTAGAATGTATCGGCAATTGGTTGGTAGCCTTATCTATTTGACGCTTACTCGACCAGACATAGCGTATGCAGTCGGAGTAGCAAGTCGTCACATGCAAAACCCCAAGAAGCCACATCTAGAAGCAGTTAAGAGAATACTACGATATGTGAAAGGTACTCTAGACTATGGCATCCTATATCGTAGAGGTGAATGTCAAGTGACAGGTTATTGCGATGCCGACTATGCTGGAGACTGTGACACAAGGCGATCAACAACAGGGTACGTCTTTAATCTAGGATCGGGAGCTGTGTCTTGGTGTAGCAAAAGGCAACCTACGGTATCCCTTTCCACGACAGAAGCAGAATATAGAGCAGCAGCTATGGCAGCACAAGAGAGCACGTGGCTAGTGCGACTCCTAACGAATCTTCGTCAACCTGTTGATCAAGTGACACTTCATTGTGACAACAGGTCAGCAGTATGCTTAGCAGAAAATCCGGTGTTTCATGCCAGGACCAAGCACATTGAAGTACAATACCATTTTATAAGAGAGAAGGTCCTACAAGGTGAAATTCACATGGAGTTAACACCGACTGAAGACCAAGTTGCTGACATCTTCACGAAGGCTCTCAATGCGAAGAAGTTCGAAGAGATGCGTGAACAACTTGGAGTCATCAGAAGAGCGGAAGTCAATGGGCTCAATGTTGAGGGGGAGTGTTAAATATCAACATTGGCCCAAAGCCCAAATATTCTTGATAGTTAGAATATTCTAGAGATTAGAAGAAATATCATGATTAAAGATATTTGTTGAGAAATTTCTAGGATATCTCTAGAATCTTTTGGTAGATATTTCTAGAGATTATCCAATAATCTAGAGATATCCATGTAAGTAGTATAAATAGGGGGTCATGGCATTCATTTGCCATCCAAGCCAAGGCAATCCAAAAATCAAGTCCAAGCAAAGCAAAGCAAATCCACTTGTAAGAGTGTAGTAGTTAGGAGGTGTAGGAATAGTTGAGAAGTAGAGTTGTAATCTTGGAGGTATATTATAGTGTGAAGTAGAGGTTGTAACGATATTGTGAGTGATAATAAAGAGCAAGTTTAAGCATAGTGTCTCGCCTCTACTCAACACTTCCTAATTTGAAGAAGTTAGCGCTAAGTGGCTTTACACTTAACGATCCTGTCATGCAGATGATTTTATCTGGATGCCCTTTGCTCGAGGAATTGAGCCTCAATAGTTGTTCACTGAACTTCAGTTTGCATGAAATCTGACGTGCTCAGGTGCTTGACCATTATAAACTGCCGAAGTTCTGGATTGGTTCACATTTTCATGCCTAGCCTTGTTTCATTGCACCTTGAGGATCTGTGCCTGGGGATAACCAAACTCTCTTTAAAGAACACTCCATCTCTTGTGAAGGTATCTGTTTGCTACCACCGCTTTGTGGAGGGTGACTTCTCTGGTGTTGAATTAAAGTTTTTTAAACGTTTGAAAAATGTCACATATCTCGAGTTGTACGGCTCAGGTGTAAAGGTATGGATATATTTTTTTTAATTTCTTTCTTTCTTGACTATGAAATTGGGATCAAAGCTATTCCTCAAGTTATGCTTACTTTTATTCTTTTACCTTATGCACAGTTTTTGTCATGGCGTTAACTAAAGAAATTTCATTTGACGATATTATACAGGAATTACTTGAAAAGTTAATACCAAATTTCCCAATATTCTTCAACCTAAAGCAGTTGAAGTTTGGTCAATGGTCGATACATGAGAAGCTTGATCTGCTATGTCAGTTGCTGCAACTCACACCTAATTTGGAGAAGCTTACTATTGTACACAAAAAGGTACGCAACTCAAATCTTTTCAAAAGATATTAAATATATCATAGAAAGGACATTTTGTGTAAAGAGCATCGATCTGCCAGTTATCTCTATTGACCTTGACAATATTATTAACGTATGCAAATAATACCTTTTTAAACAGAAAATGATTGAGTAAAATTGCAAATTGGTCTTGCTTGGGGGTTGTTTCCAAAGAACATGGATAGCAGATTGTGGGTTATTTATTGTGAATGCACATTAAAGTTAGATTTTCTTGTATAGGACATAACTTATGTGCCCAAAAAGCATGCAAGATCAGGAAAAGCTAAAAAGAAGGGTGCAATTGGTCAGATACCATTCAGGTGCGAACATCTGAAGGCCATTGAAATAAGGTACTCAGATCCAAGCGGAGTGCATAAGCTGGTTGACATTTTCCTCAGAAATACCAGTCACAGCGAGAGAGTTCTGTCAATTTCTCCAGCTTCTAAATGTGAAATTTTTCCTCAAAAAAAGCTTCTAAATGTGAAATTGTTAGGTGAGAATAATTATGTGAAGTTGAATGTGGTGAAAAAAAATTGAGATACTACGAATTTGACTTTTATGAACGGATATGATGGATCAAGTGCAAGTGAGTTAATGTATTCTTCTCTTCTTTTTTTTTTTTTTTACTTTAAATTTTTGGTCTGATTGTTATTTATTTATTTATGAGTTCGTATTGATTTCTCCAGGTTTTGAATGCCCAAATCAGGTTAAAGAAATGTTTGAAAATTACCTGCTTGCATTACTCATCAGGCGGGTTAATGTGGGGAAACAAAGTTAAGATACTTTTAATTCAACTTTTATGAACAGATATGGTAGATTAAGTGTCAAGTGGGTTAATGGTCTCCAATATCTTTTGTTTGTACTTCAAATGGTTGTTCTGATTTTTGTTTGTGTTTGATTCTGCTCCATGCTTCTATTATCCTCATCATGAATGGAGTTAGATGTCCTGCTTGACAGCTTGTGCAATTTTATCTGTACCTTGATGTCCTGTGCGTGCTGACTTTTGGGCGAAAGTTGGTCTTCGAATCTGGTATTTTTCCACTTGACGATAGCAGTCGCTAAATTGTGGGGACTTTTGAAACGATGAAGTTTCCATTCACCCTTTTGGCAGCTAAAAATAACTAGTTTGTTTTTGTTTAGTGGAGGTTTTTGAAAACACGAGTTTGTTATGATTGTTATTATCGCATCTTTATTTTGATTGTAGATATGAGGGCTTTGATATTCCTCTTTATTTTTATGCATGGTTCGCTGAACAGTTGTTGAAAGGTTGTACCTGGAATACATGCTGATTTGCTACGGTATCCAAAACCATCTCTTATTCTAATCATCTTGCTTTAGCGGGCTAGCCCTAGCCCTTGGCCCCTTGTTCGTTTTACTGGCCCTCTATTTTTGCGCTCCAGTGCCACTTCTAATGATGATGAATCCATGATAATGAATAAGTAACAACAACGATGATGATGATATAAAACATAATAAAGAAAATTACAACAATCTTCTTAATTTATAATTATCAGTTATAAATTATTATAATTTATAAAAGGAACATAACTATTAGAAAAAATAATATAAAATTTGGTCTTCGAAAAAAATTTAATATGAAAATCAAATTTAGAGATTAGGACCGACCGTTTAAGGAAGGAATATTTTGTCATTTATTAAAAAATGGCGTGAAGTGCTAACTAGAGCCATATAAGTCAAGAAGCAACGGCCATTACTCCACAATTAAAAAAAAAAAAGAAGCGCCCATTACTTAAGTATAGTCAAGTGAAAGTCAATATGGTGTAGTTTGGATGGCTTGGGAATTGGGTAGGAATAGCATAAATTTAGGGAAAAACACTATTCACAGGAATTGTGAGAATTGACTATTCCTATGAATTGGAAATGTTGTTTGGATGGTGAGTTTAGGAATAGCGTTGTGAAGTGTGAAAAGTAAAGAGAAAAATATTACGGGGAAGAGTGTTATTGAAAATTGTGTTAAGAATGAAATTGACTATTCCAAGATGGTTTGGATGAAAAATGTAGGAATGGAATTGTCAATTCCTATGAATTGGCCAATTCCATCACATCCAAACGAGCGCTATATATCAGTGTAAAAGTAAAAAAAAAAGAGAGGCAAAATTAGCCGTATACCCTCAAATCTTCTCCAATCAGCCATATACCTCTTATTCTTTAATATTATTGATTTATCCCTCTAAACATCATTTGTACGGACATTTACCCTCTTCATTAATTTAATTGATATTTGAATTTAGAAAACTTATTTTTTTTAGTTTAAGACTAAAATACCCCCTATCCTTTCTCTCCCCGCTTTACTGTCAGGGAAAAAAAAAAGAGAAAGCTTGCGCAATAATTTCTGAAAAGAGGAACTAGAGATTCTCTTTTCTTATCCAAATTGTTATTCGGCCTAGAACCATTGCATATTGACCCATCTACCATCCAATTCCATTAATACAATTATCTTCTAAAAAAAAAAATTCCATTAATACAAAGAGCTGCCAATGCTTTTAATTAACTTCTGACAAGGAAACGAAAATGCATTTTGAGAATAATCAACGATGAGAAATAGCCATCATTAGATTTTTATCTCTCCATGATCATACAAATAGTAGAATTAATCCATTTTTCTAATTCCAAAATTAATATATCTAAGTTAAATTGCAATTGTTTGGAAACCTAATTGCGAGCAACGCACTACACTATTATCTATTTTCACTTGTTTAGAAATTATTGCGAAGGGCATGCCCAATGCCTGTACATTAAATCATAAATATAATACTTCAGAAATTGAATACCAAGCTGTAAATCGCTGCAACATGATCCTTTGTTTGCAACTAGCAAATAACACAACTACACATAATGCAAAAAAAAGTACTGCTAAAAGAGGTGACCAATACTCAGCGTTCTTGTGATTTTGAAAAGAGCTTTAGACTATAATTGATTAGGCCTTAATTTATTTCCATGTAGTTTTTGTGCTTTCCGTATAATAGTCCTAGTTTAGGTTGGGAGAAGAATTGTCGTAGGTGGGAAAAGTGCGTTGGCAGGGTATTTTAGTCCTAAATTTTAAATATTAAATTTTTTTGATATACAAAATAATTAAATTAACGAAAAGGGCAAATACCTTTACTAATGATGATTAGAGGGATAAATAACTAATATTAGAGAATATGAGGGTATATGGCTAATTGGAGAAGATTTGAGGGTTATATGGCTAATTTTTCAAAAAAAAAAAAAAAGTCCAGTAAAGGTTTTGGTTCCCTGAAGTGAAAAAAAACAACAATTTTTATCTTCACTCTCTACCAAAATCAAACGGACCAGAATCTTTGGTGCCCCCGTGTGGCTGTGCATGACCTTTGGGCTCTGGACCTCTGGCTTGATTTTCTTTTACCGCGCTCAAGCGACAGCGCCGCCGCCGTTCGGTTTTTCCAAAAGTGCAAACAGGTCCTTGATTTCTTCCATTTCGTTCTCTCCTTAGTCAGCTAGTCCCTTGTTTATAATTTTATAATACCAAGTGCGGATTTTTTTTTCTTTCTTTCTTTTTATTTGGTTGTTTCTTTCGGTTAAGTAAATGTGAGCTAATGCACGGATATTTTATTTGACACGAATAGTGATTTCAGGACTCGGAAGGTTTTAGTTTCGAGAAAAGTTAATTAGCTTTTTTGCTGTTCAATCATGCATTTATTCTATAGTTGGTTTGAATTTTAAGAAAATTTCTTTTCAATAAGCTCAATAATTCCAATCAAAAGAGCCTCTTTTCGTGCGCTTTTATTTGCCACCTACATTGTTCAAACCTAATTAGTTATTTGGTTACTGGCCTAGTTTTTATTGGTATTGATAATGGCCACCTTTCCTTTGCCAAATGCAAACTTATTCAGTAAAAATTTTATCAGAATAGCTGTGCACCAAGTGGAACTAGCAAGCATGGAGCCACCTAACAAGAAAACTAGAAGCAATGATGAACTGACAATGTCACGCGACTTGCCTGATCTATCAACCTTGCCTGATATTGTTCTCATTCACATTCTCTCCTTTATGGAACCAAAAGAGGCAGTACAGACATGTATACTGTCTAAACGTTGGAGGAACCTGTGGACTTGTGTCCCATCTCTAAATTTCGATAAAAGTGGTTTCGAAGGCACTCATGCTGCTTTTGTGCATTTCGTTAGTAACATGCTTTTATTTCGTGGTGCCTCAAAGTTGGACACCTTCAGGCTCCGTTGGCATGCCTGTGAAAAGGTCAGCACACATGGCCAGGAGATTTGTCAGATTCATGTAAGCAATGCCAGTTCGTGGATATTCTCTGCTCTGAGATGCAAGCCTTTAACCATATCCCTCGACTTGTATGGATTTGCCCATTTGCAGTTGCCACATGCACTTTTCACGTGCACTTCCCTAGAGCATCTGGAACTGCAGTTTTTTGACTTGAGAAGAGCAGCTACAGAGCCCAATTATGTAAATCTTCCTAATTTGAAGAAGTTAAAGCTGCGCTGCTTTACACTTGACGATCCTGTCATGCAGATGATTTTATCTGGATGCCCTTTGCTCGAGGAATTGAGCCTTGATAGTTGTTCACTGAACTTCAGCTGCATGAAATCTGACATGCTCAGATGCTTGACCATTATAAACTGTCGAGGTTCTATATTGGTAGAGTTTTTCCTGCCAAGCCTTGTTTCATTGAGCCTTAAGAATGAGTACCCAGGGCAAACCAAACTATCTTTGAAGAACACGCCGTCTCTACTGAAGGTATCTGTTTTCTACCACCGCTTTGTGGAGCATTATTTCTCTGGTGCTGAATTGGAGTTTTTTAATTGTTTGACAACTGTCACAGATCTCGAGTTGTATGGCTCAGGTGTACAGGTATAGATGATTTTCCTTTTCTTTCTTTCTGTTTTTGTGACTATAAAATTGTGACCAGAGCTATTCCTCAAATACTTCTTACTTTTACACTGTTACCTTATGCAGAGTTTGTGTCATGGAACTATCTAAAAAAATTTTGTTTGATGATATGATACAGGACTTACTTGAAAAAACAGTACCGAATTGCTCAATATTCGGCAACCTAAAGCAGTTGACGTTTGGTCAATGGTCGATAAATGAGAAGCTTGATCTACTATGTCAGTTGCTGCAACACACACCTAATTTGGAGAAGCTTAATATTGTACACAAAAAGGTCCGCAACTCAAATCTTTTTAAACGATCATAAATATATTATAGAAAGGACATTTTGTGGAAAGAGCATCTGCCAGTTATCCCTATTGACCTTGACAATATTATTTGTGTATGCAAATAATACCCCTTTTTACACAGGAATGATCAACTACAACAACAACTAAGCCTTTTGTCCCAAACAAGTTGGGGTAGGCTAGAAAAGAAACCCAACAAAGTCATTTACACAGGAATGATCGAATAAAAAAAAATGCAAATTGGTTCTTGCTTGGGTTTTTTTTTTCCCAAAAACATGGATTGCAGATTCTGGGTTATTTATCCTTGACCCAAACTGTAAAACAAACTTCAATTAGAAACAAGGAATTCTAGGGTATAAGAACAGACTCTATGTAGGTACTGGGCTTCTTTGTTCGTCAATGCACATTAAAGTTAGATTTTCTTGTTGTAGGACATAACTTATGTGCCCAAAAAGCATATGAGATCAGGAGAACCTAAAGAGAAGAGTGCAACTGGTCAGATACCATTCAGGTGCGAACATCTGAAGACCATCGAAATAAGGTACTCAGATCCAAGTGGAGCGCATGAGCTGGTTGGCATTTTGCTCCAGAATATAAGTCAAGGAGAGAGAGTTCGTATTGATTTGTCCAGGTTTTGAATGAAAAAATTCGGTAAAAAGAATGTTTGAAAATTACCTGCTAGCAGTACTCACCAGGTGGGTTAATGTTGTGAAAAAAAATTGAGATACTTTTAATTCATCTTTTATGAAGCGTATGGAAGATTAAGTGTCGACTCGGTCGGTCTGATTGTTAGTTGCATTTGATTCTGTTGCATGCTTCTTTTATCCTCGTGATGAATGGAGTTAGATGTCCTGCTTGACAGCTTGTGCAATTTTATCTGTACCTTTATGTCCTGCGTGTGCTGTTTTTCAGCGAAAAATTGGTCTTCAAAGCTCTGGTATTTTTCCACTTGATGTTAGGAGTCACTAAATTGTGGGGACTTTCAAAATAAATTTGAAGTTTCCATTTACCCTTTTCTCTGTTTCGGCAGCTGAATAACTAGTTTGTTTTTGTTTGTTGGAGGTTTAAGGAATGCTATTTGATAATCCAAAGATAGAATGTTGTTGGGAGAGTATCCGCCTTTCGCCTTGCTATACCGCTTTTTTTTTAAAAGAGCAAAGATGAAGCCAAAGGCTCAAAGCATTCCAATTTTTTTTTTTAGATTAATAGAAAAATAGTATTCTAACATCCTTTTTATTAGTTTTGTGATGCTCAATACAACTCATAGTATGGAATGACATTTTTATTAGAAAAGTATGAAACAAAATACGTCTACTATTATAAATTCGGGAATGATTTTCGTACTCTTTAATTCTCTCTCTAATAAATTGTAACAATTGTTCTTGACCGTACACTTTCGGTCTTTCATAACTTAATTCACGTAATGCATCACTGATAAATTCAAAGCTTTGGTAATAATTTTTTGTTCACAAATTTGATAACATAACGAGTTAAATGGTGATTTCATTTAGTCAGTTATGGCGCAATAATTAAAAAAAAAAATATTAAGTCTTCAAAATGAAGCAAGCCATCCTTTAAAAGGATAAAAGAATTGAACCGTGAACAAAAAATCAAACACTTTTGCCAAGACGAGCGTGTGTGAAGTGTGTGATACCAGCAACTTGACATCCCTGACAGTCGCATTTTATTTTGTTCATCTTTATATTGTTTGTAGATACGAGGGCTCTGATATCCATATTTTTTTTCTGTTATTATCGTTATTATTATTTGCATGGTTTGTTGAAATCATTATTACTGTTGTCATTATTATTATTGATACAAGGAATAGAACTTAGAAAAAACATATTGAAAGTGTATAAAATGGAAATGCATGGGAAATACTTTGGACTCAGGAATTAGAGGAGATTAGATAACACAGGGGCGCTGGTACACTGTTGGTACCAATACCAGTGCCGAGTGAATGCTGTTCTTTTTTTCCTTTATTTTTGTTTCTGTTACTTTGTTTGTACTTGTCTTTCATATGCAATGGAAAAGTGGTGGGTTTACCCACTTATTTAAAAAAAAAAAAGGAAATGAACAATATTTTTCAGTGTAAATAAAAAAATCCAGATCTTCTTCCGAAATATTTTATTTTTCTTTTCTTTTCGACTTATATTAAATAACTCGTTTTCTTTTGGTCCACTTTATTTCCAACTTTATTAACGAGTGCCAATTAGTGTTCTCTAAAATGACACGATACGATCGTGTCGTGCCGACACGGTGTGCGTGTTGACACGACACGATACAAATACAAAATTGGCACGACACGATCGTGCTATCGTGTCGTGTTGGGATATTAGAAAGTTTAACACGATCCAACACGCAACACACACAAACACGAATTAACACGACACATTAACACAAATTTAATTATTAATGTTAATTAATTAAACAAAATTAATAATTTAAATTCAATTTATAATACTATATCATATTATTCACCATCATAATGATTACTGTCCATTCCTAATCTAATTATTATTTAATATTTTTTCCATTCCTTTAATTTTTTTAATATTTTTTAATTTTAAAAATAATAAAATAATCTATCAACACGACATGACACGATCGTGTTAGTTGTGTCGTGTCAGAATACGTATCGTTATACCTGTCAATATCGACGTTTATTCCGTTGTTCCGTTCCGTTCCGTCCAAACGGAACGTTAAACGAAAGAGTTTTCAGTTTCGTTTCTGAAAACGGAACGGAAACGGAACTGAAATTTATGAACGTAAGTGAAACGGAACACGAAAATGGCCGAAATCAAAGGGAAATAAAGGACGGAACGTTAAACGGAACCAAAATCTGTTTCGTTTAACGAAACGGAACGGAAATGAAATAGCAATTTCGTTACGTTATTGAAACGGAACGGAAACGAAAATGCCGGTTTCCGCTTCCGTATTTCACGTTTGACAGGCCTACGTATCGTGTTTTTTATTCTCACCATTCAACACGACACGACACGAAGCGATTAAAAAAATTGTTCGTGTCAACACAACACTCTAACACAAATCTCTAACACAAACTCAACAGGTCCGGTATTAATGACGGGCACCTATTATTGATCGGACGGACGGTTCAGTTCTAAGTCTGCAGCACCCAAAAGTCCTTATTAGCCGGGCTCCCACTCCCGTCGCCTCAGCTTCTGGCTTGATTCTTTTACCGCGCTCAAGAGGCGCCGCCTCGCCCGTTAGCCGCCTCAAAAGTGCAAAGAGGTCCTTCATTTCTTTCCTTTCTTTTTTCGTCTTGTCCCCTCTTTTTTGTAATATAGAAAGTGAGTTTCTTTTGTTATTTGGTTGTTTCTTTCGGTTAAGTAAAGGTGAGCTTTAATCCCGGCCACTCGTATCTTGTTCTGAACTCGCAAACTAAGGCACGGACATTTTGTATGATATGAATCGTGATTTTAGTAATTGAAGTTTTCAGTTTCGAGAAAAGTTAATTAACTTTTTTGTTGGTCAATAAGGCACTTATTCTAGGGTTTGTTTGAATTTTTAGAAAATTTCTTTTCAATTAGCTCAATAATTCCAATCAAAGAGCCTCTTTTTATGCGCTTTTATTTGCCACTTCCATTGTTCAAACCTAATTAGTTATTTGGTTACTGTCCCAGTTTTTATTGGTAATGACTAATGATAATGGCCATCTATTTCTTTGCCAAATGCAAACTTATTAAGTAAAAATTTTATCAGAATAGCTGTGCACCAAGTGGAACTAGCAAGCATGGAGCCACCTAGCAAGCAAACTAGAAGCAATGATGAGCTGACAATGTCACACGACTTGCCTGATCTATCGACCTTGCCTGAGCTTGTTCTCATTCACATTCTCTCCTTTATGGATCCAAAAGAGGCAGTACAGACATGCATACTATCTAAACGTTGGAGGAACCTGTGGACTTATGTCCCACTTCTAGATTTTGATAAATTTCACTTCGAAGGCACCGATGCTGCTTTTGTGCATTTCGTCACGAGCATGCTTTTATTTCGTGGTGCCTCAAAGTTGGATACCTTCATGCTCCGTTGGCATACCGGACAACATGAGATTGTTACAGACTCAGAAGAATATTGTGAGATTCATCTCAGCAATGCCAGTGCGTGGATATCCTCTGCTCTGAGATGCAAGCCTGTAACCATATCCCTCGACTTGTCTGGATTTGCCAATTTGAAGTTGCCACTTGCACTATTCACGTGTGCTTCCCTGGAGAATCTGGATCTGGAGTTTTTTGACACGGACAGAGATGCTATAGAGCCCAAATATGTAAATCTTCCTAATTTGAAGAGGTTAGCGCTAAGTAGCTTTAGAATTAAGGGTACTGTCATGCAGATGTTTTTATCTGGATGCCCTTTGCTCGAGGAATTGTATCTCGATAGTTGTTCGCTGAACTTGTCAAGGGATATGGTTACAGGCTTGAAATCTGACCTCCTCAGGCACTTGACCATTGTAAATTGTCAAGGTTCTGGATTGGTTGAGATTTTCATGCCGAGCCTTGTTTCATTGGAGCTTGTGGATCTGTACCTGGGGATAACCAAACTCTCTTTAAAGAACACTCCATCTCTAGTGGAGGTATCTGTTTGCTACAACTTCTTTTGGGAGCGTTACTTCTCTGGTGCTGAATTTGAGTTTTTTAATTGTTTGAAAAATGTCACAGATCTCGAGTTGTATGGCTCGGGTATAAAGGTATGGATGTTTTTCCTTTTCTTTCTTTCTTTTTCTTTGAACTCTAAAATTGGGATCAAAACTATTCCTCAAGGATTGCTTACTTTTATTCCGTGCGCAGTTTGTGTGATGGTGCTAACTAAAAAAAATTGTTTGACGATATTATACAGGAATTTCTTGAAAAAATAATACTAAAGTGCCCAATATTCGGCAACCTAAAGCAGTTGAAGCTTGGTAAATGGTCGATAAATGAGAAGCTTGATCTGCTATGTCAGTTGCTGCAACACACACCTAATTTGGAGAAGCTTATAGTACACACAAAGGTACGCAACTCAAATCTTTTCGAAAGATAATAAATATATTATAGGAAGGACATTTTGTGGAAAGAGCATCTGCCAGTTATCTCTATTGACCTTGACAATATTATTAGCATATGAAAATAATACCCCTTTTTACCAGAAAATGATTGAATA